>VWZN01006585.1:680412-706936 GCA_013396955.1 Regulus satrapa | reverse complement strand
AGAATAACTGCAATAATAATACTGATAATAATAATAATAGTAGTAGTAATAATAATAATAGAGTTATAATGATTATACTATATTAACATCATAATTAAGAAATTATATAATAAACATTATATATTTAATAATTACAATTATAATTATATAATTACATTATGAATAATTATAATTATTATATTGTTATTACTATATATTTTATCAATTCATCATTATATAATTACTATATTAGATCATAGAATTATTAATTTATAGATAATATCTAGTATTAAATATATAATCATATTATATATAATGTAGTAATCAATTATAATATATAATAATTAATTAATTTTATGTACTATCTAGTATTATTGCATAATATCTATTATTATTATCATTATGATTATTATTGGTTCTATAACTATAATTTTCTAAAGCTATCCATTACTTTTACCAGCATGTTTTAGTGGCAGGAATTAAAATGATATTAAAAAGAAACAACGGCTGTTTTAGTTTGGAAAGGGGTAAAGTAAGTTACCTCCAGGAGATAAAGGGAAGGATTGAATGAGCCTTCCTTTCCAAAGCACAGGTGCTTTACTGGCCCCAAAAAATCCAAGTCTGACCCTGCTTTACCTGCACAACAAGGCTCTGATCTAGAGAGAGGTGAATTAAAAAGAGAGCACAACCCTCGTGGCCTCAGCTCTGGTGGCAGAGTGCAAGCAGCAGCAGCAGCCTGACTGCTCAGAGACTCTCTTCACACACACTCACTGCTTAGGAGGAGTTTTATTTGCCAATTACCTGGGAAATTTCCCACCACGCTTCAAAAGAAACACCACCAGTCTGCACTATTTGCACAAATACTTGAGATTACACTATGCTTTGCAGTATTTGTTTTTAAAATGTTTATTTATTTATCCATATACACAATTATAATACTTATTTTAGGAAGCTTTGCTACTGACAATCCAACCCTCTCACTCTCTACAGAAAACAACAGGACAAGAGAGCCGAGAAACACAACTGAGCATGAACCAAACTTGTTTCTACTGCTTGTTTCTCACCAGCTGGAAAGGGTCAACACGCAACAGCCTCATTTGGTATCTTGTATATACCTTCTCATTATGTCCCCTCAAATCTGAAGTGCTGTGAGTGTGAAAAGGTTCAAAACTCTTGGAAAGTTCCGAGAGCGCTTCCTTAATGTGCTTGTAAGAAAACTCACAATTTAATTCCAACCTACAATTCTGCTAAAATATCCAACTTGTAAAATACTGTTGGGATGTTGATCAGAAAAGGGATGTGTGGACATGACCAACTTCCAGCTAAATGTGAATAAGTGATGAGGTGTCAATGTGAGGCTACAGAATTCCACTTCCATTCCCTATTGATGCCTAAGTAACAAAGGACCTTCCTAGAAACCCCAGAGAGATTGAGCCTAAGTTCACAAGCTACACTTAAAAGAATGAGATTCACAAACCCACTCAAATGTTGTCTGCTAACAAAGTAGTTTCAGGCAATTTAGGACAAATACCTCAATATCACATATTGTAACAAAATTATTGTCCACACAGAGTGAACTCGGAGAGAATTACCTTTACCTGCTTGGATCCCAATACCTAATTTCTTCATATTCCTTTTTAAGGGAATATTCCTTTTTAAAGGAAACCAAAATAAAATTTGTGAAGATCTGTTCTGAAAGCATTTGTTTTTAATTGAGGGTCGCTATTCTTTTTCCCAAGTCAGAGAACTGAAATGCTTCTATCCACCCAAATAACTTGAATTCTAGCTCCACAAGCTAGAATTGGTAATTTTACAAATCTTTGGGAAGTAGCTGGGACTGGAGAACATTCAGCCACCACAAACAGGCAGAAGAAAGAAAGAAAAAAAAAAAAATAGAGAGGCTGACCCAGATTCCTCCCTCAGGAGCTGCGGATCACTGAGCTGTGGTGGAGCACTTGGCAGTGCGGGTTCATTGCTCATTAACACCTGGTAATTAATCAGTGTGAGCTATCCCCATCCTCTCAGGTGTGCCTCCTCCCCTTTACCAAGCCTGGCCAATACCAGGTGACGTCAGGTTTTCCATCCCAAACCTGCAGGAATGTTTTCCACTCATCATTTCTACAGACTGAGAGGTTCTTCCCAAAGGGATTCCTCATTGTCTCAACGGGCAGAGCCCCATCCTGCTGCAGTGCCTTCACTCTCCAAACTCCTGTAAGGACAGGGAATGCTCCTCCTCCTCCTCCTCCTCCTCCTTCTCCTCCAAGGCCAGCACAGCCAGCAATTCCCACTGGAATCCAATCTGGGTCCCACTGAGCAAGGAAAATGGAATCACAGCTGAGAACATCTGTCAGGAAACACGCAGAACGCTTTCACGGGCTGGAAACATTTTCTGCCTGAATCCATTCTTTTGTTTTCAATAAGATATCAACAGCTGAAGTAACAGGATCTCGGTCAAAAACTGGATTTTTGCCTTAGTGCTTTCCATCTACACAGCAACCCAAAGCACACCCAGCTATGGTGAGCTGGCTGCTTCACATGGACAATCATCTTGGAATTTAAAGGAGTCTGAACATATATCTGCACCTCAACAAGTATCTTCCCCTGGACTCCATGTCACTGCTCATTTCCAAGTGCAGCTCAGCATCAGACCCTAAAAACCTGCTCTGAGAGCTCAGTGCTCATCTGGATGGATGGATGGATGGATGGACAGAGCTGCACATTTTCTCAGTACAAACCCTAAGTTCCTACAGGAAACTGCCCGAATGTTTCCACCTCTGAAGGACTGTTTTATCCTTGGAACTGAACAGAATTAATGACACAAAACTGGCAGCAGTTTATCCTTCAGCTTCTGTCCGCAAGGAAAGGCGTAATTTTGACACCCATCATTTCTGCTGGGAGAAACATTCCAGTTACTCTGGATGATGGGCACCTGTTACAATCAGAAAGGAATTTCTTAGGCAGTTTTCTTTCAAGCATTTGTATATCCTGAATTTTAACTGAGAAGTCTTCTGAAACCTCTAGAATGACTGCAACACCCTTGGAGATGTTGAGCTAACTCCCAGCACCTTGTCATGGAAGCACTCCTGCCCAAGGTTTGAGAGAGCGTCCTCTCTCTGCAGTCAAACCACAAAAAACAAAAAACCAAAAAATTTGGGAAAGCTCCCAGTTTAGACAAAATTCAAGATCCAACTTTTCAGAAGCTTTTTCCAGAACTGCTGGGCAGGAATGAAAAGCCATTGGCAAACTTGGTCTCCTGCCTTTCCAAACAGGACCTGAAAAGGGCAGAATTTGAGAGACTTTCAAGTGCTGCAGCTGCCCAGAGCTGCTGGGACCAGAAACAAAGAAGGAGCAGGGTGGCTAAATGGGAACTTTGAATTCTTCCTGCTGTTTCCAGCGTTGGAATGTCTACCATGAAGTGCTCATTAGGCCCATAATTACTTCTTTAATTGCAAAGCCAATGTCTCAACTGCTGCCTTGTGAAACACAGCTTGCAGCAGTGTGGGCTGGGGCTGTACCTTCCAAGAGATAAGAAAAATATCTTTTCAAAGGATCTGTATTCAGTGCTTTTCAAAGCACGGCTTTGGGTATTCCCACAAGAGAAGGGGGAAAAAAAAAAAAAGATTCCAGAAATAGGACCTTCAGCATAATCATAAAATAATTAACTTTAAGGTGTCTAACTGGAATGGGAAATGGGAAAATGGGTCTTACAGGTGGGCTAAGGAGCAAGGACCCCTCACCAGGTGATCATTTCCTGTAGTGAGGGCAATTCCAGGACATCCCATTTGCCTGAAGAAGGACTGGGGGAGCAGTTGGTGTCATTGCTGTGCAGCTGAGAAAGCAAAGCATGAAACACCAAATCCACTCCCTTGGGCATATTGTTCCCGTGTCAGTGGTTATTTCTATGCTAACAGTGATTCTTTCCCATTTCTGCCCATACTCTACCCCTTCCTTTCAAGACATCAGATCTCTCCTCCAAATAGGGAGCAATTAAAATTCCCTATGGATAGAGGGACTGTCACTGGAGAGAGCCATCTTAAACCCCTGTGGATGCTGAGAGCAGGAAGCAGAAGCTCCTGCAGTTTTCAGCTCTTAGAGGCTGATTTGGGGGGATCTGGGAGCGTGGAGCAAAAGAAAGACACAAAGAGGAAGGCCCCGGATCACCCTGGAGAGGTGCCTTTGGTGCTCACACAAACAAGATGCACTGAGGTTTGTCCGTGCTGAACAATCACAAAACAGCTGGAAAAAAGGCAGTGAACAGTGCAGGACAAAGCCAGCTGGCTGTCTGCACACACTAAATGCAAGCTGGCTTTCTGAGATGGACTAACTGGCAGGTGAAATCCACAATAGGGGCATGGTAAGATTGAGTCCATAGAAAACAACGAGTTTGCATACCTGTGTCTGGAATGAAAATGTCAAAATTCATTGGAAAAAGGAATAGAGAACAAAACAGACATTGCAGCAGTGCATAACAGCTAGACAAAAAAAACAAAACAAAACAAAAAAAAACCCCCAAAAAAAAATGAAGAAAATTAACAGCCCAACTGTAGAGGAAGTGTGACATGAGAGGCCAGCTGTGCCCTTCTCTGTAAGCATCAAGACTTGCTCAGCAAGCAACAGCTCCCTCTGAGCGGGCCCAGAGTGGTTCTCACCGTGGGTGAGGTACCCTCAGAAGCTGCTCCGTGACCTCCCCCACACTGAGGCAATGCTCCCATTTCCCAAGCAGGAAGACACTGCTGGTTCTCTGCAGCAATCCTCCCTTTCATTCCCTGCCTCAGCTTCTCCCTTACAGCAGGATAAAGGAAGCAGCAGAACTCTCCTCGCCCCTCCTTCCCAAGGAGAGGCAGTGCCTGTCATATCAAACCAGCCATGGATGTTAGGGGCACCAAATGCCTTAAAGGTAGGTGAGAAGTGCTCATGCTTTTTTTACTACTCCAGACAACAAGATTTTTTTCACTCCCACCCTCCCCTATAGCCTTTAAAAAGATATAACAAATCTGCTTACAACTTACTGTGTACAGCAGATCCTCTGGAGTTACAGGGCTGATGAAAATGGTGCGGAGACATCGCAGGCAAGCTTCAATAAACTTCAAATCTGGAGACAGCAATCCTATAAACACGGGCAAAGCGACCATTCAGTCTCGTTATCTTGGATTATTTATTTTTTTTTCCAACACAGATCCGTTAAAGGAGGAGTACCTTGCAATAAGGCTGGGATAATATGGCAGTCTAGGAGGGATTTGACATTGTTCTCTGTCCCCATGGCAAGGCTGCCCAGGACCACTGCACATTCTGTTCTCAGCTCCGTGCTCGAGGTCTCTTGCTGGAGTAAATACAGCAACCTGCAAACACAAGTATTTTTAGAGGAAAATTCATATGGAAGAGAAAATTTAAGTCTAAAGGAAAATAATCCGAATCCTGCTATGTAAAGAGGATGAAAACTTCTAACAGAAAGATGAGGACTGAGCAAAAAAGTAACACTTCATGCACAATCTTTTCACACTCTGTGTTCCTACACAACTTTTACTTAGAGTAGAAATAGCCCAACAGCTTCTCCTTAAAAAGGTATTGACATCCAGGACGGGGCTTCCAGGATAACGGGGAGATCCCAAATTTCAGTTCCAGGAAAGGAGTTTGCAGTTTGAGGCAGATGGGAAAGGGAACCTTAACACCTGATTACCACTGTGGGCACGGTTATCTTTGGTAACAATTTCCTCTAACTCCATCACCAAGCACAAGCACTTGTGGGGAGGGCTGAGAGTTGAGCTGAGTTTGGAACACTGAGAAATGAGCGCGTCCACGAAGAAAAGCCCAGGAAAGTTTTATGTGCAGAAAGGCAGCTGTGTAGGAAGGGGCTAAACAGGATCACTTCAAGCCTGAAGCACATCTTGCCGATGGCATGGTTTGGGTCCTAATCAATTTGGATTCCTTCTACAGTATCAAGAAGCAAAATACGTAACCAGTGGTATGCAAAATCATCGCTCGGGAAAAACAGCACTCCCTCAGTCCTGAGGAATCGGGTCACTTTGCACTGCTCTTACTTCTTTACAGACAGAGGATGTTTTTTCTCTGCCCTCCAGATCAGGTAAGGACAGGAAACAAAAGCTTTTGTGGTCACGCACAAATGTACTGAGAGATCCTGGGTAAAAATCATCCTGGAAAAGAAGAGGCAACCTCACCTACTGTTCTAACTCTGGCTGACTCCTCTGCTGTGCGTGTTGGTAAATATTGATCTAATTGCTAATTAAAATATGTCAGCAGCCAGAACCTTTTTTAAAACAGCTTTCAATCTTACAGAGGTCCATTTAGAAATGCAAGAGCATTTCCTGAGTTTTCACTAGAAAGCCCTGAAGACCTGCTTTGTGTCTTCCCTGCACCGACCACACCAATGGCCCTCAGCAAATAACCTGCTCGCGGCATGCAGAGAGGTTCAGCCACAGAATCATTCCAGTCGGACAAGTCCAGCCATTCATCCAGCACTGCCTGTGTCCCCAGTGCCACATCCACACGGCTTTAAATCCCTGCAGGGATGGGCACTCCACCCCCCACCCCGGGCAGCCGGGCCAGGAGGAATTTGGAAATGGAATTCTGAAGGCTTTTCTCTCCCAAGGAAAGTAATTGCTATTTTCTTTCCCATTAACGCTCCACACGTGGAACAAATGTTACAGCTCTGCCTCTGCTAAAGAGCACAAATTTAACATGCTGACTACAATCTAAAGTCTAACGAATTTAAAATAGAAAGCCTTAACTAAACTTTATAATTAGTGAAGATCAAAATTTAAGTTCCTATTTTACATACAGTAAGTTTCTGAAATACTAATAATATCCCTTTTCTACATCTTTAAAATAAGTCTGAGGTTCAGATCAGGTGTTCCACAGAGCTAGACATGCATATTGTAATATTTTCTATTTCTGTCTTTAAAAGACAGAACTGACACCAAGTAGCACTGAAAATTAAGCAGTTCCACGGCAAACTATAAAATTACAAAAAGTTTCATGTAAGGAGAATCCATATAGTCACTAGAGATAAAACTGTTAATTAATAAAGTACCATCAAGCATTAAAACAAAGATCCACATCCTTCTATTGTCCTTGAGAACATCCTGGACTGGTTTGTTGTTCTCAGACTCTAGCCTAGACAAATTCAGCAAAGACATAATGCATTCCTCCTTTACATTAATATCATCAGAATTAAAAGGTAGAAAAAAACCAGCATTTATATGCAGGGGACAGAAGGGAAAATTATCCTTTGGATTTTGGAAACTTAAAAATACGATTAAGGTACTTATTGCTAGTTCCCATGTTCCAAGAACACGGTGTCCCTGCATAGCCTGGACCCCTGATCTGCAGCCTAATCCCTCAGCAGCCAGCCTCGGGATTCCAAACCAACTGGAACAAGGTTCTGCTGGAACCACAGCACCTTCTCCGTGCTTCAGGGAGAACAAAAGCACACATCTACCAGCGGAAAGGTGCTAATGTTCTCGTTGACACTCTTCAGCCTCTGGTCCTGCAGTCAAGCTCATTACAACTGACAAGAAATGAAATAAAACTGATGGAAAGATCTCACAACATCTTCACGGTTTTAAAATGCAGTATTTGGATTTTTTTTTTCAAACTTCTGTAAGGCCTCTTCAGATATTTTCCACTTACATTTATATAAAAAAACAACTTCTGCCATTTGTCCCTGCCCTTTTAAGGGCAATTAAGAGATTAAGGCTTTTTTTTTTTTTTTCTGAGATGTCAGGAATGATATCCAGGAAATCATATCCAAATGAGGAAATCCATCCAGAGAGACACTTCAGTGGACTCCAGAACAGAGATAAGGTCAGCTGGAGGCATGATGCACACCTGGGAAAAACCACGGATTATTCTAAAGTAGAAACCTTCCAAGGGAAGCAGCTGTTGAACAAAAGGAAACTACAGTGGCTCAGCAAGGAAGAGCCCGAGCTGAGATTTCCCTTTCCTCTGAAGATGACTGAGCTGGAGTGATGCACTGGTCCATGATTTAGAGCTGCCCCATCCAGTCTGAGCACCAACCTCACAGCTCCCAAGGACAGAAATGTCCTCCTTCACACTACATCCCATTCACAAGCTGGCACCAAAACCTCTCCAGCTCCTCAAACACCTGGAGAGGAGATGAAACTCAGCACCTCCTCCAACCCCCCAGGCAGGCAGGGTGGAGAAAGAGCCCAGCAGAACAGTCTGAGTGAGTGCTGTGAAGATTTAAGACATTTTTCATCCAAGTCTGTTCATCAATAAGGCCCAAAAGCTGCACCCCTGTGATGAGCACACATCTGAATGCCTTGCTGAGGTGAGTTACCCCATGAACATGGAATAAAAAGTCACTGCAAGGCACAGAGGGGAATCTCTGAACGTGCTGGAGGTCTCAGGGAGAGTCAACCCCAAAGTGTGAATGGAATTCATGCACTGAGAACAGCTCAAACCAGGCAGGACAACAAACTCTTTTTCAATCTGTTCTTTTTAGTGCTAAAAAAGAACTGCTTTTCAAACATAACAGGAAGCAAACTTTCCACAGAACTTCCCAAAGACAGAACAAAGATAAATTTTAAAAGCATTAAGAATAATTTCTGTACAGTGGTATCTAAAGTGACAAAAAGCTACCGATTCTTACACATGAAGACTCCAAAATACATGATTTTTATGACTGTTAGTGACAGAAATTTAACCTGAAATGAGATGCCAGTTCCCCTTCTGGAAGCAATGGTAATTCCAAATCTCCCAAGGCTCGATCCAAGGGACCTGAGCTAACTCTACTCCCTAAAAAGCCCTACAAAGCAGAGATAACTGCTTCTGAAACACTTCACACAGTGCAAACATTTCTTTTAAAGAGCCAAATTGAGCAGTATGCAGCGTACAAGTAGGGAAGCTGGCTGCACAGAAAGCTTTTCCCTTAGGAATAAAGCAAGGAGTATCAGCCTGCAGCTCAAGTAATTTGCCCTAATGCTCAGATATCCTCCCTGACATTCATATTCCATGAGCTGTTCTATATGCACCAAGAGCCTGCACCCAGTCTGACTCTTGTTCACAGAACTAAATCAGGCTTTGGAGAATTTCAGTATCTACTGAGCTGCGTTTGAAACCCCACGTTTTTCATGACTACCACCATCAGGTTTTCCCTCACCTTCCTGTTGAGGGATGTTTCATTTGAAAAGAGCCCCAGCTCCTCACCCTGGAGCCCTGTTTCTAGCAGGAGTAATTCCCCCAGCACTCCCTGGACCCATCCAGCCTGATGTCCTACTGCCTCCTTCACCACTGGACTGTTCCTTCTAGAAAACACATTCCAACTTCATTCTCAGTCTTCCACAAACTCCTGTCTGAATTGGAATATCCACCTTATGGCCACCATCTGAACAGCTGCTGTTCATTTAGACAAACCAATTCTAGAATGTTCTTGTCTGAGGATACCGAGTCACCTTACACCAAAAATCGAGCTAGTTTTACTTCCCACTCATCTGCAGTTGGAAATTCTCCGTTGTATACAAAAAGATCACACTAGTCTCACTGGGTTTGATATCACCAGCCAAAATCCTGCATCAGCACATGAAAGAGGATGTCAAGAATACTTTTTTGAGTAATTGTGTACAGATTTCACTCTTGCAGCTCCTTAAGAACAAGTAACACGAGGTACCATAAAGCTGCCTTCTACCTGACATTTCTAAGCTTGAAACCTAAAATTCTAATAAAAAAATACACACTAGAAGAGGTGGATTACCACATCTTGTATTAACAACTTTCTTTCTGCTATCAGAACAGGCACTTCAGAGATATGGGACTGTACAGCTTCTAAACAACAGCTCTCATACAGTTCTGCTGGCTGCAAACGTTTGCCTTGACTCACCTGTACTCCACAGCTGGCTCAGAAGAAAACCTTGTTCCAATTCTACACATCATCCTTGTGGAGAGAGCTCCTCATTAAGAGATAATGCAACTCTGCCATCAGATCCTGACTCCTGACTGGATTGGAAGGAAAGCAAAGACAAGCACGGCAGAGTCTCTGCTCCCCTCTGCTTTCACCACCCCAGAGCAGGGCAAAGAGCAGCGTGGCAGGTGAAGCTCTTTGCCCTAAGACAGCAGAGCACAGAGCCCTGCCCTGTGCAGAGCATGACAGAAAATCCCACTTTGTGCCAAGCGCACAGAGAACAGAGCCAAGCATCAGGAAGCAATCGCGTCCTGATCTCCTCGGGACTTCGGAGAAGTTTGGAGCAAACACTCCCTCATGTGAGCTCCCAATATTGTGTCCAAGTGCAAGCTGGGAACGTGCCAAGGATGATGGGAGTCCTGCACCTTTACCTTTAACAATAAGTTCTTACTGCTTTTCACATAACGGTGCAGAACTCAGAGTTCAAGGGATGGAATGGAAGAGTCCTTCAGCTGCTCTACACGGCCTTTAAAACAGACTCCAAAGAGATTTTTTTAAATTTTAAAACCCCAACAGTTAAACAGAATCACTAATAGATGACAGGGAAAAGTTAAAATTAACTACACAAAATTCTTGGAGGTTAGTTAGCTCAGAAGCCCTGTGAAGATAACTCAGAAAAGAACAATTTCAATTTGAACCGATGATTCAGTGATTTCCCTGAGATTTAGGCTGTAAGAGGAACTGACAGGAAGCATTAAATATTGAACTTGGACTCCCAAAGAGCTGTCTGATGTGGTGACAGACACAAAAGTTGCAGGATTTGCTCTTTAAAAACTGCTGAGTAAAGGGGCATGCCAACAATTACCGTGGCTTTCTTGGTCTCTGCTAGCACTAATGTGGGGTAGAAGAGAAAAAAAAAGGTGAAGGGCAGTACAAGTAGGAAACTATTTTGGCCAAAATAACTTTTCCCCACTAAACTTTAAAAATTCTGCTTTCTGGGACTACCACTAAAAAGCAAGAATTTCAAAAAGTAACATTTCTGCAGCCCTGACAGGGGCCCGAGGCCAGCATTCCATGAGAATGGAAATTCTACGATTCTAGGAAGAGATACAGAAAATCACTTCTGAGGAAACCAAATCCACACACAAGCTGGCTATTTCCATTCTGAACATCCCGGGCCAAGTCTGTGCACACATTTGTACAGTTCCAACACCTCCTAGTTTTAAATTCCAGACATGGCAATTCTGCAAGCTTACTTCGATCAACTTTATTTTTTCCTAGCACCCTCTTCAGAACAAGCAGTCCAGAGGTGACCACGGGCCAGACTGGACTTTAAAGGGCCTCAAAAAAATTTATTTCAGGTATTGACACATGTCCTTTCCAAAGATGACACCACTGAACAGCCAGCTCACAAAATCAGGAGGCCACTGGCCCAGAAATGGCAGGGATCCACCATTCTTCCACAACTGCTTCCTTTGTAGAGAGATCTTCAAAGGACTTTGCATTTCTTTGCAATATTTTAAAATAATGGGGATATTTCATAAATTCGTATATATTTGTAGTATTTGGCCCAATTTCAAACAAAAGGTATTTCCTAGACTTGTTTCCAAGCCCCATATGAGTCTGTTCTAATACCTGAACATATTCCTCTCCACTGAGTGACAGCTCTGAAGAGTTCCTTGGGTCTAAAGAGCATTTTCTGATGGAGGAATTCTTGGGGAAGGAGAGAGAAGCAAGCAATGAGTAAACACCAAGCTGAACCACAGGACAAAGCAGCAGCAGAATTCTAACAATTCCCATTAGAGAAGAGAATCAGCATCCCCTGGGAGCCTGCAACTGAACTCTGGGAAAAGAAAGCTGCTCTTGAAGACTTCACCCAAAGAATGCCAGGTTGGTTATCCCTCTGCTCGCTGAGGGAGAGGCTGGGCTTTGCAGATTGGAACTCCACAGAGCCCTGGGCTGCAGCAGCTTCGCTGATTACAGGGCACATCCAAAGAGCCAAGGGATTCCCCGGGCAGCTCTGGAACCCACACGAGTCTATAACCCAGGGAAGGCTGCCTGCAACACCTCGAGGGAGTTGCAGAGCCTTCAGGAAGGCTTGGGGCTGGAGGATGCCAGGTCAGAGCCAGAGAGGACCATCTTTGGGCACAGGAACTCCCTGTATTTCAGCTGGTCCTCCACCTCAAGAGCCTTTTCTGAAGAGACTGCTGGTCTCTTCTCCAGTCACTTGAGAAGAACTTGTTCTGAAGAGAGGCCAAGAGGGAGAGTTCCCCTTTTACCACTTCCCAGGGCCAGTCATTTCTCTGCAGTTGTAGATTGGCTGTATCATTTACCTGGGCAGCCAGGAGGTATTAACAACAATGAAGAAAAAAGCACTTCTGAATTTTCCTTACTGGGCACAGAACGAGCAGCAGCAGAAGGCAGGATAAAACTCAGGGGACACAAGTCCTACTAAAGGTAAGAACAGGCAGACTCTAGATTTGAAAGGTGAAGATCTTCTGCAGCTTTTTAAATGGGAACCACAAGAATCAGCAGGACTTGCAAAAACCCCTTAAGGCCTGTTGCTGATAGAAATTCCTTCAATTTCTCATCGCCTTCAACAAATTCCCATGTTCATCTTTTCACCTCCTGTGAAGTCTTCTCTTCAGCTGATTGATAATCCAGCAGGTTTTGTACCTGGGGGGGAAGGTGGCCCCACTGCTCATCCCTAGAGAATTTCGAGGGCCAGCCTGGGCACAAGCTCAGTGTGTCAGTGAGAAGATACCCTCTGCAAATAAAAAGCATTTTTGACAAGGCAGCAGCAGCAGCAGCAGCTCTCAGGCAGAATTGTTTAGGACCTGGTTGCCCTTTAAGCAAAAAGATACAGGTGGGTGCCACACTGACAGCTCAAGGTTTTTATTCTCCATTGCTGCAAACGGGGGCTGAAAGCTGCAGGAGAAGAGGGATGAAATGAAAGCTGTAGTGAGCAGTCTGGGAGCTAAAGTTACCTGTACAGTCTGTACTAGTGGAATCAGGGTCCAGGAAATGTTAACATCAGCTGAAGCAGCAAGGTACAGCAAAGTATGATCAGTGGTTTTTTTAATCCTCTGAAGCAAGTGGAGCAGACAAGCAAATCATCTCAGATGTTTTTCAATATTTTAAAATTAAATCTTTAACATAACCTTAGACATTTTCAGTAACGGACTCACCAGGCAATTGACTGAAGAACAGGATTAAGGTACAACCGCTTTCATCCATCATTAAATCAACGTCAAAAAAAAAATAGACTTTATTCCTGAGCTGATAAAGTTCAATAAAAACACCAAGACTACTTTAGAGAATGCTATGAAATTCTAAATGAAAAGCATTACTCAACAGCCTGTTCCGTAATTACATGAGTTTAACAGATATTTCAAGTCTCTCTCAGTTACGTTAAAGAAAGTATTCAGTCAACTACAATCAAAGTTAAAACAAAAAAGTGCCTGTGATCGAAGGATCGTTATTCCAGACCTGTTGTGAATCAGTGAAAAGGAGAGTAGCAAAGGACATACCTTGGAACTGCTCCCAAAACAATCAAGTTGGCTTTTTGTTTGTTGTTTCCAATTACAGCATTTTTCATATCTCTGTAAATCCAGAAAGAAAAACAAACCCTGGTAAATTATGCTGAGGTACTGAGGGCTTATCTATAGAATTTACTATTTCCATGAGGCTTATCAAGCAGTTTTCCACATGTCCATGCTGCAGCTACAGACTGGGCAGTGCTTCAGGGCACGGTTTCCTCAGCCCACAGGAAAATACCCCAGAGCTCTGGGATTCCTCTACATCCCAGCTCCTGCAAGTAAGCAAAAACCCAAACTATCTCACATGCACACCACACACCAGCAAGCATTATTACTGAGAAAAACTACATACACTGGTTCTTTGTGCCCATACAGTCAACTGGACTTCTAAAACAATTTGAAAACCCCACTCTTGGTTAGGAAGTCAAATATTGGCAATTTCAAGTATTAGCTGAATAGTCTACTGGGTGCAGGAAAAGGCAAGCTAAGAAAAGGGAACAAGAAACCATCACCAGTCTGCAGAGACCAGGCTTTTTCCTCTCCTCTTCACCCCAGGCTTCCTCTCATGTATTTCAGCAGGGTACCTAAACATCTGTACACCAAAATCTCAGGAGCACAGTGGAAAGCAGAGCATTTTCCTGCCCGAGGGTCACTGGGAGGTTACACACAATTCCAGGCACTCATCCTGTGGTACCAGAACACGGGAAGCACTTGGCAAAGAGGACGCTGGTTGCACGCTCCAAGAATTCCTATGAAAACCCGTGGCTTGCTCAGGAAACCACTGCTGCATCCTCAAAACTAGCAGCACCTGCTCTTTTTTTTCCTCTTCACATCAGCACATTGAGCATACTTGAACATCCAGAGAATCTGAAAGCAAGCTTGCAACTTAGAACTGGTTTCAGAAAAATCAAGACAATTCATTTCTAGGAAGCTTTCCAGCTTGTTTAAAAGCAGAGAAGAGAGAGGGACCAACTTCAGGTACTTCTTTATCAACAAAAAACCAGAACTAGATTGATTATAGCTGCAAAAGTGGTAAGTTAATCACTATGCATATAATTTATTCAAACAAATTGGGAGTATCAGTGGTTGCTTGAAGTGAGCACTTTTTCTTGCCCCTACATCTCTCCCAGCTGCTATCTGCAATTTTTAAGAAAAGCAGAGCAAGCCTGTCCTGTCCTGTCAGATCTGCCCTGGCCAGCAGGAACACTATTCAGTCCACTGCACTGGATTTCACTGCGCCAAGTTTAACAACTCCCTCCACTACAGCTGTAAAAAACTTCTTAGCCCAGGCAGGAAACACCTTACAGACACAAACAGGACCTTCATAAAGCTCAATTAGCAAGAGGTAATTGCCTCTTGTTCCCGAATTTCTCCACGTGTCTCCCTAAGCTGGGTAACTTCACACCACGAGACGAGAGGCAGTGGAGGAAGAGCAGGGTCAGGAGACAGGCTAAGCTGGAAACCCCTGGAAATTCCACAAATGGAGTTAAAAGTTGTCACTAGAATCAGAAAACAGTGGTTTCTATGCTGAACCCTTCGCATTAAAGGTAATTTTTAAAAGTTTGTGAAACACAAGAGTCAGTCCGAAACGGTGGCAAGAAGCAGCTGTCAGAGGAATCCTGGAAACTGCAGCAGCAGATGTGCCAAGGTCAGGTACTAAAGTGCTCAGGCCACTCCTGGACTTGGGAAGGAAAAACTGCACGGGATCCACAGCCTGCAAAGGGAGCTAAAGAGGAGCCACTGACCAAGCACTCTGAAAATTAACAGACAGACTTTGGTGACGTTGTCATGCTCTGCTCAGGTGATTTTACACCGTATTTTGTGTTTAAAAAAAAAACAAACAAACAAAACTGAAAACAACAACAGCGCCCAACTTTTGTGACTCCTGTCCCAGCCCCTAACAGAATGATTGTTAACCTTATTTAACCATTTAATAAGCGTTGCCTATTAGAATTTGATTTAGAAACCCTTCCACAAGCGGCATGGCCGTGTTCCATAACACAAGAAGAGATGGTTAGTGAGGGCACGCTCCTGATCCATACATGATCCGGAGGAATTTCTCCATCCCACCTTCACGAAGCTCCTCAGAAAAGCGACGTCAGCTGGGTAAGGAACAGCACAAGCTTGACATTTCTGACAGATCCACCACACGGATGCCTGACCTACTTCAACTTGCAGGCAAATCGGACACCTTCAGATGGGAAAGGTGACCAAAACCTGCCAGGGGAAGGACTCCAAGGTGTGTGTGTGTGTGGAAATCCCTGGCACGCTCCTCTCTTCCAGTGCCACCTCCAGAATTCACCCTGTTCAATGCACAGCAAGCCGTGGATATATGGAAAGAGTAACACCCTTAAAATGCAACATTCCAATCTTGCAGAGCAGGAGAAGTTTTGTGTGTGTACTAGGGAAAATAATGATGTCATTCCGTGTGATATTTTATAGAGATTCTCCTGATCAGGAGCTAATTCCCTAAGAAGTCAGGAACTACCACAAGCTGCCCTAGACTCCTTGGTGAATCATAAACCTTGGAAAAACCGAGGGCAACTCCCTTACTTGAGAACATTACCTCCAACAAGTTCAAGCTTGACTGATTTCAGATCCAAGACATGAGATATATCCAAGAGAAACAAAAAATAATAAAAAAAAAAGCAGCAAAGATCACTATCCTGTACAAGAGGTAACAAAGGAGCCTCAGAAATGGAGTCCAGAACGAAGCCCCACTTCATTTCCAAATGTCAGGCAGCCTGCTCCCACTCCCTCTGTGCAAAGAGGGAATTTTGGCAGGAGGAAAAAGGGCACAGCAGTAACAATGCACTTCCAGGGAGATGAGAACTGCAGCAGGTCAAAAGACAAACTTTAAGCCTCATAAAACAGAGCCCTTAAGATGCATTTGAGGTTGGCTGGGTTTTTGGTTTGGTTTTTTGGTTTTTTTTAATTAAAATCTTATCATTTAGATTCAAACTAAATTCCAAATCATTTAACAAAACAACCTGAATTACAATCAATTTACTGCATAGATTTCAAATCTGATATTTATGCTGACACGTATTAAGAGTAATAAAGCAATTGACATGAAAAAAACCTGCAAGAAGGAATAAAGCAGGCTGCCAACAATAAAATGCTGCAGAGATCCTAGCTAAGTGCTTGGGAACATTGCTTCCTCAAGTGCTAAACCAGCTTTTTCAATCTCTTATGGCTTCTTAAAGAAATAAAAATATTGTTTCATCAGTTCAACACGGTGACCACTGAGCTTTAAGTTATGAAACAACCTAGGGACTGGAAAAGCAGCAAGTGATTTTCTTCCTACAAACTTGAGAAAAGCAGAAAAAATTACTGGGTGATGTTTATCAGCTGTAACCACGTTTCAGAACATTGCAACCCAAAAGCCATCAGTTCAATTAATTAGCTGTAAATACAGTGCAGTGCATGCCAGTATATGAACACAGCATGGGTGTTTAAAGTCTTTTAGGGGTACATTAAACTAAAGAAAAACCTGATTTCCATCTAAATACAGCTTCACAAGAGTTACGAGAGGAACGAATTTGCCAACTGTGTATGAAGTTGTGGTTTTATTCTGTTATTTAAAGGCACCAGATACAGCCACTTCAGATGAGCAAGAAGTGATATTAAACATAACAGTTTGTGAGTAAAATATGGTCTTTCCGTTTCAGTGACTCCTAACCAATAAAAACCAATATTGTTAAATGTCTATATCCTGAGAAAAATCGGTAGCCAATGCCAATTCCGATGGCAGAAGGAAGCTGAAGCGCTGGCCTTCATCCTGCACAGAAGTTCCTCGAGTTCAACATCTCCATTAAGTCAGTTCTCAGTTTGGGACTCTTTCTACAGAATAAAACCCCAGTGAAACAGAAGAGTGAGCTCAGGTCCTGAAAAGAGACTTTTACAGCATCCCCAGGGAGCCCCCAGACCTGCATCTCTCCTGCAAATAAATCCTGAGAAAGCAGCTTGGATACAAGGACAAGCACGTGACAATTTGGCTCTAAATCAGCTTTTAAATATAGTAAATCAAGCACAAACAGAACAAATGAGCAAATTCCATTAGGAAGCCCTGGAGTTTTCCTACGTCACCTTCCACCAAAGCAACACAAAAGGTCTTGAAAGGAGCCCGAGCGACTTGAGGAAGCAGCCCCAGGAACTCGCCCAGAAGAGGAGGAAATAAACAGCCTGCGTGACATTTCCTCATCTCGTGGCTTTTGCAAACAGCGGGGAGCTGCAGCTCGGGGGTTCCTGGAGTGAGGAGAAGGGCTGAACAACCACAGAAGGAAAAGTAGCCCTGAGCAGCTGCAGCCAACGCTTCCACTTTGAGCGTGAAACAGCTCCAAGAGCTCCTGAGCCACTAAGGCAGGCAGAGATCGCTCTCGCCAGGGCTGCCCAAAGCCACAGCGAGGTTCCAAACCCTCCAAATGCACCCTCCTGCAAAGCTCAGGCACGGACAGCCCACAGAGGGACGCAGCTCTGACACCGAGCAGCTGCCCCAGCCGCAGCACGGCCGACGAGTTTCAGGATCATAGGAGAAAAAGGCACCTGCACCGGCTGGACTGCAGCCAGCAGCTCACTGGGGAAGAGCTAAGTTTGGACAATGATGCTTCCTACAGCTTTTGTCTCCTCCTCCTCCTCCTCTTGCTCCCATTTTTTTTTTTTTTCTCCTCCACTCTGCCATTTCTGTATTGGAATTCATGCCCAGGTTTTGTGTGTTAAAATATGCTCATCGCTATTGCCACAGAATTGATCTCTCAGACGGACGCTGCTAGGGCTTGAAACTGTTTGCTATTCCTTTAGGAGGAAGAGTGTTTCCACTAACTCCTGGTTAGTAGAACTCTCCTGGTCCAACCAACTGAATAAAATGTTCAACTCCTGACAACTCCAACAAACCCCAGAAGTCCTAAACCAGTTTATTTTTAAGGTTAATCATCAAGTCCCAAAGCAAAGTTTCAAGATTTCTAATCCCATTCAAAAAAAAAAATCAGTTGATAGAATGAAAAAGATGATTTTATAGGAAAGAATAAAGCAGCACAGTGAGACAGCGTTATTCGACTCCTTTGAATTTTAACACTTGGAAACTGTGACACAATCAACATACAGTACAAACTAAACAGACAACATTTCAACAAAAGCCTCTCAATTCACGGGTGTTCTCAATCTTAATTCTGTAACCCCGGTGCATAAAATCAAAGTGCTGTAGAAAAATAGCACCTGGCTATAATGACAGCACTGCAGGACAATTGAGTTTAACACAGAGTGTTAAAAAAGTGACAATTTAATCAAACTCCTCCGTATCACAACACCGGTGAAAATGCTTGAACTCTCAAATATCCTCTCTGGAGAGGCAACTTACCGTGTCACAAGTTTCCTGACAAACAAAGTCTAGCAAACACAAAGGGGAGGGTTGCACACCTGTAGTTAGAGACGTTGATAGCTCGTTCTCGCCCTGAGTTTATCCTGCTCTCCTCTTGCTGTGTGTGACAGACTGAAGAAAGCTCTGGTGCCCAACCTTCCCTTCCACGCAGGAGTTGAAATCAGAACTGCCCTTCTCATCGAGCTTAACAAGGCCCAGCTCTCCTGTCTTTGGCTGCACTTTCAACCTGCCCTGACAAAAGGGAGGTGCTGCTTTCCCCGCCTCTCCCAAGCACATTTTAGTGCCTCCTCCTTTTCACTGAGTCTGGATATTGTGCTATAAGTTGATGGAGAGACAATTTGCCCCACTCGGCATTAAAAACAATGTAACCCAAATTTTAAAGTGCTTGAAGTAGATGGGAGTACAGCTAATTTTTATTATGTAACCTGTATAAACTTTAAAAAAAACTCAAAAAAAACCAAACCACCAAAACCACAAAAACCATAGCTAGAGAGAGCTCTGTATTATCAGCATTTCAATTTCAGCATCAATTTAACCACATCAGGTCCTAACAGTAAAGAATTACCTCAACAGAGGTGTGGGCAAAACAGCTGCAGCTCAGCAGAACTCTCACAAATCCTCACTCCCTGCTCTGTGATGCCACATCAGCAAAACATTTCTTCCACAACTGTCCCTAAACAGCCAAACCACATGAAAAGAGCAGCTCCACCTCTGCTGCTTCACATGAATGACCCAAAATATCAAATACAAGTAGCTGTGGTGCCTTTTTTTTCACGTCCCTATCTTCCCCCAAGGACATTTCACTTCCCAGTACGAAGGTCTGCCTTCAGCATTTAGCAGTGCATCCCACAGCTTCAGCAAAAACTAAATGAAATTTCATTAAACCAAGAGCTATCTGTAACATTACGTTTTTACTGCACTATTCTCCATTCCCTCGATTTAAAGTTACTTTTGTCCACCACTCTTTAGTTACAGGATCTTATCCACCACAAGTGATCCACTTGTGGGAAGTTTTCACTTTCATTCAGACAGGGAAATACCTCAAAATGGATTTGCAGCACGTGTCTGGCTGCTCTAGATGTGAGCCTGGAATATTGTTTGACACTATCCACTGCACCTTAGGCCAGCAATCACTGAAGGATCACTAAACCCTATTAATTTAACACAGCTACTCCTCGTTAGACTGTAATACTCTGAAGCCTTTCTGCCATGAAGCAAAACCTCTGATCTTTATCTCCAAATAACAATCGAGAGCTAAGATGATGTACTGGCCTAGTCAAGCCTAAATTCCCTTTTTCAAAGGGGTGTCATTAAGTTCTCATTAGAACAGAAATATCTCTATGCCCATAAACTCTCTCATTCTGGACTTCCTGGACGTTGCACACAATGCCTGTTTGAAGTGTGTTTTAGCAAGGAATTCCAGGAGCTTGCCTGCCTGCTACCACCCCCAAAGAAAAACACCTCAACAATTGCAATTATCAGTTCACAGCACCCAGACTAAAGTCAGCTGAATCATCTGGTACACAGGTTAATTGTGAGCAGAGCTCTGTCCTCTACACGTCCCTAGAAACACCAACCCTTTACAGAGCCTTAGCATAAAAGTTCCACCTCACAAACACAGAAGGAGCTGCTAAATTCAGCTCTTTTCAATACTGATTCCAGGCGGTGCAAACTGCCAGCTCGGAACCAAAAACCTCCAACGCCAAATATGAAGAAGCACAAACTCAGCAGCGCTGTTGGCTTTGTGGCCACGTCTCCCTCAGCCCCAGCCTCCAAAAGTTCAGTCCTGACAGCACCCCCCACACCCCTAAAGGGCAGAATTATTTCTCCCCCAGCTGCCTCCTGTTTGCACCCTCCCTTTGCAGGCCTTTGTGTGACAGATGAATAAAGGGAAGGCAAACTCTGCCCAGAGCCATCAGAGCAACAGTAGCACCACGCTGAGGGCTCTATCAACAGAGGGTATTTTGGAGAAAAGTGCCTTCAGGGCCATCTCCAAAGTAGCAGTGAAACAGAGGCAACAACTGTGATTCTCTCACCGGCTCACAGCAGTAACTGCAAGGCTTGGGATGTTAAATGTCCCTGTAAGGCTGAAGGTTGCTGGCCAAATATCACAAACTTGAAGTTTAGCCCACCTCTAAATATTACACCAGGAGTTATGATACATAACAAGTTAAACTTGAAAAGAAAAAAAGAAAAGGAAAAAAGCTATTCTGCAAATGCAGGTTTTGCTGCATTGTAAAGAAATGCAAGAGCCAGGCATTGAAGTGCACCTCCCTCCCTTCACCATCCTTCCACCTGACTACAAAAACCACTGCACTGAAAGCCCCTCTTCACAGAGTACTATTTCATTCTCAGGTGTTTAAGCCTTTCAGTTCCTTCTCTCCCTCTGCAAAAGTTTTCCTTGCCAGCTCATCTCCTGAAAGGGAAAAAACCAACAAGCAGAGCAGGGCTCCCAGCACCACCTAAAGCTGCTCCAATCTCTCAGACCCTGCAGCTTCCCAACTCCAAGGCACAAAGAGCCCATCCTGCAGTTCACAAAGCACCAGCAAGGGATCCAGGAGCCTCTTCCCTCAACACGCCAATGACTCTGCAACAAAAACAACGCTTCAGAAAATTACACCATTTGTAATTTTAATACCACCTCCGAGTCTCACGCATTTCCTACAGCGAGCTGTCTAGGAGACAACAGAACTGACCAAAGTGTACAGGGGCAAACAAACTACGACAGCAACAACCCTCTGAGGGCTGCTCTGTTTGCACGGGGAATATGCACAAAATCAAAACAGAAAACGGAGGTGCACGAGTGCCCAGTGAGACTGAAAACCTGCTGCAGCCCCCGGGGGATGCAGAAGGTGGAAACAAGTGTTGCTCCTCACCTAGTGCTACAGAAAGTTTGTTTCACAGAGGAGGAGAACAAGAAACAGACGTGGCCTTGCATGGCTATCTGAAGGGGGGGGCAACTGTTGCTCCATTAGAACTGAGCTGGGAATTTCCTCTCTTCCCACTTTGGTGAAGTTGCCTCTCATATTTCAGGGAGTTTTTGCTGTGGGCATGTGTGAACACCGCACTGAGGGTCCCTCCGAGAGCCACAACAGAGAACACAGCACACTGTTAACACAGCCATCTAAACCTGGGCCTGGAACTTTTATTTATCAAATAAAATAGCAAAACACACGGTGTGTGAGGACCACGTGCCATTTCTATAGGATGTTTCTTTCCTTGTGAAATAAAACGCTCACACCAGGGTGGAAAGTTCTCTTGTTTCCTGCTGGCCAGAAAGGACAGGAACAGCAGCAGCACAGGAATTCTCAGTGCACCACAAAGATGGGAATTTACCAAGGTGAAGGGATGACACCGAGGAACAGCTGGACCTGTCAGAAAGGATGCTCCAGCCTCCAGCTGGGGTGACACAGCTCTCCACAAAATGATGGATTTGTCACTTTGAAGGCACCAGGCTAAATGCCATCACGATAAAATGTTTCTCAAAGAAGCCCCCCCCGACCAGCAAATCAATTAGAGGATGAAAACATGTATCAGTTTTGCATCTGAACAATGCAGTTCTGAGCTTAAGAGGAGGTGAAAAGCAAACCACGGTCTAAGGATCACAACCCAGAAACGTTTGGGGTTTTTTTTTTAAATAAATAAACACCGCAAAGCACAAGAGGTTGATGTTGCAGGAACCACCTTGGGCTCTCCTAAAAGAAATTCACAGAGCCACTTCTGCTCTGCTCCTCTGGCAACACCAGCGAAACAGGGGCAGAGAAGCTCTGAGGGAGCAGCGCATTTCATGCGCCGCAGTGCCCGCGTGAGGCATCGCATGCGCTGCAACAGGAGCTGCACACCTGACACACAAACACGAGTGCTGACCCTGCAGAACCTCGGGAGACACGGAGCAAACGTGCCAAGAGCTCCCCGGGCTGCACGGCTCCCCTTTCCAGAAGGGAATTGCTGCGTTAGCCTCGCTCAGCTGCGGCGAAAGGGAAGCGGGAGGTAAATCCACAGGAGAACAGAAATTCAGGATTTGGTGGCGATTCTCCCCTTCCTACCCCGCTATCCGTACCCAGATGAGCGGGACAGGAATTTTCTGTGAACAGGAAATGTGGCATTTTGAAATGAGATCGACAGCAGAGGTACTGGACAACAAGGAAATGGTCTCTGTTTTTCCAGTAGGAGGAAAATAAAAAAGCTCCTAACCAGGTAAAGCTTTATTGTCTGGAGAAGGAAAACTCTGAACACCACCTCCTGGAAAATTCATGGGAAAGCAAGGGGGGAAAAAAAAAATAAAGAGATTTTAATCATTTAAATGCTTTCGGAATATGTAATTAAAGCTTTCTCAAGTTACAAGATGAAAACTGGACTGGCATGATTTTCAAGTTCAAGAAGCATTTAGGTACATTTTACCTTTATCAAAGCTCATTCAGAAGTTGGGTTTCATTAAAATTACAAGGATGCAATGAAAAAAAGCCCCAAGCTCAAGTTATTCATTCAAGCTTATGAAAACCAGGACTATCATAACTGAAGACAATCTGCAGAAACAAAGCCTCTTACAACAGCCCATTTTCTGATCCTTGATATTCGTACAGCTCCATCAATCAAAATAAAAATCTAGGTCATCAGAATTTCCAGCCAGGATGCAGGGAAAAAAACCAGCACATTTTAGGAAACAAAGATTTTCTGCAAAGGATGCAGTGTATCTGGTAAAGCTTCTGACAGGCACTTCTGGAAGAACTTTAATCCTCTCCTACTCCACCCCAAAAACTAGATCAGTCTAACTTCAATACCTCTGCATGTACCCTGAAATCAAAGAAAGAAGGACAAAGAAGTATTTTTCTGCCACAAAAGAATCATGGACTGACATCAATTTTTAATATATACACTACTCTAAATTCCACCTTTTATATACATTTTTATGTTCTTTTATATCCTTATTCTTCTAGATCCATTTTTCTAAATTGGACTGTCACACACCCACCCACCAACATTTCAAAAACAACACATTGCCACAAAGGACTGGCTCAGAGTCAGTAAAAAGATACTCTCACAACTAAGATTTCAGCCAGAGCATCACAAAATACAGTTTTTGCCATCCAAATCTGCCCTGTGAGAGATTTTGTGAAACAAATCGGTATTTTCTTGTCTTTAAATACAAGAAAAGGATCTCAGCATAGACTCCACTGACACCCACGGACAAGATGAAGAATGTCAGATGTTACCCAAGACAAAGATACTGCCTAAAACTCCTGTTTCTGGGAGATGGGTTACGCTGCAAAAGATGAACAACACATCAAAAGATAGGGAAGGGATTACCAAGGGTTGTGGGCTCCAGTCCTTCGAAAAGGAAGGAGAGCAGGGATGAGGCGCCAGCATCTGCCAGGGAAAAAAGAGGGGCTAAGTCACCCCAGGGGGGCACTGGGTGAGCCACGTCCTTCCCCAGGACCACCCGCCAGCCCTGTGAGGAGGGCTGGGAGCAGAGCCAGGCTCCCCAGAGCGGTTCAGGGGGTGTACACAGCCCCAGCAGGGTGTCAGAGGCACTGATACAGCTCAGGGGGCACTCCCAGCGGGAAAACCTCCAGGACAGTTTTACCTACACCGGGCTCTCCGTGTATTTTAAAGGCAATTTGTCCCTGGATACCTGCAGCGTTTCCATCCGCTGCCGGGGAACACCTCAGGGCACGCTAAGCAACATTCTTGCCTTTTGGATCCACTCCTTTGAGTTCTCCTGGTGTTTTACCAGACACAAGCTAGGGAGGAGCCCAAAAAGGTTCTGGTTTCACCACCAGAGCCACCCCAGGGCAAGGCCTCGTTCGCCACTCGGCTGCAAAAGCCATTCCAGCGGAAAGCTCGCGGCCCAAGGACAGCCAGGGAACAACGGGAGCTCCGCAGCGCTTTCACTCCTGCTCCTCTGCCCGCCCTCTCAGACACTGACTCCCCTGAGCTGGCACCACGCAGGAGGGCTGAAACAGAGCTGGCATCCAAATTCAGCTGCGTGGAAGCATTCCCCTCGCAGCTCCCATGGGGAGACGGGAGCCCAGCAGTAAAAAAGTCAAAGCCAACGCGCAGGCACGGCAGCAGGGGACAGAGTAAGAGGCAGGTACACGGACTTGGCAGTGCAGTAAGAAAAAAAAATTTAAAAAGAGTTTCAACAGACCTGGAAGAGGAGCAAAACACGGCCAAAAGGCAGAAATACATCCAAAAAAAAACCACCCCTGCAGTGCTCACAGAATGTTTAACCTCGTTTCTGGCAACTGGGAGGTTGTGTTATGAACCATATGCACTACAGAGCGAGAGCCTATATCAATACTGACGTACTTGTGTTAAGATTTGCCAACTCCATTTTCTCCAAAAATAAAAAAAAAACAAAAATAGAAAGAGCTTCTTTGCCCTCGACCTGTCACTCTAGTGGGATGGAGCACACCTGGCCTACGCACAACCAAGCCCCCAGGAGCGTTTCAATGACTTACATGACACCTTGCAGGACTTTTTGGGGATCGAGATCAAACAATCTATCGACATAGTGGCGGCTACTGGCTGTGACCTCCTGCAGAGAGAGAGCAAACAATTGCAATAGTTTATATCAATTCATACAATGGCTTACGCAGCAGCAGCGAGTCTACAAAACTTCCCAGGGAAGAGCGAGGGAACCCCCACAGAATTATACTTAAATGTGTGTCACTGCTGGGCTACGTGGTACAAAGATAACCCTGAGTTCAGGAATCATCTAGAAAGGATGAGGTGCTTCGTGTGGGTAACAGCATGGTTAAGTGTCAAAACAAGTTAACAGAGAGCTAATTACAAACTGCAGTTACCAGCGCTGCCTTGAATCACAATTTTATTATGTTTTAATTACTACACAGAGTAAAAAATTAAAAAAAAAAAAATTTAAATTCCTGGAAGGAAAAGTTTCAAGGAGCAAGCACACAAGCTCTCCAAAAGAGGGAAGCTGGTGAGAAGATGTTTTTCTGTGACTTACTTTGTCCCAGCACAGCCACGCTTCGGAGCCTGTGGCACGCACCTCCAACGGGACAGAGGCACAGCATTCCCCACAGCGCCGTGTAAGACAAAGCAAAATCCTCCCCTGGCCAACAGGACCGTGCTTGTAAGCTACACACTTCTGCACCACTGATTTGTTATTCCTTTTGAGGAGATCCAAAGTCGGAGATGGCAAGCATTCCAAAACACAAGGGTGGGAAAGGGGAAGGGAATTTTCCCTCCAGGTTCTCACAAACACTTGCCAGGGTGTTTCCATTATCTCACCTTTTTTTTTTTTTTTTCTTTTTGCCAGCTCTCCTTTCATTAAGCTTTGCCCATTTTTTTTTCCTTATGAGTTTTCCTTGAGAGAAGCCCTTAAGGGAATTGAAAACTCTTCCTTGTTTTAGTAACTATCTGCTACGGGGCCGAATCTACTCCTGCTTCCCCACCCCGATGTAAAGATGCACCAGCAGCTTCTTGCCTGTGGTCTCACATCACAGAGAAGAATCGTCTAGAGGCAGCAGGGCTCCTTTGTCTCTCACTGTTAAATTATGCCACGTAAGTATCCTACAGAAACACTTCCACCGTGTAACCAAAGGCAGTATTTTTGAGAACAGCACTAGGCTTCCAGCTCTCTGACCTAGGTATTTACATGTAAAACTCTTCTAGACTTCAAAGATCCCCTAGCTTGCTGTTTCTAAAATATCCCGGCTTCCACCCCAACACCTACGAGGGTCTGAAGTACGTAGAAGGGTATTTATATGCAGGCAGCCCCCCCCCAAA
>VWZN01006585.1:604049-666694 GCA_013396955.1 Regulus satrapa | reverse complement strand
TCGGGGCGGTGTCTGTGGGTGAGGAGGCGGCGCGGGGGTCCCGCTGCGGGCGGCGGAGGGTCCGGCGGGCTGTGCTGAGGGCGGTGGGGGCGCTGGCGGTGAGGCGATGCTCGCCCCTCACGCCTTGGAGCCCCCGCGCTCCGCGGTGGCCGGGGCTGTCGCCGAGAGTTGTTCCCCAGGGGCTGAGGCGTAGCAGGTTCTGAGCACAGCGTGTTCCCAGCCCGGGCTGGCCCGGAGGTGTTGGCTGTGGGGAGCCGGAGGTTAACTCCGGTGAGGGAGATCCTCCGGCCGTTCTTTTTTCCGTGACCGCTTGCCCCAGTACCCTGGGTGGCTGGACCTTCCATTATCTTCACTGCAGCTGTGAATGAATGCGTGGCCGTGAAAGCAGGATTTAAATTTTCTCCCCCGTGTACTTCTTCATGAGTAAGAAAGAGAACAGCTTTGGCTACCAGACGCCTTGGTTCGTGGATTTCGAGATTAAGCTGAGCAGAAACTTGTGAAACGGAGTCTGAATAACGAGTGGAATGATTTATGAAGGAGGTGTTCCTGCCGGAGTAATTCTCTCTGCAGGTCATCACACTGCGTTGGTCTCAAGTAATGTAAATATTTTTAAGCCTGGGACTAATTATATTACCTCTGTTGTTCGTGCTGAAGAAGAAAGCCCCGGGAGGTGCGCTGCTCTGCGCTCCCATCTTTGCAGAAATGCGGACAGGGATGGATTCCAGAGGCAGGTAGTTCCCCAAGCTGCTCGCTCTTGAAAAGCGCTGCCTGCAAGGCAGGGCACGTTTTTCTTGGAGGTGGTCTCACGGCTTTAGCTCGGATGATGTGATGCCTGTTTCAGGCAATAACTCTTCCAAAAATTTACTTAACCACTTCTTTAAGTCGCCACCTCTCTTGATTATTTCTTTGTCGATCTCTCCAGCTTGGCAGGTCTGCTCTCTCAGGTTGTGTAGGGGGAGTTTATTTCAGTGAGAACTTTGAGGAGATTGTCAGTACTGTTAGACTTTGTTATGCAAAATTATGTGCTTAATGTCTGCTGGATTTTGAGAAACTGTAGCACGAGACAGTGATGGGTTGTTTGGGTTTTTTCCCAGTATGTATATATATCTGGAAAGGGTAACACTGTGTATCACTTGTAACTGATTTATATTTGCCTGAAAATGAAAGAGAAAAGTCGAAGTTCCCTGGTGGCGCATGACTGGTTTCCATTACCTAGACCTTTGCAACCACTGTAGTGTCATATTATTTTATACTTGTAATTTGCAGAGGTGCAATGTTAAAGGGAGCTGTGGGCAAAGCCTCCTCAAATTACAGCTGACTGATGTGCGGCTGCCAAACACTGCAGAGATTTTTCTGGTAAAGCATCTCTTTCATTTCCTTCAGCTGCAACCTGTGGAGCAGGTGATGAATAATGTGGCTCAGGCAGTTCGGAAAGCTCTGTGGTGGAGCCCTGCGGTCTGACACTCGTTGCTGGTAGCCCTGGAGGTATAAATATGATGCTGCGTGGTGGAATTTGTTTTCCTTTTTTTTTTATTTTTTATTTTTAAATTTTTTTTTGGATGGGTGGGGTGAGTGTTGGCTGGTGGCTTTTTTTTTGTTTTGTTTTTGGGTTTTTTTGGGGTTTTTTTAGTAAGGACCATTCTCCATGAAGAGCTTCTCTGCCCTTGAATCACACAGAAAACCTGACTTGAAGTAACTCTGAACTTGGCATGCCCTGGTCGCTTTGCCATCGTTGTGTAAATGTTTTCCAGTGCTGATTTAATGACTGCATGTTCCTCTTCCCTGTAAGTGCAGCCTTTCTCCTGTTACGCTGAACTTTTCTGAAGGCTCACTTGGAGCTCAGATCCCGTGCTCCAATTCTGTCAGAAACGGGACAGAACTGAGAGGAGGGGAATTTTCTCATCCATAATTAACGCCGTCGAGCGCTGTCATAAAGAACTGGTTTTATGTGCGTTATGGGACCGGATTCCTCCAGCAGAACTCACTGCTGCATTTCCTCTGCTGCTCATGCCCCTGGGTCTGCTTTGTGGAATTCTTGAGCGAGGGTTTCCAGGACAGTTGTGACTAAGCAGGTGCTTTGCTCTGACTGTATGAAACACTCCCTAAAATGTCACAAACTGTGGAAAATCAGGGCTTGAGCACCACAAACTGATGTATTCTCTTTGCAGGGTAAAATGAGGATAATACTGGAAAATATTATCAATGAACAACGTTAACAATTAATCAGTGTTTGATTAGCATGCAAACTCTCTGCTGATGGAGAAATGAATAATTCTGACTGCAGTGTACAGGTAGGATGCAGGACCTGAGGTCAGACATGTAAAACATGAGCTGGTTAAAAATTATTGCATTTTAATGAATATGCAGCTTCACAAATGTGACCACGGCTGCCCACTTCAGGTGAGGGAATCTTTGAATTTAGCTGTTTTTCTGTCTGGTTTGTTTTGGTTTTTTTCCCTGTGTGTATTGCTTTCCTTTTTAATCTGCTTCTATTTAAATACACAGGGAAAGGAAAGAAATTAACGGAAGTTCTCTTTGCTTTGTTGTTGTTTTGTAAATCTCCTTGGGTTAATAAAGACACAGGAGAAATTATTTCCTCAGTCTTAGCGGGATGTCAGGCTAAACCACCTTTAGTTTTCCTTGGTAGGGGATGTGAGACAGAAAAGTTGTGCTTGCTTGAATTGTGCATTGCTTTGAGCACGCTGCTCTGTGCCTCTGGGTGGTTTATGGGAGGCACAGGCACGAAACAAGAAGTTCGATATGTCAGCAGTGAGAAATGCATGAGCTCTGACTAGATGGGCAATAAAAGAAAACAATTGGTTGTTGTAGGTGTTATGAAATGAAAAGTGTGCTTATTCTGCAGACCACTAGCAGATGGCTACTCTGCTACAGGAGATATTTAACTTCCAACTGAGTTTCGGAAAATGGTGACAGGGAATTTGTAAATTGTAACCTCGGTGTCAGCACAAGTTAATGACCAAGGGAATGCCGTGTCCTGGACGCAAATCTTCCTTTGTTATTTTAACACTTAAATAAAATCACTTTAATTGAAGTGTCAAGTGAATTGGATCCTCTTAATACTGAATAAGCATTCCAGGGACAATAAATTTGTCTTGCTAATATGAAATTATCTCTTTCCATATACGGTTATAAACAGCCAGGAGACCCATTACTTAATCAAGCAGGCTTTCTAACCTCTGCCCTGAGCCTTGCTAATTTGAAGTTTGTTCTGGGTAAAACACCTCCAGTGTTTTACTGGTCGGTCACCTTATTTTCTGTCGGCGTGTCAGAGCTCAGGCATTACTTTTTCTTTTTCTCGTGCCTCTCTAAGCTTCAGCACGTTTGCAAATGTGTTTGGGTCCTGCTAAGTGAGCTAGATTGGCACGGGGCTGGAACAATGATTAGTTGGCAAAGTATTTCTGTGTAATGGGTTGGCGTTAGGTGGAAAAATCGTGTGAGAGCTCTTTGCTCTCGTGCTGTCTCATCTGTCGAACTGGAAACCATTCTCATGGGGCACAAATTCCTGTCTGGTCACTTTTAGTTCCAAGGCTGTGCAAAGGGAAAGTTGAAGAAAGGTATTTCAGAGAGGCTGAAAAGAGTGACATCTTTCCTGGTGCTGTTAACTCTTCTCCTTGCCAGAGCTCTGCGTGGCCCCTGCGCTGGGGCTGTTTCTCTTTGTGTTCTGTGCTGCTGTTTGTGAAGGCTCAGGGAGTGTTGTCACTTAACCTGGGACACTCACACTGAATAATACTGCTTGCACTAACTAACTAAGCCAGGATTTGAAAACAATAGATGACGGTCCACTGCCAGGTTGATTTTTTTTAAAATCAGATTCTCATTATTGATACTAGCCTAGATCTTTGTGGGTGCTGGCCTTGCCTCACGTTGCCGCTGTAAATGTGGGCAGATTGTGTTTAAGTGTTGGGGGATTATTTCTCATTAGGGTCAATCTACCAGAAGAAGGTTTCTCAGTGTAAAAAGGGACATTTCCAAACGCACAGCGACCGCAGAGCAGCGTTAATGGTCCTGACACTGAGGCTCAAGGTCGTGTGTGCCTGGAGGGCTGCCTGGAGAAGCGTCCCCGTTGCAGTGACCTCCGTGGGTCACTGCAGCAGTGCTCGAGTCCAGCTACAGCTGGTAAAGCTCCATGGTCTGGGGCTCTTGGGCGAGAAGGCACGGGAGATAAACAAGCCAATATTCTGCTGTGTCTGGGTTTTCAGAGAGAGATTAACAAAGGACTTTGTTAGTGCTCCTTAAAGGAAATGAACTGCCGTGGAACAGCAGAGTGGCTTTGTTAGTAATTAATACCTTAGTAATTAATACCTAAAGCGTAGGAAGGACTGTCAGCTCTTCTAGGGAGGAGTGATCACTCTTCACTCCTGGAGGGGTGGGATCTCTGTTAGGGTTTGTGGTGTTGAACCAAGTTATAAATGGCCTGGAAGAGAGGAATGAAGTGACAGTACCTGCTGAAAAATCCCAGAATTAGGGGAGCAGAAACAAAAGCATTGCAGGAGGTTCTCACAGCACTCGGGCGTAGGTACTCTCGATAGCAGCAGATGTAAACTAATGTGCACAAGGGATAAACAACTCCCTGTGCCTGGGCTGGGATGAGCTCATGAGAATCCGTGCCGTTCGAGAAAGAGATCTTTGAAGTAATGCAGATAAGGCTCTGTGAAACTCTCTTGGCAGCAGGCAAAAACAACAGAAGAAGGCAAATAGAAATGGCATCCCTAGGAAAAGAAGAGGGAGCAAACCAGCATGCCGTGGTGTGAATCCACGGTGGGTTTGTGTAATGAATAACAGGCCCTCCCAAAGTTGGGGACAGACATTCTCCCCTCTCCAAAGAGTTGTAGTTAATATTGCAGAAAAGCACAAGGCTCAAGAGCTTTTGTAAAAAGAGTAGCCACATAAACTGGAACTTAGCCTGGGAAATACATGTTTGGAAGGAGGTAGGGTAAGGGGAAGGATTATGATAGAAATCTGCAGCCATGGGAAGATCCCTGATTATTTTGCCACCCCAGCATAGCAAGAATTAAAGGGGGGGTCAATGTAAAAGGAGCTATAAAAACATGGACCCGGGACTCCCCAGAACCTTTCTGGGCCCGTGGCATCCTTTGAGGAGACATGGCCCAGGTTTGCTGCACGGCGTGCTTGTTTTGCCCCCCTCCTTGTGACACTGACAGTTCTTGTGCTGAGGAGCAGCTGAGCAGTCCCTGTCTGCCCTTTCCAGGCCGTTTGTGACTTTGGGGATTGTTCTGTTTCTCTGAAGCCACCTCTCTTCCAGCCTGAAGTGCCCGGGTCCTCGCAGAACAGCTGTTCATGATCTCTGGGTCGTTATTGCTGCCCATCTCTGCACCTTTTTTCTGAGGCTGCATGAAAATATTGGTCTCTGAAAGCGCACACCTTCCTCTTGAATAGAGGGTTCTCTCAGTAGGTCTCGGAGCTTTTCACAAAGGACAATAGTATCTTTATTTCCTCTTGAAGACAAGTAGGGAGAAGGACAGAGTGAGTTAACCCAGGTGCTTATGAGAGCAGACACTTGAGAATGCATTATCTGAAAGCAGGGGAAAACACTAGACAGGGATAATACTGATTTTTGAAAGGGGCAGCTCAAAAATTAATTTCTGCTCGTGGTTCTCATCTTTCCTGAATACTCTGCCCACGTTGGGCTCCTGTGTCTTTAGGGGTGCTGAAACACACGGAAGAGAAATGCTCCACAAATTGTGAGTATACACAAACCACACCATCCTCACAGCTCTCGTGGCCAGGAGAACGCTCCTAAGAAATCCCATCTGTCTTTCTAATGCTGCTCCTTGAGCACTGGCACTTACCCACTGCTGGAGACAGAAATGGTTTCTCCTGTGTCCTTGTGGAATCCTGATTGATCGGATGTAGCTCATCATCTCCAAACCAGGTTGTTCAACTGTTTCTTTTTCGAGGAAATGCCTCCCTGTCTGCATTGCCACAGACGGCACCGAACGCTTCGGGGCTGTGTGGGCGAGAGAAACCCCAGCTCTGCCACGTTTTTGTAGGAAAAATAGAAAGTTACAGGCAAAACTCAAACGAAGATTAATGGCTGGGACTCTGAAGACTTCTTTCTGGCACTCTTGGAAAATGCAAAGAGGTGATTTGATTACAGTGTGTTGCTGCTTGTAGGTGAGGAAATCTGCCTTCCTGAAAGCTCTTTCAATTTAGTATGAGAAAGTGGGATAGCTGTGTGTGGAACCTGGTGTTGGACGTCCTTCAGTGGGAAAGGATGAGTGAGTGGTTTCTTCTGCTCTCCCTGAAATGAGTGCACGTGCATCGAATTTCTGCTGGTCCCGAGGACTGAAAAGCTGCACTTCCCACCTTCATAAAAAATAGTTCTGTTGCCGTTAAGCACATCAAAATATTATAAGCTGTAGATAGATAAAAAATACAGGATAAACGGACAACTCTGATTTTTTTTTCTTCTGAACTTCTTCAGTATAGGAAGAAAATGACTCTATTTTAGTCACCGGTTCCTTTTTGAGAAGCAATAAGTTGTGCAAGCGATGGCGAGTTGTTAACCAATTCCTTTGTGATGGGATCCAAAATAATTTATTAAGTGTTTGGTTGTAAAATTTCCACTTCATTCAGCAGAACTGGGTTTGTTACAAAAACTTCTTTGAAAGAAAACATGACTTTGTTATTTCCCTGCTTTTTTTCTCTTCTATAATCCATATAGCTTGCTCCCAGATCTGCTCTGCTCAGTAAATTCTAAACAAACCATTTCTATTTAAGAAGCTACAGTTCAATGCTGCTTGTAGGTACCACAAGGGGGTAAGACCTGCCACCTGCAGCTGTGCTGGTGACTGTCCAAATCCCCAACTCGTCGTGCCTTTCTTTTCTTTAGCAGGAGTACCAAACTGGCACAAGCAGCTGTGTTCTGCTGGTTTCCAGCTCCTCTCACTGCACAGAAGGGTTCAAGAGGACTTGGGGGGAGTCAGAGACTTGCAGAGGTACTGCAGTCCCTCTCGTGCAGCTTTCTAGAGTTCAGCTTGAAGTGCTGGCTGACAGTCCCGATCTGAACAGATTGTCATTGTTCACTTATTTAACTCCTGCATAATCTTTGCATGAATAGAATTTCTGTGCCTTGTGGAATAACCTTTTATATAATTAGTATCTGCAATAATTTTTTCCCTTGGAAAGTAATTCATGCCGTCTTGCAGAGATAGGGCAGACATAAAGCATTATTCTGCAGAGGCACAAGCAGCACTATTCATTCTCAGTTTGTGTTGTCAATCCCGTCCTGTGTCCCCGGGGCTGGGCTGGTTTTGTGGCAGCACTCCTAATTACAGAATCTTTCTGCAGCCTTTCCGAACTGGGGGCTGCTCCAGAGTCAAACTGGAATGGAGCTGCAGCCTGGGAAGAGCCAAGTAGGAAAGTTTCTTGATGTATTTGGGCTTTTTGTTCCTCTCATAAAGGGTAGGTTTCAGTCACCCACCCAGAGGCCGCGTTGGCGGATCGGCAGACGGGGATTCTCCTCTCTTAGCCTCTGTCCTGACGAGGTTTGCATGCTGGATCATGTTCCACAGATCCAATAAAGCTGCGAGCTCAGCCTCTCCTACCTTGGGCAAGGCAGTGGGAAAGGAGAGGAATTTCTGCTCTGCACCTCTAAGGGTTTGTGCTGCTCCAGCCCTTGAATAATCTGAGCGTGTTTCTGCAGACAGCGCTAATAAAGCAATTAGTAAATAATTACTGAGAAAGCGTTAGTTAGTGCGGTAGGAAAGAGGATATTGGGGTTTTGTATTGATTGTTTGATGACTTCCTCCTCTGATGCAGCAGTAAAAGGTGCTGACAGCAGAGGCAGGAGGCAGCAATCCTGTGTTGGCCTGGGCAAATTTGTGTTTCCCTTGTGTTGGTTTGTGATGGTATCAGAGGAACACAGGGAAAGGGATTGGAGAGTGCAGCAGTCACTGCATGAACACCTGAAATTGTTATTGGGCATAGCTGGCAATGCGAGGTTGAGCAAAAACACAGAGTCCATTGAGGCTGGAATCTAGGGGACTTTTTCCTTGAAGGAATAACCTTACACAAAACGTGACATAAAAACGTCGTTGCTTGAAGGAGGCTTAAAGAATTGGAGAAACTGCCTTAGTCAGTGATGTGGTGGGAGGAAACCACCCCTGGAGTGACAGAGGAGGAGGAGACAGTGACTAATACATTATTACTCTAATGAAGAAAGAACTTAATCGAGATGTAATTACTGCCCAACCTTTTGGGTTTACAGTCTCTCCTTGCTGTGTATGACACAGAGGGAGCCCTCAAAAAGTCCTGTGCTTTTCGAGAAGCAATATGAATCCTTCATTAAACTTGCTGTCCCGAAGGCCTCTCCTTTCTTAAACATTATGCAGTGGTCATTTCAGGAGATGCCTGAAGGCTCCTTTGAAGCTGATGGAGGCTCAGAAAAGGAAAAGCAAAAGCAGCAGAGCTCTTACCCTGAGGTGTTAAAGGGAGCCCGCGGATCAATGGACTTTTTGGAAGGCTGGCAGAGCTGAGTGCCGTGAGGGCGCCGGGGAGCCAAGAGCACTTTTGAATCAGAGCACTGGGGCTCAGATTTAGCAGAGGGTTTAGCACACGCGGCAGTGCAGCCCGAGAGGAGCGAGTGCAGGGCGTGCAGCGTGCTCCCCAGCTTTGGGAGTAATGCCCTGAGCACCCCACGGTGTGAAAAGGCTTCTGTGCACGCCCTTCCCGCGCTGGCACCTGGGCTCACCGCAGTGCCCGGGGCACAGCTGGCACCTGTGCTCGTCCCTGGGCAAGGGGCACAGCTCGTAGCTCTGCTGCTCCCTGGGGAGGGCCCTCCCGCGCCACAGGGCCTTTAGAGCGGTGCCAGAGGGTGTGGAGGGGAGCAGGCCGGGACAGGAGGAGCTGGCACGGGCAGGTGGCAGCGTGTTACAGAGCCCAGCGTGGCAGGGAGCTCTTTGGCCATCTTCTCTGTGCCTTCTACAATCCAAGGAGCAGAGTGGGAAGGGCTCCTCGTAACTGCAGCAAATCCCACGGAACGCTCTTGAATCGCTTCTCCATTTTCAGTTAAGGCTTTGGGATATGTCAAACGTGATTAGCCCAGGACTCTGCCCGCTCCGTGATTCGCACAGCACCAGACTCTCAGGGCATTGCCTCGTGTGGGCTGTGTGTGTCCAGCAGCTGAGCTGTGGGATGGACCTGTGAGGAGGGCAGGGCTTTCATCAGGTGCAGGACTGGATATTTGCCTTTGAAGAAACCAAAATAAACCCGTGCTGTGCAGTGACTTAGCTGTGTGATATAGTAATGTTTTATTAATTAGATTTCTGTTTGTACAGGAATAGAGGGTGCTTAGAATTTCACTGGGGTGTTTTCATTTGATTGTTCGTGTGTTAAAGAAAGATTGAGGCTATGTCCAAAATTCAAGACCCTTAAATCTGCGATTTGGTTTTTTTTTTCATAACAAAGTTTAAACAGCTTTTGAGGTTTTTTCTGGTGCAGTTCTGACCGCGATGATAGGAAATGCAGCTGGAAATGACCTGTGCTAAGTGTAAAACGCTCAATTCCTAGTTTTTATAGGCTTAACTTTTCTACAAATGTTACTGTCCTCAATGTCTACAGCAGTGGATTTACTGTGTTAAATATGCTGCAATTTATGGGTTGTAAGAGAAACAGTTATTCCTCCTTAAAATATATTGCTGTGGTCCCAGAGACCTTGGTGAAAGGCTAATGGAAGCCAATGTGGCCCATGCTAAGGACTGTGCATTCTTAGAGGCATTCAGCTACTTTGCTGCAGGCTTTTTGCAGCTTTTTATAATCCAGAGAGCTTGGAAATCCTGAAAGTGCTTTTCTCTACTGCCCTTTGCCTTATCTCTAGAGCCTTAGAAAATGAAAGGCAGAAATTCATAGCAGGATCAAAATGTTTTGCTCTGTATAAATTAGAGGTAATGTTTTGCTGGGTCTGGAGAGGTGGGGAAAAAAAAAAAAGCAAGTCTGTAAAAAATTAATGAGTGGCTAAAATAGAGCTGTTAAAATGGCAGCACACAAGACAGCCTGTGTATAAATATAGGCCAGCTCCTCAGCACTGCTCTTATATGGCAGATCTGAGTGAAGGAAGACTATCTGCTCTCTGCAGGCCCCTGTGCCGCTTGCTCTCTCTGCTGCCAGATGTTTGGTAGCAGACAAGGTTGCACAATTCAGGACAATCATAATGACTGTCACCCTTATTTCTTTCTTTCACAGGGACCTGTGTCACCAGTGTGAGAGAGGAACCTCCCAAGCACGCTGTGGATTTATTATTTTTTTTTTAAAAATCCGTACGTGCTACTGGATTATTGACCTTTTAGTGACCCACCCAAAAAGAGAGAAGAAGGGTCAAACACAAACTGTTGACTTGTCACTCCTGCCTAAGGACTGACTGGATTTTGTGGGCTGTGCAGGAGAAGCTGCCCGGACCATTGGGAATGGAGCAGCTCGTGCTGCCCCTCTGCTGAGCGAGGCTTTCTGCACGGAACAGGTGCCTCAAGCTACACAAACCCCATGCACGCTGCACCGATTGTTGCAACCGCGCTGCCGAAACCTCTCCAGACTTCTCCAGGGCTTCCCAAGGCAGTGGCTCCTCACGCAGTTTGGATGTTTCCAACGGGAGCTCGAATGTTTTCATCCAGCTCTTCCCTGCGCCGTTCCCGGTGAGTTTTTTGCAGGCTCCATTTCCATGCTCTGTGCTATGGCAGCGAGCTACAGGCTGCTGGTGACTTCGGTGAACTGCTACAGCAGCGTGGTGGTGGAGCAGCACTCCCAGCACGCCGTGCATTACTGCACAGGCTCCTGCAAGCAGGGGCTCGCCTGCAGAGTTGCACACCACGGCGTCTGTGCGGAGCTCAGCGTCCGAGACGCCAGCCTGGAGCAGAAAACCGTTCCTGAAAACGGTCTGGCCTTGGTCGGAAATGAGGACTATCAGCAAATCCTCCCAAATCATCCCAGAATCAAGAAGGGCTCTTCAGTGCAAGCCTCGGGCAGTTTAAAAGACATTACCGGTGAGGCGATAAACCTCGCCAGCGGTAAAATCAAGGAATTCTCCTTTGAGAAGCTCAAAAACTCTTCCAGTCACGTGGCCTACAGAAAGGGCAGGAAAGTTCGGTCAGAATCTTTCAGCAGACGATCCTTTGATTTTGACTTGATTTACGGGCACTTTAACAATGATGAGAACTGCCCTCCATGTGGCTTTTTGCAGAGTCCCTCACCCGTGGAGAAATGGCAGGAGGGCAGTGATGCTGCAGAAGTCCCCCTGAATCCCGTGGTTCCCTTCTGCCCTCACTCCTTCCCCGAAGAAAACTTCATCACCCAGATTTTAGAGAAGCACAAGCTCGATGGTTCTTCCGGCGGGGATATTAAGGTGTGCCTGGACATCTTGCTCAAGTGCTCGGAGGATCTGAAGAAGTGCACGGACATAATCAAGCACTGCATCAAGAAGAAATCCGCGGGCGTCGGCGGCGGAGGGAGCGGCAACGATCCCCTGGCTCATTCAGAGATGATATACGTGAATCTGATGACGAGATTCTCTTCCTACCTGAAGAAGCTGCCCTTTGAGCTGAGGACGGCGGGGCAGAGGGAAGCGAGTGACTGGGCAGAGCTGCTGAGCTGTTTCCACGGCTTGCAGCAAATCCCCTTTCCGCCGGTATTCGGCGACGAGCAGCCACCCAGGTATGAAGATATCGTTCAGCTGCCATCCTCAGGCGCCGTTCCTCTCGTTCTACCAGCTCGGGCTGAAGGGACCAGCAGCTCCCAGTGCACCCAGCCGGGCGCTGTGAGCTTCCCTCCCGGCTCGGTGCCCGGTGTGCCCGCAGAGAGCGGCGCGAGAGCCTCGGTGAAAGATGCCCTACCTCAGTCAGCAACCCCCGGCCCCCGCGAGCGCCCCGCTGCCCCCGAGGCGCTGTTCATCGAGGAGGACTGTGACGGGGACGCAGCAGCGGGCACGCAGAAGGAGAAGGCAGAGCAGAAGCAGGGCTGGCAGAGCCCGGAGCACGGCTACCGCCGGCCGGCTGCCAAAGCAGAGCGGGCCGCGGCGGGAGAGGCTCCCGGGAAAACGGCGCCGTTCAAACCCCCCGCGTCCGATCCCGCGCTCTGCGCTGGCCCGGCTGCTGCCCCCAAAGCAGCCCAGACGAGCGGCAGGGTGGACAAGGAGGAGATAGACAAACTGCTGCAGGACTTGGAGTGCTTCTCCCAGAGAATGGAGAGTGCTCTGAGGGAACCCCCTGGAAAGGAGGGAGAAACTGCCTGGCTGCAGGTGTCGGGCAGGCAGGCTCCAGCTCTGGCTCTTGAAGCCAAAAGTAAACCTGCCGATGGCCCTTCTTCTTTGTCAAAGATCGTGGAAACCAACGGTCATAAAATGGAAGAGGATGACAAAGCCCTTTTGCTGCGTATCCTGGGAAGCATTGAGGACTTTGCCCAGGAGCTGGTGGAATTCCAGACGGGCAAGGGAAGCTTGTCCAAGGAGAGGGAAGTGATGCAAATTCTCCAGGAAACTTTAGCGACTCCTTCACAGTCCCTGCTCGCAGGGCAAAAAAGCCACGTTGGGGCTGCCTCCAGAGACTCTGTTCCAGCTTCAATTCAGCAGGCCCCCGAAGTAGTAAAGGTAAGAGAGCCAAAGTTTTGATGGGATAGTGAGTAAAACAAACATGGGAAAATGTGGGGGGGGTGACATGGAAATGATGCATTGTGCATTGAGTGCTGCAGTGTGGGAGAAGGTGTTCGACCTGGCAGAAATGCAGCCTTTATTTAAATACAAACAAAAAAAGGAAACTGAAGCCCACGAGAAAAATAAAAGGGGTCTGGACGTGCAGTTTCACCTCTGAGCTTGATCCTTTCCTGCTGGTGCTCCTGTAGACTGTCTGCTCGTGCTTTAAATGGGCCCTTTAGAATTGGGTGCAGTAATAATTACTTCCATAAGTATAAATACTTACTTTATTTCTGGGACCAAGTATTGGACTGCCTCTCAGCAGTTCGGTGAGAACTGATTCTTCCACCTCTCCCTTTCCCATCTCTGAGCAGCCTTCCTTGTCCTCCTCCTTCCTAAAGAGACCAATCCTCCGTGGGACAAGGGACAGAATCTCAGAGGGATTTCACCTGTCCCCGGTGCATGGAATCCCCTGGATTGCATCTCAGATGAGGAGTAGTTTTTCCCAGGGAAAAGGGGCTTGAGGGGAGCCAGGGCTCTCTTGGAGCACTCAGTGCTTTTTCATTTGGTAACAGCTGCCAAATTTCAAGCAAACTTGCTGCCATGCTTCCAAGTAAGCAGTAACTGTAGAGAGGACTTCAATTTCCAAAATCCCTCTTCCACACGGGCACGGAAAGAGTGCCCAGGCTGCAAGGGAACTTTCACAGCTTCTTCCAGTTGGAGCCTGATGTGCACGGTTTCCAAACTGGCCCCTTTTGCCCAAAATTTGATGCAGTTCTTGAAAAGGGTGCGTGGGTTGTGTCCTACCCTACGTGATGGCACTGAGAGCCTTTGAGACCAGGCACTCCAAGAGTCTCTGTTGTTGCTCTGGGCAACTTTGCTTACAGAAAATGGTATTAGATATTTCCAGCCAGGGAAAGAATCTTTTTCCTCTGAGTGGAGAATTAAACAGCTCCCAAATCTCTCAAGTAATCCTTTGCTATCTTGCCTTGTACGTGATTATAGAAAAATTTTCTCACCTGTTGAGTTCAAACAAAAATGTGTTTGGTGAAGTGTGACACCAGCTTTGTGGCAGATCTGGGTGTGCGTTCTCACTCGGTGTTGCACGTGTGCAAATATAAAATAAAATAAAATGGTAAATAATGAAAAATAGCTGGAAACCCCAGAGCTGTGAGGCTGATGAGAGCACAGCACACCTTTCGTTGGTGAAGGTTGTGACAGATTTAATAGCCCTCAAACGTTCTCCATGAAAAAGGACAGGGACAGTCCTCCAGAGCAGGCTGTTCTCTGGCTCTGTCTGTGTTAGATCTGGGCTAACTTCTATCATCAACAGACTTCCTCTTGATTATCAACCCAGTTATGATCCTCCACACAGAACAATAGGATTACTTGCCTCTTCATCTCTAAACCCCAAATATTTAGAAACTAGGAAATGAATACTCAAGAAGTCCATCAGTTTTGCAGAGCACATAATAAGGGCATCACACTTCTTTGGGGCAGGCCAGGAAGCATTGCATACTTTTAGACTGTCCAACATTTCCCATTCTGAGATCCAGTTTTCCGCTGCTTATCTCTAAACCTCCTAACTATTTGTTTTGGGATTTCCTGTTCCCTGTGCCTGCTTTAAGCTGATTTTTTTTTAAAAAAGTTTGTTGGTTTTGAAGCAAATCATTCTATGAGAACGGTGCAGTTGCCTTTTATAGGTCAGCAAGCCCCCCCCCAGTATTTCTCTGGATTTTTGTCTGTAGTGAGGAGGGCTGGCTGTCAGGAGGATCCTGGATGGAGCAGCAGGTTTGAGGGGCTGGGGGAAACTGGCACCAGTGAGCTGTGAAGAAGCTGGAGATGCTCTGAGCTGAGCTTGCAGCTGAAGTGCCGAGTGCTGGGGTGTGCTGGAAGGTACAGGCTGCTGCCTTTGAGCAAAATGACCTGTGCAAAGTCCTTGCAGAAGCCACTGCTGGGTGGGTTTGTGTCTCTGTGTCCTCGGTCTGCCACCTGCACAGCTTGGCTGATTTGGCACAATAAATTCAGCTCATGCTTGGAGTGCTGCTGTGGTGAAAGAACCCGAGGAAAATCTGTATTCTCCTGTTTCCAGAACCACGTGGGAGTGGTGCAGGGCTCTGCTGCGTGCTCTGCTCACGTGCCGTATTTTAAGAGCTGTTGAATAAAGTTTCTGAATCATTTTGGGATATTTGGGATTTGTTGGGTATCTCCTCTAAAGGATTACTTGTGCTTCTGCAGTTCTGCTTCCCATTTCCCTCTCCTCCGTGCCTCCACTTCCTACGGTATGGTTCTGGAACCTTCTTTGCACTGACTGCCGTGCTCCTATCGAAGTCACACCCAACATTTTGGTTTGCTGCCATCTTAGGGAGTGGAACAGCTCAGGCTGAGCTCAGCTTTGTGCCAGGGACCGTGGATGTGGGAGCAGAGGGGTGGTGGGGTTGGGAAGATCAGCGGTCCCTGTTTTCACCTTGCCTCTGTCTAATCCTGCCTCTCCTGGATGACGGATGGGGGGGATATTTCTGGGACTCTCAGAAGGTTCTCAACTCTCTGTGCCCTGAAACACCAGCCCAAGGCCACACGCTTTGGGTTTTTTTGGATCAAAATCAGCGTTGTGCCCTTAAATCAGGGGGGCCTAAGGAGGCTCTGAGCAGAATTCACTGATTCTGAATCGTAGAAAGTCAAGGTTGACCTTGCAACTTTGTAATCCTGCCTCCTCATAATTCTGTGCACTTCTTTGCTTTGCAGATGTAATGATATTCCTATCAAGGCTCTTGTATGGGGTGATTAATTGTAAACAGTGGCTTCTACAATGTCACAGTAACTTTAACTTTGTTCTGGAATAATCGTATCTTCTCAAAATGTGTCTAAAACAGCATGTAAAACTCTTTCTGGAAAATCAGCTTTCATTTTACATATGTTAAAAATTGTTTGGATCAGATATTGCCAATGTCTGTCATTTAAGCTGTGCACACAATCCGTGCTCCTTTCAAACATCAGTTATTCATTACTTCTCAACACAATAACTATGGGTTTGTTTCTTTGTTTGGTTTTTTTATTTTCCTGTTAGTAACATTTACTGAAATAAAACCAAGCATTAAGTGAATCTTAAATATCAGAATGGAAGGCAGCTAACAGAGGAACCTTTACCTGGGTCCCTGCTGCAAGGAGGGATCTCTGGGGTTGTGCTTTATGCAGCTGCTCGACACCTGACTTTGCTGCTGTGGGTTTTGTCCAGTTGACTTTGAAGCTGTTGAAACAAAATTCTCTTAACTGTCGATTTCTCACAGCACCGTATATTTATATATCTTTATTTATGCCCACCTTGAGTGCTTTGAGGATAGGATGCTAGAAACCTGCTATTCCTAAACGCTGGAATACAGACACGGTGAGCCTTGCCTCTGGATCACTTACTTGCATCTTTTTTTTTCAGATTATCACTGAAAACTTCCTCAACTTCTGAGATCCTTTGCGACTCGTTAACTTGAGCAGGAAAAGTGCTTGGCTGTGCTGGTTTTTTAAAGTAGGAACTAGTGGCTGGCAGATGAGAGTGTCTCTTTAATGCACACGCCTGTCAAAGGTCTCTGTAGCTGCTCTGGATGCAGCTGGAGGTCACAGAGGTTCCTCGGGCTTCATTTTCCCTGCAAGCTGTAAGCAGAACATGCAGTAATTCATCTCTTGCCGCAGGTGATGGACAGTAAATCACCTCCTGACACGCTGCTGCAGGAGATCTGCAGCTCTCCCAGTGCAGGGCAGCCTCGTGTGCTCTTTAGGCAAAAAATGCAGGGGAAAAAAATGGTTCCAAGCGTGTTGCACGCGGATCCGCGCGTCCTTTGTTTGGTGGCAGCTCCATTTCAGACGTTCTTGCCCGTCTCTTTCTTTCTGGAGGTTCTTTTTCCCCTCCCCATCCTCTCTGTGCCGCTCTGTTGGGCTTTGTATCCTCTGGGCTCCGTGTTAACCTGGCCCTTTCTCCAGGAAAAGGCATCCCAGGCACCTGTCCATGAAAAGCTTTCTGTTGGGAGGCTCACTGAGACCATTTCAAATGCAAGAATACCTTGGTGGGAGCAAGCCCTGCCAGCTCCAAACGGGGTGGTTTTCTGTGCTGCTGAACTTAGGCAGCACCATCCTGGCAGTCAGGAATCCACGGGACTCTTGTGTGGGGGAAGATTTGGAGTCAGGCCCTTGTTCAGCACCGTTCTCATCATTAGAGGGGGAGAACACACTTCTAACAAGCCTAGGCAAAGTTAGAGCAAGGGTTTGAAGCCTTCTTGCTCCAAACTGTGCAGAGAAAAAAAGTAAACCATTGTCCCCTGAGAATTGCTTTGCCTCCTGAGAGTTAGTGAAGAGCAGGAATGATACATGTTGATGTCTTAAGGAAACTGTTTTCTTAAGAGCTGCTTGGGAATGACTGAGCTTATTATTCAAGGATGATCCTTCTGTGCTTGCTTGGCATGAAAGGAACGAGATGATTTGCTTTTTCCAGCAAGAAGGAAAAGATGATGGTTTTTTTGAAAATTACAGCCTTCAGTCGAGAGTGGGAACTCCCGCTGCTCCTGTGCTTCATCACCTCAGCAGCAGGGACCTCAAACCACTGCCATGCCACAGGCACGGCTTAGCTGAGCCTGCTTTAACTCTAGCTGAGCCCCGGGGCTGCCCCTCACAAAGCAGGAACTCTTGGGGAAGGTGGTATATTTAGCCACCTTCTGCAGGACAGCTAATTTTAGAGCTCTTGGTAGTGGTGGTGGGTGCTTCCTTTCTCATGTCACCCCTGGCCTATTACAAGGCAAGGACGGATTGTCTGTCATGTAGCCAGCAGGGAAATAGATTCACTCCTAGATCATGTTTCTCAATTAAAGTATTACAAGAAGGCAGAAGATCCTGGTGGTACTGAAAGACACTTTGAATATTGGTTCAAATAGGAAGCTCTGGCTTCAGGAGCGAGATAAAATCGCTAGATGTTATCCTTGTGAAGAGAGAGAAGACATAATATGTTGGAGCCATTTGTCATTTTTTGCCTGTAAAAAAAATCAAAAGCGAGAAAGCAGCGTGCTGGTCTTGACGTGGTCTCCTGCAGAGTGCCCGTGCCCCTCCTGGGAAGGTCAACATCTGCTTAGGAGCTGCCCAGGATGATGATCAAGGAGAGTTCTCTGCGGAGGGACCCAGATCTGGGAGGGGAGCTAGCTTTCCTTGCCAAGGGCTGTGACTTTGTTCTTCCATCTCGCTTCAAGAGGCGCCTCAAGGCCTTCCAGCAGGCCCAGGTTTGGATGCTCAGCATTTCTTTATCTTCGTTTTTTGTAGGTTTGGTTTTTTTTTTTTTTTAATTGGGTCAGAGAATCAATCTGTGTCCCCTCTAGGCGTGTCTATTTGCAGAAAGTTATTTGCAGCTAGATACCAGCAGGTTTAAAAATAAACCTTCCAGGCTTAGATTGCAGAGTTAAAATGTCTTTGTAAACAAGGGAGGAAATTTAAAAAAGCGAGGGCAGTGATTTAATAATGGGGGGAAAATATTGAAATACCTAAATATTTTCTGTGAAACTTTTTTTGTTTGATTGCTCTGAACTTTTGTTGTTGCACCTTGGACGAAGAACCACGAGGTTCTGCTGTGAGCTACACAAATCTGTTCAGACCAGCCTTACCTGGCTTTGGTTTTTATGATTTGACCATCCCAAGGTGCTTCTTTGTGCTGTTTCCTCCTCTCTCTGGGCTGTGGCTGAAGGAGGTGACAGAATCATTTAGTCTGGAAAAGGCCCTGAAGATCACGGAGGTATAGCCAAAGAAATGGAAGTTGTGTCACAGCTGGTAAATGTTTTTTGGTAAATCCCAGCTGCTGCTGTGCTCGCTCTCTGGAATAACTGACAAAAGATGGGATGTGCTGGGGTGCCAAGTGGACGCGTAGTCACTCCAGATTTAGAGAGCTCCCAGTTTGCTGAAATCGGCCCGTCTTGAGCTTTATCTATATTTAAATAATATGGTGCCCCAGTGAGGAAGTTTAAAAAGTTGAAATTAGGAGCAGTGCAGCTGTTTCCTAAGAAACAGCGTTAAAATCGCTCCAAAACATATCGAGGCCCATTTTTATTTTTTATTTTTTCATGCGTTGTGGTGACAGGTTAAAGTACATCTCCGAGGTTAATCTGTGGAACGTGTGTTTTTCACTCCCCGGGGGAGAATTGCATGAGGTAATAAAGTGCAGTAATGGCTTGGGCGGGGCCGAGCAGTTCGGAGAGGCTGTCAGGAACCGCAGCACAGTTAAATTCCCTCTCCAGAGTCACTGCGATCGCTGAGGGTAGAACCGGGGTAGGGTTTGCAGGGAAGAACAGCTGGGAAAACTTGGTTTTTTTTGGTCCCCGAGGCCTCTGCCCGGTGGGAAGCAGGAAAACTTTTGCTGCTGAATGCCTTGGGACTGACTGCTCTGGGGCTGCTGCTTCGAGGCAAGTGAAATACTGTAGTGGGCACTTGCAGTGTTCCAAAAAAAGAAAAAAAAAGGGGGTTTTTTTTCTTCTTTTCCTGCTCCCTCTTCCCCGTGTGCCACCTTTCTCTCGCCCCGAGCCCCAGCAGGTCTTTCTGTGAGCTGGTTTAATTCATACCACAGTAGAACATCATCCAGCGAGAAAGCCAAGTCTGCTTGCTGCCTTCCCAGGTGGGTTCCCAGAGTGTCACCTCGGCGGGTGGAGGTGACAGCGGCGAGGTGTAGCTCAGAGCTGTGCCTGCACCTTGGGATGAGCTGAGAGTAGCAACTGGGCAAGGGAAGGGAAGGGCTGGCAGGTGAAAAGGTGATGAGGTGGGCGTAGGGAGCAGAGAGGTGCTCAGTGGAACACGTGGAAGTTGTCGGCCAGGAAGGTTTGGGAGAAGGGTGAACTTCCATCTCAAGAGCTGGAAATTTCAGTTCTTGTGCTTATCCTTCTCGGGGCTGTGTGTGGGAGGGTCAGAGAGCCTCCCGTGGCAGCGTGGGGAGAGGAAGGGAGGTCTCTAACCCAACACCTCACTTGTGGGAATGCTGTTCCTAGCACGGGGTCACTGCCTGTGGTGACCTCTCCCAGGCTGTGCTCCCACGATTAGCACTGTCTGTTCCCACCTCGATCCTTGCGGGTTTCTGGGTTGTTAGGTCGAGTTTGTTTTCCTTTTTGTTTTGCTGGGATTGGACTCTGATCGGCGAGTCTGTTTCCTAGAAGAGGAATGCCTTTTCCCATAGCTCTGCGATCTTTGGAGCCGTGCGCTGACCAGCCTTTGCTTGTGCTGTCCTTAGAAATGGGTGAGAAGGAAGCAGCAGGAAGGGTCATTGACGGGGAAGGACTTTAGGGAGGGAAAGGAAGAGAAAGTCTCGGGTGAGAGGTAGGAACCGGCGCTGGAGAAGCGATGAGCCTTGAGGATGGCTTGTGTCCAGGTACCATCAGACTGCAGGAAGGCAGGAACTATGAAAAATGAAAGGAGACATGAAGTCAGCTTTGTGGACTGCAAGAACCCAGGCTGAGTCATCGTACCCTAGAAAAGAGGATTACAATATCCCGTTTGGAAGAAAAGCAAGAAACTGGTAAATATATTATCTAGGACCCTGCTGGAGCCTGGGAGCAGGAGGGAGGAGGAGGAAGAATTTGAGTGCTTGATGTGATGCTGCTTCCTTCCATGGAGTTGTCTGCTGGGACTGGCACATCCCTGGGAGATAGGCTGGGATGGCAGAGGTTTAGGCTGTGCTTTGTTTGTGTAGCTACACAACTGAGGCTGCAGTTCTGTCTGGTTTATTTATAACACAGATGTCACTATTTTTGTCTGCCCGTAAATAAATTGTGTGGCTGGCAAAAGATGGACGGACTTTGATTAGGGGAAATTACAGAATGCTACGGAGGGATATTTAAAAATGGCCTTTAATCTCACCTTTCTCTGGAGGAAAAAAGAAAAGTTGGTCCCTTAATTATCGTAACAAAGCTAAAAGATGTATTCGAGTATTTGTTACACTGTGTAAAACTTGGCCCAGCGCTCTTGTGCTCTATTTGGGGACTTCTCTTCACCTTCCAAGAAAACAAAAGTGCAATTTTATCATTCTCTTGTGCTGCAAGGGAAGGGGATGTATTGTTACAGTGCAGAGTCAGCGTCCTTTGAAAGAACATCTTGGTTTGTGGAACTTTTTCGTGACGTTTGAGCCGTTTCTCTTCGTTCCTCCCGGTGCTGGCAGCGGGGAGTGCCTGCGGATCCCTAATCCGAGATTAGGGAGCAATAAACCTGTTTGGGAAAAGCGGCCTTGGAGCAAACTGATGGGAAGTCCTATTATAGAAGTCAAACGGCCACAGTTGGCACCTCGACCTCTGTTCCAGCTTTGCATTGTTTGTATGAATATGGAGCTGTGAGAGACGGGCAGGGACTTCCCCTCTGCTGGCATCCAGAAAGGGAAACTGCAGAGCAGAGCTGGGCCCGCCTGGAGGAGCCCCTGGATGGGCAGGGCAGGTGGTAAAAGCAGAGGTGATTTGTGGGATCCCTCCCCACACACTCACTTGCTCTGGGCTTTGCTTTCGGTGCTCCCCTGAGGAAAGGGCAGGAGAAGCCTTGCCTTTTATTTAACCAAACCAGTGTCCAGCTCTCTCTGCCACCACCTCAGGGCATCTGCACTGTCTGGGGTGCTCCAGCCCTTGTGAGCCCCGGAGTGGCCCCCTCTGAGCTGCAGCATCACTCAGGAGCTCCCCCCGAGGTGTGCAATGGCTGAGGAGAACAGGAGCAGGACAGTGCTGGTGATCAACCTTCCCAGAGCTTAAGAGCTGTCCAAACTCTGAATGCTGGCATCGATGGGAGGAGTATGGAAGGCTGAAAATCACCTCCAGCTTTTGCTGTGGAGCAAGACAGAGGGGAAGACAGCTTGAAGAACCCTGGGCTCCAGGTTTATGGGTTCTGCCCAGAGCAGTTAAGGACCAAAGTGTGTTCTGGCTGGGGGCACGTGTGTGCTGCTGCTCCTGAAATGGGGCAGTGTTTGGGAGAAGAAAGAGGCCCTCCCATTTAAATAAAACCAAAACAAAACGTGAAGAGGAAGAAAACCCTTCCCTCTCTTCTTTCCTGGGTCTCTGATGAATGGGTTATAAAGTATTATAAACTGCAATAAATATAAATAAAAATATATATTTATTTCTAAATATTTATTTCTATTATAAATAAATAATATAAACTTAAAGAAGCTTTTTCAACTCTCACTTCTCTACCTTATTGAAAGCAAGTCTGTGGCTAGTTGGGAGATTCAGTACGCGTTAAGAAAAAAGCTCCAAGCTTATGGAAAATCAGTAAGGCAAAATCACTCCGTCATATACATTCTTCTGCATTTAGTGGACTCAGACTTGGCTGCTTTATGCTGAAACCACTTTGTTTTGAAACAGTTAGAATAAACAAACTGAAAGTCGCAGCTGTATCTACTTGACTGTTGCCTTCTGAGCCTTATCACATATGTTGTTCCATGAATAAAGCTCTCCTCTGGCATCGGAGCCGTTGTGCACTGGGAAAGCCTCTTGTCTTTTCTGGAATTCCTCATCCCTCCACATTCCAGCAGCTGATTTTGCAGCTTATACTGCAGTTAATTGTTGAATTGTTGAAACGTGTCCCCTCTCCCATGTCTGAAGAATCCCCCGGTTTAGGGTCTCGTTGTGCACTTCAGTACAAATGCTGCCTGTGAAGTGGAGCTAGAGCTAGAGCATCCCCACATCAGCCATGTGTTCATGACAGGCAGGAGAGCAGCGAGGAGAAGACAGTGCCTCATTCCTGATGGAAACATTGATTTACCAGTGCTTAGTACCTTCCACAAAATCAGGTCTGGGACTCTTGAAGTTTGGCACCGAATAAAAGGCTCGCTGAAATCGAGAAAGGAAGTCTTGAATATCTTTTCTTCATTTATCTCTGAATTACGTTCCCAAGGGGTGGGAAATGTCCTTGTGTGAATGTAAGCTGGTTTATACTTCAGGCAAGCTGTTTGTGTGGGTGGGTGCTCTGCTTCGGAGGGGAAATACTGAAGAGCAGATACTTTGTTGTTCTTGGGGCAGAAGGACAAGGCCAGCATGAGAAGAAATAGCATTGTATATGTCCGTGGTGTCACTGAGCTGCAGAGTGTGTTCTCCTGGGACTCCACAGGACATCGTGATCCACAGCTGCGTGTGTAAAATGCTCAGAAATGGCATAAAAGCAGGTGTGACATATCCTAAATTCACACTGCTTCATAATGCAGAAATTTCCAATTGCCCGTTTAAGATGGGTTTTTATCCCCATGCCATAATTTAATTGTTGGGGGGGCTTTAATTTTCTCCTAATCACTGGAAGCACAAATGATATTTTCAATATTTTCGTACCATGATGTTACAATGTGTTTCCTCTTCACTGTATTTTCAGGTTCAAAGCAAACAAGAGAAGAAGGCAGGAACTTCATCCCCAGCCCCCCTGCAGCCTGTGGTTAGCACTTGCACTCCTCTGCCTGTGAATAAAGCCACCAGCAGTACCCCTGTGCCCATAAACATTCCACGTTTCTACTTCCCTAAAGGACTGCCCAATGTCTGCACTAACCACGAGGAAATCATTGCCAGGATCGAAGAGGCCTTTACAGAGTTGGAAGATGAGAAAGCAAACATCTGTGAAATGGGCAGAATTGCTAAGGTAACCACTGATGGCCTTGGAGGTCTTTTCCAACCTTAATGCTTCTGTGATTCTGTTCTTTTAAGTTTTTGGTTTTGGGGGAGGTACTTTGTTTTAGTTTCAGTCTGTCTCACAGCTGTTGTAGGGGAAAAAACCCCAACATTATCCTTTTGATCTGAAGTTTTTTGTTTAGATGTCGATAATAGTAAACAGAAATGAGCTCAGTTTGCTGATTGTCACATCAGATGTGTGTGTTTGTTCCTGCTTTGATTTATGAAGCAGTTCTCTAAGATTTCTTAGCAAATACAAATTGCATTTTTGTTTCTCTGTTCCTTTGTATTTCTGCACATAAGGCTGAGAAACTCAGAGGTAGAAACTTGTCTGCCTCTGTAGCTTCAGGTGGTATCAGCTGCCCTTTTTGTGGCTTTTTGTGGCTTTTTGTGGCTGTCCTGCTCAGCTAGCATGAGCTGTAGGTGCTATTGCAGTGCTGTGTGAGGGGGATTTTTCAGCCACGTCCTGGATGAGCAGCTTGCCCTGAGTGAGTCTCTGCAAATTGAGCCACAATGCTCTCTCCAAGAGCAGCACTTGTGCAAGAAGTAAGGTTTTCCTGAAAGGAGAGGCTTAGGTTGGTTTTGTTTGTTTTTAAAGGAATCCGGCCACGTTATTTGTAAACCTGCTCTGAAAATGTAAATAGGAAATCTCCTTTGCTTGACCAAAAAATGTCTGAACGGGGAGAAGCAGGAGGGCGGTGCAGAAGAGACTCCTGCCTTTCCCTCTGCTCTCTACACGGATGTGCTCCTTGCCTCTTTGCTGTTGAGGCTGGGGTTATTGACCATGCTGTCATTTGGAGCTCTGAAATAAAGGCTTCAAAACCAGCTGCAGAAAGAAAACAACAAAAAATAAGCATCGGTCTTTCCTCAGAGGAGGCAAACACCTGTAGAAGCACAGCTGCCTGACACAGGAATGGATAAATCCAAAAGCAGCTCTCGGGCTGAGTAAGACTGTTGAGGCTACATGCAGTGTGTGGACGAGAAGCTGAGAATGGACTTGCAGGATAGTTCTGCTTAACAGAAGAGGTGAAAGAGGCTTTGTGGCAGAAACTGCTTCTTCAAAATATTTCTGCTTCATGTGCTGTAACACCCTTCTTGCCCGGGTCTGGTTGGAGTCAGCCACGCTCCCTCCAAGGCCAGTGTTTTGTGGATATTCTGGTAACTTCTCTGGAGGCAGGACAGAGGCTGGAGAGGTCTTTGTGGTAAAGAGGAGGTGACTGACAGTGCTGAGCAGCTGAATGTTTGCCACCATCTTCAAGGCTGCTTTGCCAAGGCCTTGGAGAGTCCACGAAGGCAGAGCTTTCATGGGCTGGCACTGGGAGGCAGGAGCTTCTGCAGAGGTTGCTCAGGGAGGGCTTGGGCTGGAATCAGTCCTTGCCCTGGGTGTTCCCTTCTTGTGTTCCCCTGCTGAGACCTTGCACTGTTGGAAATATTGTGCTGGGTGGAAGGCACTGCGCTGAAAATTGCAGGATGGGTGGGATTGCCTTCACCTTTAGGCTCAATTTACTCATTAATTGCCTGTAATTAGATTGAGGTTCCCTTGCTGCTTGCGAGAGATCATCCCATAGAGAATGGGCCCTGCTGTTTTAGGGTGCAGAGGGGGGATGTAGCTGGTGTGAGTGTCCCTCTGGAAGGAGGTGCCTGTCCCTCCATCCCACTTCCCAGAGAATTGAGCTAAACAGTTCAGACAAAGCTTAAGAGCTTTGTGTAGTGCAGACCATTTTCCTAGCCTGGGAGGACACGTTTCTCAGCCAGTGGAGAAGGCAGATGACAAAGCAGAAAGCGATGTGTGAATTCTCAACCTGGGCAGGCAGTAAATGGCACACAGGTGAGTCAGAAAGCCACTGCCATTTCATTTCCCTTCTGTCAAGCCTCAGTGGTGTGTAAACAAGCACTGGGGACTGCTTTTGTATTCCTCCTTGCCCTGGTTTTTCCTTTCAGATCTGTGGCTGCCCACTCTACTGGAAAGCACCTCTGTTCAGTGCGGCGGGGGGAGAGAGGACGGGACGAGTCTCTGCGCACTCCTTTGTGTCCATGTGGAGAAAGTGAGTATAGCAAATGCCAGACTCTTTCTGGAAGAGGAGATCAGCCTGCTGTACAAGTTGGGTTTTTTTTTTTTTGGTTTTTTTTTTCCACCAGACTTTTCAAGTCATTTTTTTCTTCTTTAAGTGGTTTAAAAATCTCCATCAGCTTATGTTTTTTCTCCCCAAACTCCCTACACACTTGTTTCCCTGTGACATCCACCAACCTGGAAGTAATTGTGTCATGTTTTGAGCTGGTGTATAAAAGGTATTTCCAAGATCCCCAGAAATGTCAGCTGTGCTGAGGTAGCTGGTAGCTGGCTGTGCATTTGGGGTGTGTTTGTGCCCAGCTTTATTGCTCTACACGGGTGCACTAAGCAAGTGCCATTTGGAAATTGGGAGAGGAGCTGTGTGTTAGTGTTGCAGGACAGAAAGAGGGGTGTGGAAATAAGCACCATCATACAACTGGGTACTCTGGGAGCTTTAATAGTGACTCCCTTGCCCAGGCAAGCTGTTGAGTTCCCCTCCTGTGGGGTTTGAGAGCCCACACTGGAAATGGAGAGCTCTGGGTGGATGCATTGTGCTTGGAGTCAGCTCTGATGTGGAGCAGACTTGTTCTCTTGCCTCATCTTTTTCCCTCCAGGGCAATTCAGGCTTTAGTCTACTTTGTGAAACACCTGAACAGCATCTCCATCTCCTCTCCAGAGAGAGTTCTAATTTTTTACTTAATGGTTGCACTTGAGATTCTTGATGTAGCCTTTAACCCTGAATTCCCAGAGCATTTCCTGTGATGATGTTGTCAGAACAGCTTCTAGTTACCCTGGCAAAATTCCAAAAATGTTATGGGTGACCGTGATCTCTAAGTTTGTCTTGACACAGACAATATATTTTCCTTCCTTAGGTTCCTCCAATTACTTCTAATTAATCCCCAACGTATGATACCATATTTTCACTTCTCTGATTTTTCACATCCTTCAGATATTTGCAGACTGTGGTCATGTCCCTCTTCTGTATCCTTTTAACTACCCCGGTTCCAAGCCAAGCTTTGTATGCTTTTCTCACTTAATTGCTCTTTTAGAAAGATACTATTTCTTATCCCCTCCTCTTCCCCTCTGACAGTTACAAAATCTTTGCTGGAAAGCTGAAAGAACAGAAGAAATGTAATATTTTGGGTAAAGTTCAACTGCAACTATGTGAACACAGGTGTAACTTTAAACCAGGTATCTTTAGCTGCTGAAGCCCTTTTTCAGTTTTCTTAGTAGATGACTGACTTCTCCAAGTGCCACATGCTCACTCTTGTCGAGTCTATAGGAATTGCTCAATAGAAAACACTTCTGAATGTCAGATGCTTTTTGTTTGTGGCTAAAACAGGGCTTTGGGATTCATCTTTATGTGCCAGCTTGCTTTTTTTTTTTTTTTTTTTTAAAGCTAAACATTAGCACCTCCTTCTGTAGCTGGTTTAGAATATATTTGTTAATTTACAGATACCATGATAGGAATGTGCAGCCAACAGGATTGATACATCTTTTTCTTTTTTTTTTTTTTTTTTTTATATTTAAAAAGCCCTTTTTTTTTTTGTATAGTCTGCCTTTCCCAGAGTGGTGAGGCCAGAATTAGCAGGAAACAAGTTAGTGTGATCTCTGCTGGAGAACTACAGCCAGTTCATACACTTTCAGGAGAGGAAAGTGCTAAATAATCACTCACAGTAAACAATTACAATGCATTTGTATTTTCACAACGAAGAAATAATAATGAAGAAAACTAAAAATATGAAAAAAAAAAAAATGAAGAAAACAGTGTTTCTGAGCGTTCCCTAATGTGTGTTTGACATATCCAGCTGTTGTGCTCTGTTCCCAGTGGTTGGGAAGTGGCAATGTGTTCATTTCTCTGGAGTGAATCCCCTCCCTGTGATATTTTGTGTGAGAAGACAGAGACAAGAACTGCTGTGTCAGGTGCACGCTGTCAGCCCAGGGGGGCTGCGTTTACACACTGCTCCACACACCCACTCCTACTGGTGCCCTCATTCTAGGGCTTGGGTGCACAGCTCCAGACGGGCCATCATTAACAAGGGCTGCCCTTTTTCCTCCTGAGAAGGGATTTTTCTGGGTGAATATTCAGTCCCTGTTTGGCAATCTCCCCAGGTACCACAGCAGAGCGCAGGGTTCCATTGGGGAGCACCTGGGGCAGGTGCCCTTCACCCAGAGCGAGCCTGCAGCACTGGCAAGAGTCAGCTCACTTAACTCTGCTTCCACTGGGGCTTACAGAGAAACCTGCTTTACCACAGCACTGTTCACCTGGAAAAGGAAAATCCCTGCAGCAGCTGCAAGCCCCTGAAGGAAGGGCTGCCAGTCTGAGGCCAGCATGTGGTGACTGCCAGCGCAGGTGGATGTGCTGTGAGGGCTCCCTGAGGGGCAAAGGGCCCAAAGTAACCCTTCCCTTGTCCCACAGAATCCTGAGGAGCTGCCACGACGATGCCTCCAGGTTCACTTCCCTCCTGGCAAAGCCTGGCTCGGACTGCCTGCAACAGGAGGACTTCATCCCTCTGCTCCAGGTACTGCCACAGGGACAGAGGGCACCTTCTTGATTTCCATGGCATTCCGTGGTCACCGAGGACCAGCAGCACCTGGGTGGGGTTCACTTTGGAGAGAAATGGAAAGAAGCTTTTTAAGTGCTGAAGTGCCAAACCAGCTGCAAATCCTGCTAAAGGCACTGGTCCCTTGTCAGGATTCATATTTATCAGTGCCTGGTAACCAGGCTGGAATTTGTCCCATTTCTGTATGTGGATATTGGGAAAAATACTTGTTGCTCTTGATAGTCAAGCACAGCATAAAACCTTATTGGAAAAGTTGTAAAAGTTGCTTGGCAAGACTGTTTTAATTGAATTTGTCTAGCTAGACTACCAGATACGGTGTCACATGGAAATCTTGGCAAAATTTCTGCAGTTCCAGTTGTTCTGTTTATGCCTCTAAACCTGCTAGTGCACAAATCTCACTGCTTTTTTTTTTTTCCTAATATTCAGGCTAAATCTGCACATCCTCATTTCATGTTTTTCTTTCCCTTTCATTAATTTTTAACCAAGTATAAATGTTTTAATTATTTGTGGCCTTTTAGACAAGGCTCTGGCTAGCTTTAGGGTTTCTCTCTAGCATCTATAAATCCCATCCATCTGCTCCTCTGATCAGCTGTTGTACTTTTTCTGATCTTTTCTACACATTTCTAGATTTCTCACACTGTGTTGCCCTCTGGGTAAAACCTCTGTGGAGATGCTGCTTTGGAGAAAGATTTTTTTTATGTCTGTGCTGGCTGTTTCTGTCTCTCAAACAGAGCTGGGGCTGTGATGGGTAAATTCTCTCCTCTGCTCTGGGCACGCTGCCTTTGCTGGTGGATTGCAGCTCTGCTCTTTAAGCTCCTCGTGCAATCCAAGGCGTGCACAGTCCTGTCAGTCAGCCAGAGATCAGTACAATTACCCTGATTTACACCAGCATCTGAGACACCCTGTTACCCTGCCCAAAATTTGGGCACGTCACACCCCCCAGGGCACCGTGGCACGGAACAGGCACAGCAGAACTTGGAACACCTTTAAAGGGGAGAGGAGTCAGACATGGAGGAATTACACAGGCATTGATTCATGCAAGGTCTGAAGTGATTCATTCAGGATCTGAGCAGTTTCTCCATGGGTTTGATCATGCAGATTTGGCATTGTGAGCCGGTGTTTGACTTCCAAAAAGCTGGGCTTGAGAAAGAGGCATGTCCACAGGTAGTCCAAGTGAATTTTGGAAAAGCACTTAAAATGTATCTGTAAACATTCTGAAGCTCACGGGGGTTTCAATGGACGTGGGAGATTTTCTCAAGGAAAGTTTATTTCTGACACCTAGTTCTAACAAATGTTAATATCTCCAATGAATGGAGCAAAACAAAAATCTTGGAGAGGAGATAGTTGCATGGTCAACTAATTAATTTTTTGTCTCGTTCAATGAAAATGAGTTTTCATCTACTCACTAACTCTCTTCCTTTGTTTTTCTGTCCTTAAGTAAATCAAACTGGCCCACCAGGTGCGTATTGCCCAGCAAATGGATTCTATTACTGTAATAGAAGGTTCACTTGATAGATTAAAAGATTTCAGTTTTATTGTTAATGCTGCAAATAGTTTCAAGAGTAAGCAAAAGTGTTGGTTTATAAACCCAGTAACTTTCTAAGCATTGAAAGGAGAAGAAAATCTATTTCATTTCGTTTTCTCTTACCTTGCAGGATGTGGTGGAAACCCATCCTGGCTTGACGTTCCTGAAGGATGCTCCGGAGTTCCACTCGCGGTACATTACAACGGTAAGGCTGCCTCGGATCCCCTGGGATGCCTCTGCCTCCCCCTGGGCTCTGGCACTGCTCCTACCACCAAATCCTTCCCTTGCTTCAAAACAGAGGTGGTTTTAATAGAACTGGCCAGGAGGTGTTTTAACAACTGCTTCCAAAAGAAAAATCATCTGCCCCTGTGTGCAAGGGGTTATTCCAAAGGTTGACAATGGTTGTTTCTGGTCTTAAGCAAATCTAGAAAAACATCTTTTTTTGGGGCCTGATGAATGGAAAAGTAGTTCTTTGGTCTCTGGGAGCTGCTAAGTCACCCTGAATTGTGCTGGGCTGCTGAGACATGGAAGGCTGCCTGTTTGAGGGTTTCTGGCACTGAGGCTTGGCGAATCCCTGACTGTTCCTCAGTGCAAAGCCCTTTGCCCCCAGGGATCTTCCTTCTGCCAGGATGCCTGTCCAGGCTCTCTGTCCCCAACCTTTGTGGCCGGGGTTTGTTCAGTAGCTTTGTTCCAGCTCTGCAGCCAGCACTTAGGCTGGTACTTTACCTAAGTGTGTTTGGACTTCTTTTAAGCCTTGAGCTTGACTCGTGTTGGGTGGGAATCTGGGTAAGAGGTGTAAATGTTGGGAAGTTTCATCTCTGCAGCAGTAACAAATTCAAATCATGACAGACCCGGTGGGAGCTGTATCCCAACAGGGCTCAGGGCTCAAAGTTTCTCCTGTTTGCTTGCCAGGGTCTGCACCACACATGGCAGCTGGGAGCCTCCTGGCACACACCATGCTTGTTCCTTTCCTGTAGGAGCAGATGGCACACAGACACTTCTTCAGGGCAAACCCTGAACTGTCACCCTAATGAAAATGTAGAATGAGAATCCATCCTAAATATTTTACATGCACTTGAACAAGACAGTGAACAGCAGTGGGTAATCAATATGTTTAGTCCATGTGGAGCAAGACAACATAAATATGAAGCCAGAACAGGTATAGGAATGGCCAGGGAATTATGGAGACATGTGAATGGGTGAGTGTGGAAAGTGTGCACCCTGGTATTTGGTGTTTCTAGTGCATGGAGGGTGGGACTGAAAGGTTTAAGGTCACATTAGGGTTGGTTTCTGACTGTAGTATCCACGGTCAATGCCATGTGTGGTTGCCCTGGCTGCTGACACAGGCAATTTTCTGCATCTGCCCTTATGGGTTCCTCTTAAGTGGCACGCTGTTCCTGTACTCTTCAGGCAAGAAACAAATGTCTTTGTCGAGTAATCCCTCGTGTGATCACCCTTGCTGTCCTTTCTGGACTCACCAGGGGCACTGCACAGTGTGGCTGAGGCCAACTGTGTGAAGCTGAGCTTCCACTTCCAGGCTGCTGCTGAAGGGCAGCACCTTTTCCTTCCTCTCTCCTCTTGCACCCCTTCCCTGGTGCCGTGTCACCGAAGCAGTCACAGAAGCAGACTTTCATCAGCACACAAAGCTCCTCAGTGCTCCTTGGTCCTGCCTGTGCGTCCACTGGGCTTTGCTGCTGCACTCGGAGCCTCCGTGCCTCCTTCCTGGCACTGCTGGGACAGAGGTGGGTCCCAAGGCTTGCTCCCAAGGCAGCAGGGAGTGGTGGTGCCTGTAGCTGAGGGCTGTGGAGCAGCACACCTGACAGAGCTGAGCTGTCCTTCAGCTCTCAGCACTGCTCTGGGGGTCTGTGCTGGCAGCAGGGCCAGCACCTGGGCAGGCTGTGCCCACCTGCAGGGGCAGCACTCAGTCCTCTGCAGCAGTGGGAGCAGCAGCTCCTACTGCTCACCTCTCCTTTCAATAGACAGTTTGGCACATCCCTCTTTAATGTTACAAAATCCAGTATTTCCACCAGGAGGCAGTGAAGGAAACAGCTTTGTCCTTGGATTTTGAGACCGCTCGGATCATTTTCGTTGCTTCCAGGTAGAGTGCCTTGTACCCCTCCTCACAGAGATGGAATGCTGTGTTTGCTGCCATGCAAGAATTACAGTTCCTGTTTGTGTTACAGACAAGGGCCATAAGGACACGTGGCTTTGTGTTCATTGCTGGGTACAGCGTCGCTTGGCTGAAACCTCCTGGAGAATGACCTCACAGTCTAGGGTGGGTAAGAAGTGAATGCACATTTCAGTTCTTATTGCCACCTCAGAACCTTTTAAAGGGGCTTTTTGGATGCCACAGGCTGGAATTTTATCGTATCTGTCTTGTTGACCACTGTATTACTAAACCAGTTGTGTTTGTTTCAACAGACACAACTCCTGAAGCTGGTGAAGATGATGCAGAACATCACAGAATATCCTGTGGCATTTGTTGTAAAGCTTTAGTGTGACTTCCACCTGAATGTTCAAACCAGGCTCAGAGCATTAGCAGGGCATGCTGCTCTTGGAAAGTTGTGAGCTAAAAACAGTTGAAAGCCTGTGGAAAAGTGCCTCAGCTTATACAGTAGCACCGATGTAAATGTGTGAGGGGACAATGGCCACGGGGGTTAATAAAGGTTCCTCTTTTGTCCAGAAATGACATTGCTTTTGTTCTTCTGCGGGCAGCCTGGGGAAAGGCCTGGAACTCATCCCTGGACGGTTTGGGCCTGGAGGTCAATTACATGAGGATAACATGAGGGCAAGTAGAAAGAGGCTCCTTTTTCCCAAGGCTAATTAAGAATTTGACTCCATGGTCCTTGTGCCCTCTTCCAACTCAAGCTGTTCTATGTGTCTGTGGTTCTATGGTCAGAAAAATGAAGCTGGTTATGGCTGAAGTGGCAAGTGTGACTTGCATGCTGCACATCATCTCAGGCTGGGGAAGGATGTTCCCAAATGCTTTTTTTTGACAGCTTGGTGTTTATAATCTGGAAAAGAAAATGAAAAGTATTGACATTTTCTAGTGAGATGTACATTATGTACTGTCTGTGGAAACTGGGCCATTATTTGAATAATAAAGCCTTCACTGAGTGGCTGGACATGGTAAGAGACATGAAAAGTGATCCCATTTTACCTCTGAATGGCTATTTTTACAGGTAAGTGAGGAGGGAGCAGATGGAACATCTTTATCAATGTGGTCTGGTAGGCAAACAGGTTTTTTTTATGTGTCACAAATGGGAATAGTTCATTGTCTTTTACTACCCTGCAGACAGAGGCAAAGAAGAATTACTGGCATGGGGTCCTGTTTGTGATTCTTGGGATTGCTATTTTTGAGTCCTTGGCATGGTGTGAACACCCTGTGTTTTTAAGAGTTGCTACAAAGTTGTCAGGTGTAATAACGGGTGATGTATGAGGTGAGACCACTCCAGTCTCTGAGCTCTTGTGCAAGCTGGAAGCAAAAGCCAAACGAAGTCCAGAAATAGAGATGGCAGTGGCTGCCAGAGGCATGAAAGAAGAAACAAACATTGTGCTTAAGACCAGAAAGGATCATTGTGATTACCTAGTCTGACCTCTTGTGCTGCACAGGCCACTGAGAACATTGCTCAGTGATTGCTACAGTTAGGATAGATCTGCTTTTTGGTCTGTCTTTAATTAAAATGACACCCAACTGGAAGGATATCCACCTCTTAGGCCTGGAGTGGCAAAGGGCCTGCAGTGTTACCAAAAGGTGTCGTGTTCAGCTAAGCTGTGTCTATCAATTCTGTCTCTTCAGGGTACCTTTAAATCCTCACATCATTCTTGTTGCTCTCAGAGTTGTGTGTGCCATCATCAGTTGCTGGTTTTCTTTACACCCCAAAGCAGATGGTTGGGAGCAATCTCATTTTTGGTTCTGCATCTGTTCTGGACTAAGAACCAGCACTTGTTTGACTGAGCCCAACGATGGCCCTTCAGTAGTGGTTGCCCACTTGAAACTAGTTCTGGCTAAAGAGAAATCCATCCCATTTCATCTTCTAGCTGGATTAATCCCTGTAACGTCCACACTGTCGTGTAAAGTTAATTTTGTGTTGGAATAGTGTGTGCTAAAGGTTACCAAAATTCTGGGGTAATGTGCCAACGTGTCAGAGACATCGAAGGTTTGTAATAGGTTTGATCCACAAGATTTCAGTGCTGATAGTCCAATCCAATTAATTCTATTCCTCCTCCTCATGCCAGTGATATTTATTTGTTGTTGCTTGCCCTGTTATGTTTATTCTTGCATGTGCTTGGTCACCCCTTTGTGTTTCCCCCACTCTGTGATGATATTTGACAAGGAGCAGACTGGGAAGGGCTGTTTGCTTCTCGAGGAGCTTGGGAGGGAGCTCGGTCTCACACTGGGAGCTCTTTTGCTTCTGAGGGTTCTGTGCCTTTCCCCCGTGGTCTTTGCTCACCTTCACCAGAGGCAGACCTGGAAAGGAGGCAAATGAGGTTAATGCCTGCCCAAAAGAATTGCAAACAGAATTTCTCCTGCTTACTTTCAGCAGAGGCACTGGGAACGTGAGGCATTGGTATAGTTACAATGGGTCGGGCATTAACTGTGTCTATCATTTACATGTCTTGCTTCCTCTGCAGGAACCAGAAGAATCAGAAGTTGTTTGGGGTTTTTTTGGTTTTGTTTTTCCCTAGAACCCTATTTCTTTGGGGACCCATGCAAATTATGTCCCTTTAAATGCAGAAAAACTCATAATGATTCATCAGCACTTTGAACGTGTCCCCTGACATAAATAACACATCTGCATGTCCAAAGAGGTGAATGTAAGAGCAGTGAAAATGTTTTCAGACTGTTTGAGAAGCAAATGTTGCTTTCAGAGCGTGCAGTTCATTAAGGATAGCCGTATCTACAGAAAAAGATCACAAAACATTTTTCTAAAAGAGGTCTCCTTAGGATGAGTGAATAAACCAAGGTACTGCATTTAAATTCCCAAACTGCTGTGTTTCAGGAGTTGATTTCAAGAGCACTGTTGATATGTTGCAGGTTATACAGAGGATATTCTACACAGTCAATCGATCCTGGTCGGGGAAGATCACCCTAACAGAGCTGAGGAAAAGCAACTTCCTGCAAGTACGTGGCTTTCTGTGGGAGCAGGACCCAGAGTGCAGCATTCCACGTTCCTGTGGCTGCACGGGAGGGAGCTGCACCTGGGCTGCAGTGGCTTGAGCCGGGTGCTTGGTGCCAGCAGTCTGCTGGGGCTGCTGCAGGAGCTGTGTCCCAGCTGAGGTGAGCAGAGCAGGGACAGGAGTGGCCTCAGGGCACAGAGAGGAGGGCAGGGTGTGACCGTGCTCCAGCCCTGAGGCCACCAAGAGCAGCAGCTTGGCTCCTGGTCCAGACAGCAGGAAGGGAAGCAGAACACAGCACTGCACCCATGGGAAGTGGCTCACGAGCAGCCAAGAGCTGCAGGAGTGCCAGGGGTAGGAGAGCCAATTTCCTGCCTCCTAGGCAGCCCTGAGCCCCCTGACAGCTGCTCAGGAACATCTCTGCAACTGCAGGACGAGGCCCCTCGGGAGCTGATCTCCGCAGGATAATGAATGGAGCTTAGTTCTTGTTCCAGTGCCTGCAGTGTGTCCTTATCTCAGGATTTGGATCTCTGTCCTCTGTGTATTTTGCCCAAAAGAGCACGAGGTTAAAGCTGTCTCAGGCTGCTCGTGTCCAGCCCAACCTAAAGAGCCAGAAAATCTTGAGGCTGAGAGGTGAAAGACTGGCTAAAACAGTGAGATTTCCCTCCTGTGTCCTGTTTGCCCTTCCAGGTGTAGTGTGCTGTCTTCTTCAAACCCCTCAAGTATGAATTCACATTCTTTCTCCTTTCAGACATCATCTCCCCTACTTGACCCCACCAGCTAATGGAAAAATGAGTGCTCTTTTCAATTGGCTTATGTCAGTCCAAGCCCTGGAATCCTTGTTCCCTTCCCAACCTCTCTTACAAATAAATCTTCCCAGACTATCCTGCATCTTTTTTTTTTTCACTAATTTTCTCCCTTTAAACACTCTTTCCATTTTCCTCCTTCCATATCTACTCTGCCTTTCATCTCCTGCAGCAGGGAAGTTCAGCTCCTTGCTGCACGTGCAAATGGCAGCCCTGAGTGTGAGCTACAAAAGAAGAAATAGTCATGGCAAAAGCTCCACGAGTGATTGTCATCTGTAAAGAGGCAGACACAGTCAGGAGAGGCCAGTGAGTGACGGATCCAAGGCGTTGAGACTTGGGTGTCAACAAGTCAGAATACTGCAGGTCTGGCAGTGCCACCCTGTTATCCCTGCCAGAAACCTCACTGAGCCTGGTGGAGAGCAGGATGTCAGAGTTTGGTTTGGATTCGGTTGGGTTCCTTGGATGTGGAGGTGGCTGGAAGTTGATCTTGAAGTACCAGAGCCAAGACATAACACAGCATCTGTTTTTATGGTTTTGGGTAGTGGGGCCACCATGCCCTTGGATAGCCCAGGCTGTGCTCTGCCTGCGACTATCCTGCATCTTTGGGAGGGCAGGGGAGGCCAGGCCTGCAGCTCACTGCAGCCATCATTTATTAGACAAGAAAGCTTCTGGTGTTCCATGGCCTCAGCACCAAGAGGAAAAGAAGGGAGGTGGCAGTGGGAAATGTGCAATGCCCTCTTATTCCTAGGAAGGACAGGGAGGTGTAAAGTGGGAATGAAACATGGATGTTAGCATTATCAAAAAAAAACAAAACAAAACTTTCCTCCTAAGGGATGTCAACAGATGTTATGGTTGGAAATCTGTCTGAGCCTCCCAGTTAAACCGGAATGATTCCTGCAACAGCACAGGGGAGGCAGTGTGATTAGTTTGGGATCCACCCCTCCTGTCCCAGTCCAAGTGTGAGCCTGGAACAAGACTTGATTTTGCCCTTCCGGAGGCAGACAGGGATGTGTGATGTGTAAAGATGTATCTCAGCTCCTCTGGAACACTCTGGACTTGCTGCTGGAAGTGGCTCACAGAGTCTCAGGTGCAGGTCAGGATTGTTCCCCAGACCATGGATCCCAGCTGACACGGCAGTTTGTGTTTCTCTGCCTCACTCTTCTCTAGAGCTGAAAAGGAGCAAAAACTCTTGACAGGAGTGGCAGAGATGTGCTAAGGCAGGTGCTCTGTACGTGCCTGCTCAGGAATACAGCAACCACATCTGCTGGGGAAAGGCTGCACTCGGGGTTGGTTCTCAGGGCTGTGTTCACCCAGCTTCCCGAGAAACTGCAGCTGCTGAGCTGCCTCTTCACCCACGTTTAACTTCCCACTCTATTTGTACCCTTACAGACTCTTGCTCTCTTGGAGGAAGAGGATGACATAAATCAGATCACAGATTACTTCTCCTATGAGCACTTTTATGTTATATACTGCAAATTCTGGGAGCTGGATACTGACCATGACCTTTACATCAGCCAGAAAGACCTGGCTAGGTACAGTGATCAAGGTATGCTGTCTGCAGATGTGGTGGGGTGAGGGCGTTGCTGAAAACAATGAAGAATGAAACCTGCCTTTAATTTGGTTAATTGGATGCTTCAGAAAAAGTTTTAATGTAGCCACCCATCTCTTAAATAAAGAGGAGAAGGAGTTGTACAGGTTTAGGCACACAGAACTACAGGACACACAATTTTCTGTGTGAGTAGCTAAAGATTCTGTTCGTGTGTGGGTCACTGTCAGATGGGCAGGCTAAAATAATGTCCTGAAACTTGTTTATTATTTACTGAGGGCTTTGCAGGAACTTGGAAGTAGGGACAGGAAGGATGAGCCCATGTGAATTTCAGATTTTCTCTTGTGTTTTCCTTCTTTGCAGCTTTGTCAAACAGGATCATTGAGCGGATATTCAGTGGTGCCGTGGTGAGGTGAGGAATTTCCCACTGCTTGGGGGAAGAAGGGAAGGGAATTTCTGTCAGGCTGAGAAGTACAAGTGCTCTCAGAAATGCCCCTGATCAGAATGGTTTCCAACAGGGTGCTCCAGCTGGAGCTGCCTGAACATGGAGTGAGACTTCTGGGGATCTTAAGAAAACAAAATGAAAATCCCCTAGGATGGGATAACTGGGCATAGCTGGATGGCACAGGGATGGCTGGAGAATTCTCTGAAAATTGCTTTGAATTCTCTGAAAAGGGCCGAGGTGTGGGAGGAGATGTGTGCAGTGATAAAAGGCAGCAAATGCTGCGCCCAGTGCTGCAGGGAGTACAGGCTAAATAAGTCACAGTGCCCCATTTTCTCTCACTAATATTTGAAAAATATCTTTGATGACATCCTGAGTATTTAGGGGCCTGGTGATGTTTAAATTTATTTTTTTTTCTGCTGTCTTTTCTAGAGGCACTGAAGTTCAAAAGGAAGGGCGCATGAGTTATGCAGATTTTGTGTGGCTCCTCATTTCGGAGGAAGACAAAAGGAGTCCTACAAGGTGAGACTGATTTCTGTGTCTTAATAAAATCATTGAGATTTTATTAACCTGACACCTACCACTTTCTACAAGAGAGAGCAGCTTGGGGTCTGGAGCTTGTTAGGAAGAAAACATCTTACTGGTGATGGTCGGTCAAATAATTGGCCTTTCTTGAGGAAAAATTGTGTAGAAGCAGAGTTTCCTTGTAATTTTTTATATCTTGGTAGTCACCGGTGCCTTTGTTCTAAAGCAAGGAACATTCCATGAGGCACTGGCTCTGAGTACTCCTGAGGTGGGCAGCAGTGGGGCACATCCCTTCACAGGTGGAGTGGGTATGTAAGGAGGGTTTGTGGGGAAACTTCACTGAGGCACTTTTAAAAACCTGCCTGTGGCCTGGTTTGTGCTGCTGGGGGAGACTGCTGTGCAGGGGTGATGCAAATGTGCCCGTGAGTGTTAGCACAAGGAATGTCACCCATTACAAGAGAAGAAGAATCCAGGGCTGCAGGCTTGGGCCCTCCAGAGGGGAGGAGAGATGCAGAGTGCAGCTGCTTGAGAGCTCTGCCTCGTGTATAAAGGAGCAACCGAGTGCCTGACACATCTGCCACGTCCCTCACCAGGGTGCCTGCAGCATCCTGGGCTCAGAGCTTGCTCTGTTTGGCCAGCTCTGGGTCAGACAGGGACTGCCAGGCCCAGGTGAGCCCCCGTTGGGCTGCAGCACAGCGAGCACTGGGCACAGGTAAGGTGTGACCGTGCTGCTCGCAGCCACCTGGGAGACTAACGAGGCACTTGGAGCGTCAGCCCCTTCCTGAGGGCTCCCTGTGCACGGCAGGCAGGGTCAGAACTCGGGGCTGGGCAGGTGCAGCCCGTGCTGGGCGCATGGCCCGGCCTTGCAGCGGCGCTGCAGCGGGGCCTGCTGTGTTGGCAGCATCGAGTACTGGTTCCGCTGCATGGACCTGGACGGGGACGGCGTGCTGTCCATGTACGAGCTGGAGTTCTTCTACGAGGAGCAGTGTGAGCGCATGGAGGTGATGGGCATAGAGCCACTGCCCTTCCAGGACCTGCTGTGCCAGATGCTCGACCTCGTGAAGCCGGAGAGGGCGGGTGAGTCCTGTTCGGGCCCAGCTTTTCTTTGGGGGGGAGATTGAGAAGGTCAAGCCGCTGTGAAAAACCCACCTGCAGGCAGAGAGAGCCCTGGGTGAGTCCCAGGGCAGAAATTACCGCACGCTGGGCCGTGATGTTGTGCATCGGGAGGTCTGAAATACTAAAATGAGAGAGCTGGTGAATTTAACTGCCTGGGACTGGAGCAAGAACTCTTGTGTGCTGCAGCTGTGGGATGTGCTGACAGTCTACACTTTAAAATGGAGCCATCCCCATTCACGTGCCTTCCTATTTCACATCACTGTCAAAGGCCTCCACTTGTATGTGAGATTTAGGCTTAACAAACACACCCATTAATTGAATAATGTTAAAATCCTTGACTGACTCGGGAAGGAATTTTGTGCTATTGAAGCCTGCTGGTGTTACAGTTAAAGCTTTTGTAACACAACCACGTGGGTTTTTTTCTGTAGGAAGAGTAACCTTGCGAGACCTGAAGAGGTGCAGAATGGCTCATGTGTTCTTCAACACCTTCTTCAATTTAGAGAAATATCTGGACAATGAACAGAGGGATCCCTTTGCAATGCAAAAGGTATAAATCACCTTTACTTTAAATAAGGAAATAATCTTTGGAGTGCTCCTGGATGTAGGGAAAATCCAACTGAATAAAATCACACTTTTTTTTTCACAAGTACAGCTTATCGATTGTCTCCCAGTAGCCTCTTACCTGCTCAAAGTACAGAAAAGTGGAAAGGATGCCAAAACCAATCCTGGTTCCCTCACAGTTATTCTCACATAATCTCCAATAGAAACTTTGTGGTTCCATGATTCAAGGCTTAAATACATCCCATGACAGAACCACTCTGTTTGTTTGTTTGTTTAAGCTGGATCATCATAAAAGCAGTCAAGTGAGACCAGGGGATAACTTCTCATCCCCGTCCTGTAGTAAATGGCAGAGGGCCAGGTATTTATAGAGGTGTTATCCTGTAATCCTCTCTAAAACACCCTAACGCAGCAAACTGTAAAGAGTCCCTCAGGAGATGAGTTACAGTCACCCTTTGCTGGCCAGGTTGGAAACCAGCGAGTTCTTCTGTCCTGTACGGAGTGCCCAGACCGAGCTAGAGCACAGCAAGGCTGTGCTTGTTGCATTTCTGAAGGGGGGAGCAGGTGCAGTTTGTTGGCACCTGGGCTCACACGCTGAGCTTTGCAGACCCCGACAGGTATTTTTTTTCCTAGTCCTTTCTGTGCAGATGTTAAAACCCTCCAGGACTGTTGTGAGTTTCTCAGCTCAGGCAGTTTTTTTGCCTGGCTGTTTCCTTCCATCCCTTACCCCCCGGAGGCTGACGGTGTGATCTCTGCAGGACACGGAGAGCGACGGCCCCGAGCCCTCGGACTGGGACAGGTACGCGGCCGAGGAGTACGAGATCCTGGTGGCCGAGGAGTCTGGCAACGAGCAGCTGCAGGAGGGGTGAGCACAGCCTGGCACTGCCCCGGGCACGCACAGCTGCCACTGCCAGCACAGCCAGGGCAGTGCTGGCATGGCCCTTTGCACTTCGGAGCGCACGAGGCCAGGGACAGCTCCTCCCTCCAGCAGGAGTGCAGTAGTGTTGGGGGGCACACGTCAGCAAAGGGGGAAAAAAGGCAAAGCCTTGGGTCACCGTACAGAAATAGAGATGAAATGACTCTTGCTGGCCTTGGCCATGTATTGACCATGTCATGGATTAGAAGCTGTAGTTCTGTTACATTTATCATACCTAGCAGAGATTTTCTTTAATTCAACTTTATGTCTATTAGTCTGTGCTCTTTGTAAGTTATACTTCATTATTTTCATTATTTTACTAAGTGTGTTGAGACTTTTTTTTTTTTTTTTTAAACATTTGGTTTCTTCGAGACCTACACTCATTTTTCAGCCTTCTGTAAGATTCTGGACAAACTCACCAGCTATCTTTAGGCAATGAATTTAGACAGAGCAGTTGTCCCAGAACTTCTCTGTGGGCAAGGGCTTCTTGTAGATAAATGGAGACTCGGTCTAATCTTCCTTTAGATTTGTGTCTGTGTTGGCACCTTCTTGAGAATATTTCTTTCAGCTACCCAAAGAATGCTTGCCCTGTGTTAATCCTGCATGATTCAGGATTGCATCCCATCTTAAGCAGTATTTACAGAGCCAGAAGAGTATTGAGAAGATTGCATAATTTTCAAAACTTCCCCCACTGGAAATTGCTTGGGATAACAGTAGCACCTACTAATTAGAGAGATTTACTAATTACGGAGATTTCCAAAGCTACTGAGAGCTGTTCCACTCTCTGCCTGCGCATCCAAAGAGCAAGAGAGGCTGTTCCCTCAGCCCCTCTGAGCTGCCTGGCCTTTCTGTGGCCTTCACAATGAGGGGAGGGCAGGATGGAAGATGAAATCGCTGCATTCCCTGCAGCTGCTTTGCAACACTCGTGTCCTCAGCACAAGAAAAGAAACAGGAGGCTGCCACTAAATCTTCGTGCAGGACCGTGAATTCTCCGAGTCACCAGAGGCAGGGGAAGAGCTCCAGGTGATGTCAGATTTTTGAAGTTGGTCTGGAGCAGCTCAGTGCCTTCCTGCAAAGAGCGTGTCAGCAACCTGGCTGCTGGCTTGCAAGAGCCCCCTGAAAAGCTCGGTAGTCATGGCAGCAGGATTAGATCTCATTTGTGGAGCATAGCAACAGACCACGAAGGAAAAAAAGAAAGGAAAAAGAAAAACAAAGAGCTGGATGCCCAGACAAATTTGCCAGAAGGAGCCATTGAGTCTTTGCACATATATTATTTCTGCTGTGTTTTGAGGATGACAGAAAGAGGGAGTGAGAACAGAACCAAGGCAATTCCTGGTGAGTTCTGGGAGAGACAGGAAGATTTTTGGCTAAGTTAGCTGGCAGAACATGAAATCTGACCTTTGTCTTGTGAATACATTTGAAAACAACCATCGTTCAGCAATCACAGATGCATTAGTGTGTCCCTCACACACTTCAGGGCTTAGCCCTGTCCCTGCTTCTCTGGAAGGGAGGTTTCTAAAGCCAGTCAGTGCCCTGCAGAGAGCCCTGCTCCCAGAACAGGAAGCTCATCAAGGCCGTGGGTACTCCCAGTATCCACAGATATTCCAGCATGATGGACTCCATCAGGAGCTGCAGTCACCAAAAATAAGGGGAAGGTCATGTCATGCCCAGGACCACAATAAAGCATCACGTTTCACTGGGAGCCTGAGGTGATCTGGGCTCTTCTGAGCCCCACTCTGCTCCCTGAGCCGTGTGGGACTCCACACAGCTCTCTGGGGCTGGCCAGCACCAGCCCTTGGTGCAGATACAAGCCATGGCTTTGCAGCGAGCCAAGCCTTCCCTGCAGGGCAGGGCAGCAGTGGGCACTGCTTGCTTCCCTGTGCCAGAACCCAGCCTCAGCCAGCTGATGGACAGGGAAACCACTGGTGCTTTCAGGGAAAGAGATCTTTGTGCATGGGAAGGGAAAGGAGGAAATGTGATCTTTTATCAGCTGCTGATGGGAAAACGCCCCCTGAGCAGCAGGGAGCCAGGGCATCCTGCTCAGAGAGGAGAGGGGGCCAGAGGCATAGGATCAGAGGATGCTGGTTTGGGCAGCTTAGAGCATTGTTCTTGTCCCTCTCCAGTTGTCTGATGGCTCAGCTGCTCCATTCCCAGAACCCAGCAGTGTAAGGAAGGGAAAGGGGGAACGAGGACATCGTTGACCCACCCAGAGCCAAAACATGTCTTTGCCAGAAGGAAGGACAAAGAATTCCCTGGGTTAATTTCCCTCCTCTGAGCAACCTGGAGTTTCCACAGTTGAGTCTTAAGGAATGGGTGTTTAACCTACACGAGCCCATATTTGTTTTTATGGGACTAAAGTTCTGGACCTGGCCTGGGAGGAGAGCAGGGATTGATTGCCTTTAGTGCTAATCTTGTTCAAAAGCATCCCAGAAGAAACTCCTTTGCTAGGAAGGTGGAAAGCATTTATTCCAAGATGGGAAAGGCAGGCACTCTTGAGCCTTAAGGAGCAAAGCAGGGCAGTGGAAAAGCAACTCGCTGGGAAAGGACAGTGGGAAGTCCCTTTTGAAGGAGACATGAGAGGGTTTAGTGCAGAAGCAAAAGATGCCCGAGGAAAAAAATGATAACGGAGCTCCAGCTGCTGGTGAGTGTGCAGTGCAGTGTAGTGCAGAAGTCACGTTCCATTTGCAGGAGAGAAAGGGACGAGGCCAACAGAAGGTGGAACAACTGGGGGAATAGGAGATAGAGAAGGAACATTCTAAGAACAGCATTCAAATGGAAATACAAAGTTTCCCTCAGCTTTGTCACTTTAAACCAAGGAGAGATTAGAGAAGCTGAGGCACCTGCCAGCATTCCCAATCCATTCCTGGTGGGGGGAGGCAGCCCCCACAGGCATCATGGAGGCAAGAAGAGTGCAAATTGCACATATTCTGGCAACCTTGCACACGTGTGGTCAGAACAGGTTTAGTGCAGGATCCAGACCACTGTTTCCCTTCTCCCACTTATGCAGGAATCCAGAAGGTGGCAGAATTACTGAGCAGGTGCTTTCCTTTGGAAAAGAGGGGACAGTGTTCAGGAAGACCTGGCCTGGTGTCCCCTGCACACAGGGAGCACCCTGCCTCCAGCAGGACAGACCCTGACAGCCTCCCCAGGGCTTGCTGTGCCTGCTCATGGGTCAGCCAAGGGAAAAACACCACAGGAAGGGGTAGACAGTTCCTTCCTGGCACATCCATGCTGGGGCTATCAGAGTTCACCTTTTGGCAGCCCAGTTTACCACTGACCACGAGAGCCATTCCTGTGCTGGCTGTTGGAGCACGTGCTCCAGCATTTGGTTTGTGAGCAACCTTGCTTTAGAACAAAAGAACCCTAATTTCTTCTTGGCAGCCCTGCAAAACTGACCCATAGGGTGCTGTGACTGAAGGGGAAACATCTTAAAAACATCATTTCCTGGGACTAGGAACGGGCTGAGAGCCCCAGAGCCATATGCTGTGCTGCAGGGCATGGAACCCAACCAGCCTTAATAGTGCAGCTGGAGCTGGGAATTCCCACCAAACCTCCTTGGACCTTAAATGCTCAATCCTGGATATCAAACTTCAGACCGAGGGAGAGAGGACCATGAAAGCGTGGCCACAATTGGTCTGTGTCTCTCAAAACACACCTCAGCCAGAAGATGCTTTGGACCAGGTGTTTCTGAGCCAAGGCTCCTCTGGGGTTGGATGATTTAATTTCTACCTTGAACTAGCGAGACTCTGGGAGTTCCTGACAATTTGTTACTGAAGCTGGATTCACATTTTCTAATGCTGAACACAGTGAGAATTTATTCTGAGGCTGGAATTGGGGGCACAGATCCATGTCTGCTGTCAGAGTCCTGGTTTTTCCCTCCCTCTTCCCCATGCCTCAGGAATCTCCTCCTCGAGGTTCACCCCTCACGTGCTACTGCATTTTAGCCAGCTGGCTTAGTAGCCACTGAAAACCAAAACAGAGCTTTTAAAGACCCACCTTTTGTCTTTGCAGATCATGTGAAGAAGACTATGACACAGATGAAGCCTTACCTCCCCCTGAAACTGGAGACAAGTCAGACAAACTAGTTATCTCAGATCTCTGAGCACAGAGAAGTGGAAGACAGCCCATGTCTTTCCACCTGGATAGCATTCAGTCCTAAGGCACTCGGGGGGGTTTTCCTTAAACCTGTCATTGGAATCATGTGCTTTATTTTGTACACTGAAACTCGAGGCCCCTTTTTGTCTTCCTGTGTAATTGCAATAAGGTAATTTCTATGAAAAGGCTTTTTACAACGTGTTCTCGTGCACACTCACTGAAAATGGTGATTGCACCTTGCTTCATTTATATATAATTCTGGTATGTCCCCAGATGTGCAATAAATGCCAGCAGCTGATGATTACCTCTAACAGCTGCATGCAACATCCACAGTGGTTGTTTCTCAGTCAGTTCTGTCCTGTGCCACTCTGTCCTCTTGGCTTCATACCAGGAGTGACAAAATCGCTGCCAAATTAACTTAAATGCCTGTCTAGAAATCTTTTAAAGCACAAGTGAAGTTCTTTTTTTTCCTTCCTGTCCTGTTCCTGCCTGTTCTAGTCCCGTGTCCCCTCCTGTGCTGATCTGCTCTGGCCAGAGCTTTGTCCCTGTCCATTTCTGCTCTGTAGAAATGTTTTGTGGAGTATTTACAGCAAATGCAGATCTCTGCTGTTCAGCTGCTGTGCCTGGTGTGCAGCAGTTCCGTCCACTCCCGTGTTCTCCTCCTCTCCTGTAGCACTCTTCAACCTGTAGCCAAGAGACTAAACTGAGATAATGAAGAAAAAAAAAACCCAAATCAACCCCCTCTTTTAACTAGTAAAGGAATTAGTCTATTATTGCCAACATTAATTTTTCTCCCAGGCTCAGGGAGGAAATGCTGTAAGTACTGAATTCTTGCTTTAAGTGCAAAATTCACCCAACTTTTACCCTAGAATCACAAGTGGTGTCTCTGTCCCCCCCCCACACACACTGCTGCTGCAGCTGTCTCTCCTGGCCAGCAGGAACAGTCAGTGGTTCAGCACGGGGGTGATGAGAACAAATTCTTATTTTTAGCCCTCCAGCAGGTCTGGGCCTTACCTTCCCAGCTGGGACAGACCTGATCAGCTGCATCCACACCCCCCACCATCCTGCACTTGGCATTTGGGAAACTTCCGGATGCCCACGTTGTTAGCAAAGCCCTGCCAGGTGACCTGCACCCCAGAATCCCATCTCCATCCCTGCCATCACCTCAGAGGGACAAACCTTCCCTGGGGTGATTCCACACAGGCCCAAGTGCAGCAGCACCGAGGAGCTGAGCTGGCTGCAGCAAAGCCACGGCGTGGAGGGGCCACAGCTCCAGCCACGTTTTCCTGAGAAGAACCTGGCACAGCTTCCCTCACTGCCATGGCCCAGAGAGAGTTTGATGTGCCTTTCCATCTCTCCAAAGACTAAGATTCCTCAAAAGGAACAAGAAGGCTGAAATGGTCCTCCAGCAGCAGCAGCAGCAGCACTGCAAGGTCTCTTTTGCCAGCTCTGGGAAGCACCATCATCCACCACTTCTTTATCTGCCTTTTGCTGAGGGCTTTTAATTCAACCCATCCCTGAATGGAGGCTCCCACCACACCAGCCTGAACTGCTGCTGCCTTTCTTGGCAGAAGTTGGAAGCCAGAGTCTGGTAGAACTCACCAGCTGCCTTCCCAAGGTTTGGTTCAATAAATGGAGACAGGGAGCTGAGAGCTGCTCTGCTGAGCCCAAACCCAGCCCATGCTTTCTGGTAGGTCAGCACGAGCTAATCCCCCCAAAAAAACCACCCCAATTTATAGCAAATGTTTTGCATTCTGTGTGAATAGAAGGACAAGCTGCAGAAGCCACTGCTGCAGTGGTGGCAGTGCAAAATATTCCAGGAATGGAAATCCATTCTCTGTCTCTAAAGTACTTGAAAATAGCCACACCTCAGCAGGCCCACGTGCATTAATAGAGGAATCCACACCCCATTTGTGACGTGGCCCTGGCTCCAGCTGCTCTGGATGGAAGGTTTGTAACTCTGCAGGATTCAAGTGAGGTAAATTTGAAAACTCCTGTCCTACTTCTTTTGCTTTTTTCTGGGATAATCAAGAGTGCTTGTGTCCAGCCAGCAGGGCTGCTCAGCTGCAGCGAAGCAGCCTCAGAATCCCTGCCCAACAGATTTTCAGGAGTCCCTTGGCTCTGGCTCTGCCTCCTGAGGCCGTGTCAGTGCCACTTCAGATGTCCCTGGAAGGACACATCCCGCATTTTTCACTGCCCATCCAGCTCACAGCAAAGGCTTTTTTCCTTATGAGTAGGCAGAAAAGTGAGTAAAATTCAGTTTTGCATGATGAAAATATGATTGTGCTTATTTGTTCTCTCTAGGCTGCTTTTGTCCATCAAAGTGTTCTTACAACCCCCTTGTTTTTACTGTTGTATCACCAATATTTTCTCTCTGCAGTACTAAGATGGGAGGTGTGGCTCAGCAGCACTGCTGGAATGGTACTAGTTGGATTTTTTTTTCTTTCTGCCTTCTAAAAATCTCAGTAGTACTTTGCTTCATCCCAATTTTTGGCAGTGAACCCTGGGCAGTGCTCCAGCTGCCCTCAGAGGGGCAAGTGCTGCAGAACAGACATGGACAGCAAAAATAAAAAAAGGGATTCCAAAGCCTTCCTGCTCTCCTGAACCAAGGATTTCATGAAGCTGACTTGAGACACTCTAACCAAGGTACTGGGCTTAATTTCTGAACCAGAACAGGCCTGAAAGACCAACACTCAGTTCACTGAACTGTCCTTGTAACAGTATGGAGTTTCTAGATGGGTATCTTAGGTCTATGCAAACCAAACTGAACCCCAGTGAGGAGCACGAGGCTCTGTAAGGAAAACGGCAACAGAGCTTCCCCTCGCGTGCTCCCTGGGTGAGGGGGTTAGAAACTGAATATTTAATAACAGTAACAAAGATTCTCAGACTTTGTAAAAGTAGTTTTGAAGACATTTTGTGGTGGCATGGTTTGATCTTTGTATTTTTACTTTATATTTTTTTTTCCTCTTTGGCAAATAAAGGACTTTGGAATTTAAAAAGGAAAACCTGTCTCGGTGGTGGGGTGGAGTGTTACCACTCACTTCATCTCCAGCTGCTGTGCCAAATTCTCCTTCCCTGCTCTGCTGAGCTCAGCTACCTGCAAGCAAACGCCTTCCAGAGCCAAAATTCTAGGTTTTCTTCACAAAAACTCTGGGATAAAGCCATCTGATCACTTACCTCCCTCACATCTGTGTCCTCCACGTGGAGCAGTGTCCCTGTGATGACTTCGAGCACACCCAACTCCCTCATTTTAACTTGAACTGAAAAAAAAGAAAGAGCTATCTCCTGGATCTTTTGCAAGTGGAATGAACGAGGAAAAAAAACAAAAAAAAAAGTGGGGAGGGAAACCAGTAATGCCTTTTCTAATTTACCTGTATGTAAATGGTCGAGCAGAGTCAGTGTGTTGCTCTTGTATTGCTTCACCAAGGGGTGCCTAAATCTCACTTTTTTGTGAGTTTCTCTAGGGTATCAAAAGCATTTTGATTTCTAAAGTTAAATAGTTAAGCCTGTGATGTTCTTGGGCGTGCTGGAAAGAGCATCCTCTACCTTTCTGAGGGGCTTTCCTCACACTTGGGATGAGCCTTGTTTGTACCCTTTCAGTTCTCCAATTCAGCAATCAAAAATTCTTTTCTAACCGACTTGTGTAGAATTTCAATACGAATTATCTGGGGAAGGGGTGCCTCTTGCACGCAGTAAAAAAGCTGCTTCTGGTGCCGAGTCAGGCCAGAAGCTCTGCACCATCCCCGTGCCACAGCTGTGGGATCTGTTCCTTGAAACTCCCGGAGTTTCACTGCTGGAGCAGCTCCCTGCTGTACCTGCCTTGGCAAACAGGCTTTTCAGGTTTGTTTCCCTGCAACTCTGCAGCTTCTTCTGGCAGCCCCGGGCTGTGCTGGAGGAGCCACACACGGGGCTGCTGTTCCCTGCCACCTGGGAATATTCTCAGCTCCCATGCACGGGAAGAACCTCTGCAGGGAGAGGCTGCTGTGCCCCCGTGTCCCTGGCTCTGTACCACGGCCAGAGAGCAAGAACAGCTCCTGCCGGGAGATTTTTTGGTCTCTCTGCCCTCCCCACCCCCCATCCTGCGGGATTTAATCCCAACCTCTGGTTTATCACGGAATGGTTGAGGTTGGGAAAGACCCCCGTGATCACCAACTCCAGCCTGCCCCTAAGCCCTGGCACCAGTGGCCACGCACGACTGGAGCGTGTGAGCCTTTGTGAAGGTGTGCTAAGGTGTGACACCAGGGAGGAGCCTTTCCACCCCTCGTGGAAGAGTGAAGGCTTCTTTCTGCTCCTTGTGCAGATCTGCATGGTCAGGAGCACTGGATTTTGTACCACTACACGTGACCAGAAACGCTGCTTTTTCTGACTCTGCCCTACAGATTACAGGGTTTTAATCAAGTTTGGCTCTTCATCCCCGCACACATTTCCTCTGTGAGAAATCCCCGAGCAGCTCCCTGGCTGCAGAGCCCCACGGGAGGGATCGAACCATCAGTGAGCCGCAGCCAGCAGTGACTCCAGAGCTGCTCGGGACGGGCGGCAGGGCCAGGCCCCTCCTGGGCTGCGCCGCTCCGCATTCTCACCCCGCTCGCCGCGGGAAGCTGCCGTGGCAGGAATGCTTTCCCGAGTGGAGCTGCTGGAATTCCTGTCAGCGCACCCCAGACGGTCCTTTCCACTGCTCAGCTCACGAACAACTAGCCAGGAGGGCAAGGAAACCAAACCGAGCCAACCCTAATTGGAACAATTAGAGAATTAATCATCGACACGCTAAGCGGTATTTAGACAGCGAGTTCAACATATGCCACACTGATGCCTTCAGCAGTTGCAAAATAGAATTAGAAAACTAACATTTATTAAATCAATTTGAATTTTAATATACATTTCAAGAATGTGGCAGCATAAAAGGAAATGTTTTTTAGAAACAACCTGAATCTACCGTTTGCAGTTTTTACATTAACCATCAGGGCTCTCCTGTCGACGCTCCGAAACACTCTCGACCTAAGTTCTCCAACTTTTGGTACCACATCGAATGCAGCAGTGAGATATTAAAGATTCCAGATACTCCCACATCCTCTGGAGCAAAGGTACTTTGTATTTAATTTAATGAAAGTCCTAAAAATGTACCATCAACAATCTCTGCAAAAGCATCCCGACACAACCCGGGCCGTGCAGCCACTCCCAGACTCCGGGTCGCTACTTCGCTTACACGCAGTGGACTAATAAACAGATTTACATTAGTAGGTCACGATCAAACCACCAAATTAAGAGACTGGTAGGATCCCTCCGGGTCAACACAAAAATCACATACAAGTTTAACTAAATACATTTTAATAGGACATCGTTAAATCTCATGAGGGCTAAAAAACACAGATCTTAGGTACTTGGGTTGGCAAATAAAGACAAGAATACTAAGAAGCATTTTCCACCATTTACTCATTATCAAAAATATTTTTCAACTCTTCTTGCAAAACAAAAACAAAAAAAAGTACAGACTGGACACGTACATCACATTTTTTTTTTTCTTCCTATGGCTTTAACCCCCCCCCACCCTGCCCACCCCACAAAAAAGACGGGGGGAGAAACAAACCAAAACCAACAGAAAGCTCTGACCACATTCACAGAAAATGACACCATGGTACACTACAAAACAAAAGGAGGTGCCATTTGTGTCCAAAGGGCTTTGCTCATTTCTCTCGGTGAGGAACCGTCATTGTACGTGCTTTGTGCCAAATCAAAGCACACCCAGCGCCAGGCCGGAAAGCACCGCGGGGGCTCTGCCTGAGGAAAAGGGAAGGTGGAAGCAGGAAAGGAACTAGGAAAAAAAAAAACAAACCAAAAAAAACCCCACACACTATTGAACATGCTGCTGAACCCAGGAATGGCCTTTAAAATCGCACTGTAATGTTTGTGTTCGAGCCAGCCCGCCTTGGGGTTGTGCTCTGTCACTCCAAGAGGAGAGTTGCTGCTTTCACAAAGCCAGCTCAAGCTTTTCGGGCCTCCAACGAAACCCTGAAGGCACAACCACATCTTGTGCCCGCGCTCTTATTTAGGGACTGCGCTGCGATCGACCAGTTTTGCACAAAGCTGAATTCCTACCAGGAATTCTTTCACTGTAACGCTTTTCCAGATAAGCTCCACGACTCTGTGTTATTTCTCTATTTTCCAGCCTTTTGGCCCAAGTTGAAAAGCCGTGACCTTCAAAAGCCGCGTTCAACATTTTTTTTAGCGAAAAATGAGATAGGTTGAGGGCGGAGTGAGTTTTCTCTATAGCTTATTCTGTTTAGCAAACAGCCCAGCGATGTGACCTCTGCTAGCCCTCCTGGGAGGTACCTGGCAGTGGGGAACTCCCCCGTCACAAACCCCACCAAACAGCCCCTCCCGTGGGGGGAAGTGCTGCAGGATCTCCCCGTGGCCCTGATTGGCACCAGAGAGGGGGGGAATCAGCCCAGGGCTCCCCCTAACCCACAGAACCCCTTCTCTTCCCTGGAAGCAACAGCAGTAAAACAGCAGGAGCCGGGGAGAGGGAGGGGATGGTGCTAAGAGAAGCTGAGCCTTCGCAGGGTACCGGTGATCTGTACCCCAGCCCAGCTGCTCAGGGGGGCTTGTCACACACGGGGGGCTGGCACCGAGCGGGGCTGGCACCTGCCCAGCATCAGGAAGACAAACGCCAAGGAGGATGCCTGACCCTCCCGAGCCCTGCCTGCAGCCCGAGATGCCTTTTTGGGCCCGCCAGCTCGCTCAGCAGATTTATTCACCTTTCTTTAACTGTGTGCTGATCAGCAGAGGGTACGAGCGAATTGTCACCGTCACCGCTACCCGCCCTTTCCGGAGTGTATCCCCCAGCTCAGCGCTGCCTTTCCCGCAGGAATTGTCAGCTCATTTCCTGCTCGTGGTGACTTGTCACCCGTTTGAGGATTGGTTTTCTACGCCATCATCTAGCACGGTTGAGACGCACTATCTGGATGCTACACCGAAGCTGAAGCTTTGACCGAGCACAAAGCATGAGCAAGTACAATGAGGTCAGTATATTCCTTGTCAAAAGATCTTGTGATAAAATCATTTACATCAGCAATCGATCTCAAACTATGAGGTGCTGTAAGAACTAAAAACAGTTTTAGGGTAACTCCTCCATTATCTGCAACTATTTCCCAGACACTAATACACAGAACATAGCAATGAAAAACACTTGATACAAGTGATCTAAACGCAGGAGCTCCAGCAAGTTAAACAGAACCATAGCTGCCTTAAACCTGTAGCAGTTCCCCTACGGATGGCAGGGAAAAGAAAGAAAGGTTTAACAGTCATATCTCATGTCTATAGCTTCATCCAAACTTTTCTCATCGTGCGTACTGGCAGCTAAAAACGTCGTTACTGGTGACCCTGTCACATTGATTACACTGGTGCTTGTGCTGGCATTGCGCACGGCAATGCTTGTCACATTAATGCCCAAAGTAAGCCGAGTCTGCTCCAAGGCCTTTTCTGGCACTGCAAAGGCCTCCAGCTTCTTCTCCCCGTTAGCCATGTAGGAGTTTTGGCAGCCACGGCATATGCAGTCAAGGCAGGCTTTGCGGTTCGAGTAGCAAGGGCAGCGTTGGCCACGGCATGTAAGAACACTTGGATTTTGGGTGGCACGACCACATTTACACCCTTTCTTTTCTTGTGGCTTTTTATACACAGTTTTCGTCGGGCTCCCCGGCATAACGTTACTGCTGGGAACTTTCTCCTTTGCCTTGTCTTTTGTTTTCAGCACCCCCGGTTTGGCTTTGGGGTGGGATTTCTTAGGGGCGTGCTCTAAGTTCTTTTTCACGCTTTTGTTGGACAGCAGCACAGTTTTACTGATTTTGGGAGTCGTTCCTCCGTTGGGTACAGTGGCGATGGGCTGCAAGGACATTTTGCTCTCCTGTTTGACCGTCACGGGAGCCGAGGCCCCCAGCGTGGGGCCGCAGATGATGCTGGAGATGGGCAGAGGCTGAACCTTCTCGCTGTCGCTTTCGGAGCGAGAGCGCTTCCTGTTCAGCTTCGCCACCTTGGGCGTGGCCGCCGTGCAGGAGAGCCCGTGGGGAGAAGCATCCGTGGCCACGAAAATGTTATGGCCGAGGGGAGGGGGGGAGAGCTGCAGGAAGGGCCCGTTGGCCATGTTGGCCTCCAAGGCGGGCTGCAGGTTGGAGTCGCACACCTCGCCGCTGGACACGGTCTCCAGGCTGCGCAGCACCTCCTCCACGCTGAGCAGCAGCGACCCGCCCGGCTTGATGTCCTCGCTGAAGCCGCAGATGTCGATGCCCGCGGGGCACAGGTCGCCGGCGGCCACGGCGTCGCACACGGGCTGCAGCCCGCCCGCCATCTCCTCCGTCTTGATGTAGTCGCCGGCGCCGCAGACGTCGACGGCGCCGGCGTGCTCGGGCGAGGGGATGCCCACGCCCAGCTTCTCCACCGAGAGCCCGTTGCAGGGGGGCAGCCCGTTGATGACGGAGCCGCGCAGCTCCAGGCCGGGGCCGCCCTCGGGCAGCGCCGTGAAGGCCCCCGGCGGGTCGGTGGCCAGCTCCGAGGTGGAGGGGACCGGGGAATGCGTCAGACACAGAGCCAGCGCCGCCGCCGCCGCCGCCTCCGAGGGCTTCTCCGTCTCCTCGTGCAGCGGCGCCCCATCCTTGAGCAGAGCCAGCAGGTCCGCCGAGCAATCCACGGCCTGGATGATGTCCCGGGCCAGCGGCGTCTGCGTGATGTACTCGCACAGCTTCTTGTAGCAGTTCACCAGGATGCTCAGCTGCTTGTTCTCCTCAAACTGCTCGTAGTCCTTGCACCAGCTGCACGAGGGCTTCATCATCATCTTCTTGCCTTTACACGTTTTGCAGACATAATGCTGACAGTTGGAGTTGGTAGGAGCGATTGGGTCTTGTAGCAAATTTCCTAGGGGAAAAAGAAAGAGGGAGATTACAATGGCAGCCTTCCGGGACACCTGTGAAAGAGCGACTCCGAAGGTTCGCTCGCTGGCAGGGACGCGTCCCGTCCAAATTCTCCGAGCTGCCAAACTGCTTTGAAAACACTGGATAAAACGAGAAGAAAACCGTCTCGGCACAACGTCACCTGCAGAAACATTCTCAGCTGCAACCCCACCGAGCGCCCGCTCCCCCACTTCAGCCTTGGCGTGGAAGCTTACAGGACGCACGAGATCTCCACGGATTTACCGAAAGCGAAATAAGAAACTCCCGCTGACAGCTTACTGCAGAGGTTTGAATGGAATTAGTCAAAACTAACGGGAACAGAGCAGAGGGAAAACTCCGAAAGGAGTGGGAAAACGATGAAACATCCACCCCTAGAGGGAAGAAGACACACAGACTGTTTGCCGATTTTCATTTAGCATTTTAGTGAAGCTCTCGGAATAAAGAACTTTGATTTTCAGTATTTTACTGTTTGGAATAAGAACTAATCAAAATCAGCTACTAAAAGAACCCACGCGCTGCTGACAGCCCAGAAAGGTTCAGACCCCTCGCGCTGACAGTCCGGAAGGTTTTGTCTGCAGATCCCCAAAAACTGTAAAAACCTGGAAGAATGCTTTTGGTTTTCCTTCCAAACAACTCACACGTAACCTAAGGATAAAATACGAAAGAACAAGTGAAACTAAATTCTGTATAAAAACAATCCAACTCGTTCCTATATGCAGCAAGTGACAGCATTGCTTTGCTATTTCCAGGCAGCTCCGGGCCAGAGAGATATTCCATCTCCTAAATTAAACTGCAGAGTATCTACAGCCATCCCCTGCTCCCTCCCCTCCCAGCAGCACATTCCCAGCTTGGATCAGCCCCTTCTCCCAGAAGGAGCCTCTGCTGGATGAGTTACAGCTATCAGGGAATTCCCACCCAGATTTCCCCAAGCGAAAACAATCTGCTGCAACGAGAGGCAGTCAAAGGAAACAACTTGGGAAGAGGAAGCAAAGGGCACCTATCGAAATCGGACGGGGAGAAAAGCCCCAAAATATCAAAGGCGTTTTCTCTCCTTGCTGCACTCGATTTTAGGAGAAAAGTTCCCTGAAGAGAACAAACCCAAAGCTTTAAACCCCACCAGCTCCTGGGAGAAGTCCTGTCCTTCCAACAGTCCAGCCCCCCGGGATCCTGAGTCTAACAGGGCCAAAAGGCACCAGCGTTAATTAATTCCCAATTAATTAATGACACAAAGCAGCTGGGTGCACTCCTCAAACACCAGCAGCCTCTCTTGGCTCATTAGGACAATAAGGCTGAGTGTTGTGATGCTTTAGAGAACTAAAACACTTCGGAGCTGGCACCAAATAAATAAGATGCCACCTTAACTTTTAATCAGATTCTTTAAAAAAGGCAACACCAAGAGTGCATTTTACTTCTCCCGAAATAAATTTGGCTGAAGCTCCTAAATAAGTGCAAATGCTAAAAGAGGATACAGGAAAATTTCAATTTCTGGAGGCTTTGAGGGAGAAAACCAGATGGACTGACAAGACAAAACGCTTCACAGGCTCTCCCAGACAGACAGGAAGAGCAGAGCAAGTCCTACTCCCAGTAAATGCCAGGCAACTTCCACTGGAGAGACATTAGCAATGCCTGAGCTCTGGGAATGTTTTCTCTTTCAACTCATACCTCACTGAACATTCACTCTTCAGAGTTTCTCTCTTGTATGGATTCTGGGGCACTATCATTCCTCCTCGGTCTTTAAGGCAAGTTTAAAAAAAAAATAATTTAAAAAGTCAACAATGAGATGCTGATTTCCCATAAAATTCCCTTTCATGACTTGCAATCCTCAGGGAGGGTCCCTAAGTCAGCAGCACCATCCCACGAACAGCACCTGAGCTTTTGCAAGGCCAACATCTCACTTTTGCCTCGTGCCCATCAGTGCTGTCCCTCTCTAGAAATGTAAAAGATTTTTATCCATCTCCAATCTATAAACAATGCGGGCCCTGAAGGAAATTCTTTTTTGTGCTTATAACTGAGTATTTCTCTGAGATAAATGTAATTTTTCCTTTTATTGTGCAGCCATTCACCTGCATTAGAGCCTTGCACAATTCCTCACTGCAGTTTCATAGCCCTGTGCAGCCTGGTATTGCTGAACCCTGCTCGGTCTTTTCTCAAAAAAAGCAAAATCACATTTTTCCAAAGCCTCCCTTTCCTTCCACACCACCTCTTAACCATCCTGATTTCAGAAAGGCCGATTAAATACCCACATAAACATCAGCACTTACAATTAACCAGGAAAAACTTTTAATAGATTATTAACCAAATATCCCAGCTGATGTGGAGAGGCTGTCCTGGGAGCAAGGTCACTTCAAACCACCCCAATACCTCCCCTCCTGCTGTGCTCCTTAGTGAGAATTATTTCACAGCTGCAGGGCCAGGGGAATTGGGAACCACAACAACTGTCACAGGTGTTTGTAGCCAGCAAACAGCTCCTAACAGGTGAAATTCACTGGGAAGAAAGGCCTGAACAACCTTTCTCACCTATCCTCGGCACAGAAAGGGAAGGGCTAAACACAAATACCCAATTTAAGCTCCTTGCAAACCCAACTCCAACATTACCCACTGAAAAAGATCTTGCATTTTCCAACAACCCGAAGTCTTAAGAACTATTTCTCTATGAAATCTTAATTTCATGAAGTAAAACAGAAAGAAGGACAGGAAGGAAGCTCCAGCAGCCTGCTGGGCTGGGGAGGGGGCTCCAGGGTGACACCACTGTGGGGAGGAAGAGCCCTGCCCTCAAGAACCTGCCCCTGCCACTCCAGGACAGCTGGACAAAGCTCTGAGTTAGAAGCACAAGGAAAAACACCCTCCCCTCCCCACAAAGCAGCCTTTCCCCGGCTGGAGAAACCCCCTAAAAGTGCTGTTTGCAAAACGATCTGACGACAGACAGGCAGGCAGATGATGAGCAGCAAAAAGAGCTGTCAGCCATCTGCAGGGGAATGCAAGGCACGGGGGGGATCTGGATTAGAGGGGTGTGGGGTGGGGTAACCCCCAAAATCCAAGGAAAGCCACCACATTCCGACTCTGAGCTTAGTGCCAGGGCCAGCTGGCACGGAGGTGACAGCAGGGAAAGGTCCCACACACCCCTAAGAGCCCCAACTCCGGATCTCTGCGGGGTGCAGCGCGTCGGGTCGGACGCATCTCACCAAAAAAAGGATCCCAGCCCCGGCCCAGCAGCAAACCTTGGGCAGCTCCTCTCTGCAGAGGCAGGAACGGCAGAGCCCAGCCGCTCCTTCCTGCCTGAGCAGGAGCACAGCAAAGCTCACAACACCAGCACCGCCCTCGGGGGCTCCTCTGGGGGGAGAAATTGTTCTGCTTGACAAGGGGCAATAAAAAAAATGTTCCCTGAGAATCCCAGCACAGAGCTCTGAGAAACAATCCGAGTGTCCCTGTGAATTAGAAGAAATGATTTCTTCCTGCAAACGCCACCCTGCCCTTAGATCACCCCAAGCACAGCGGCAGAATTTGACTGAGACATCCACAAACGCTGATAAAATTCCCTGTTGGGTGAAATGGAAATGTGGGGGACGCAAAAAAACCACTAACCCCACCTCCAAATCAACTTAAAAAATACTTATTTCAACATTTTACCCGAGAAAAACGTTCTGCTGCTTACTGAATATTTCTGCACGTCCTCTATGAAGGCACAACTGTGAAAAAATTTGCTGAAGACATTATTACCCTCATATAGGGACAGTGGGGACTAATGAATTAATGTTTGTATAACTCTTGGAATAAATAAAAACTGCACTGTTTTTGCCTGAATACCACGGGAACCCAATTTAACCATGACTAGAAGACAGTTGGACTATTTTTCTTCATATCTGGAGAAATACAGTCAACCTCTTTAACTGAAGTTCAAGGGGGGAAAAAAAACTGCAACAAATTGCATTTTAAGTGCAAAAGGAACTTCTGCATTTGTTCCTTGCACTGCCTTGTTCCTTGAGTCCATCCCCCACCCAAAAAACAACAGAACGTTTTTACTGAGCCCTATGTCAAAGTTATAGCTCTGTTTGAAATCCCTGACAGGAAAAATTCTAAATGTATTTTTAATGAAGTAAGTTCGTTACTAGGTGGTAAAATCCCGACTCTGAGGCTTTAAGAAGATGGATAAATGAACCTTTTACTGCCATGAAGTGTAAAATTTTCATAGAGCGATGTTTTCCAGAAGCCAAGACTGTTGTGTTTTGAGAAGTTCCAAATAGCAAAGTTCACATTTCTCCTGCGGGTATAAAACAAGAACACGTTCCTGAGCTGCAGAAAGCCTCACCAGAGTCAGAACTTGCTCTGGAAGTCAGAGATGAAGTTCATCACGTTTCCCGAGCAGGCAGAAAGCACCCAAAGCCATTTTCCCAGCCCCAAGAGCCATGGGAACTCGGGAGTGCAGGGCTGGCACCGAGCTGGGCACACCCGGGAAGAACAAACTCTGTCCTGGGGGATGTTCCCTGCCACTCCCGCAGGGAATGCTCCGAAGGACACAACCCCCGGCAGTGCCCAGCCCCCGTTTGCAGGAGGAAATCCGAAAGAATCCTCCAGTAGCAAAGAAAACAGGAGCAGAGGAAGGTGTGGGAGGCACCCAACCCTGCTGAACCACGATGGGTTTCATCAATACCCTCATCCATCACCTGCCAGCTCCTCTGCAATCCCTGCAAGCCCCTGCTCTTCCCACTCCATCTTCTCCCGAGGCACAGGAGGATTTTTAGCAGAGGAACCGACTGAAATCCCACCGGCGGGACCTTCTGTTATCCAAACTTCAGCCGTTCAGCGCAGCCAAAGCACTTCTCCCAGGAGCCACGGCACAGGCTTTGAAAACAGGAAAGGGAAACTGAGCCGAGCAGGGAGATTTGGAAGAGGAAATCACCCGACGTGTTCCTGAGTCCGTGCAGAGTGGGAGAGGGGACATTTCACACCACGCTGCTCCCCAGCACAAACACAATACCTGCAGCAGAAGGGAGCTGACAGGTATTCGCCCCCTGGGCCACGCTCCCCGATGGTCGTTTCAGAGATGCTGATGATTTTTCACACTCTGCAGAAATTCAGAAGCGGTTTGGCAACCATTCGTGCCGTTTTGAAGGGGAAAACCGTGTACTTGTAAAAACTACCAGTAGTTAGTTCTACTTGCAGTATTTCTCATAACTGAAAACGGAGGAAAGAAAAAAAATATCAATAGAGAAAATACCTAAAAAACCCCAAAGCACCAGACCAATTTTCAAACACAAAAGGAAACTCTGGCCTGGCGACACAGATCACCAGCCTTCGTTCTCCTCAAACTAGGGACAGCGGACAAGGAAGAAGTTCTAAGCTGAATTTTTCCATCACCAAACTTTTAAAACTTCCGTTTCTGCACTCTAAAACTCTTGTCATCCAAGCTCAACTCAGCCACGGTTCCCATCCCAAATGGAAACTCCAGTATCATCCACAGAGCTACGCTTTATCATAAGGGGAATGGATTTCCTCTCCCTAATTCCATGCTTGGGACAGGAAACTGAGTTTTCCAGGAAGGCTCCCTCGGTTTACTCAAGTGTGTCCCCTCTGGGAGGGAAGTTGAGCCGAGCTGAGCCCAGCCCAGCCCACAGCACTCACCCCGAGAGCTGCTGGCCAGGCCAGGGCACTGCAGGAGCAAAGGAGAATCAGCTCCCAGAGAGGTGAGCAAGAGGAGGAGAAGCCTCCCCACGGACAGAACGGCACAAAGTGGAAAATTTCCCCCACCAAACGCGGAGATATTTCGGATCTAGTGCTGAGTGTAACTGATTACAACTCGTAATTACATTACACACTCCATCCAACTCACCTGGGCACTGTAAAACTCCCAAGAGCGGGAGGGAAATGACACCCTTGCACTAATCTTTACACAGAAAAACCAGAGCCAACAGGTTTGATTTGATTTTTTTTGGCAATCCGTGCCATTGCCCATGCTAGGAAGCTGCTACCCCAAAGGCTGAGCCCTCCAGCCCCTGGCTGAAACGATCCAGAGCAGCCCCAGAATCTCCCCACACGCTGTCTCCCACCCTCAGTGGGATTACAGGACATTTAAGAGCTCTGTTCTCTCCCCACACGCTGTCTCCCTGCCCTCAGTGGGATTACAGGACATTTAAGAGCTCTGTTCTATCCCCACACGCTGTCTCCCTGCCCTCAGTGGGATTACAGGACGTTTAAGAGCTCTGTTCTCTCCCCACACGCTCTCCCTGCCCTCAGTGGCATTACAGGACGTTTAAGAGCTCCGTTCTCACCCCGTCTGTCCTGCAGCTCCCTCCAGCTTCCAAGAACTCCCCCAACCAGCAGCAACAATGTTTCACACACCTCTGGAATAATCAGCCTGAGATTCCACCACGAGGTTTTCTATGGATAAGAAGATGATCTGACTGGTAATGGTATCTCTCACAAGCATTTCAGAGAAGGCTGTTCATGCTGAAACCATTTGCAGTTACCTGCACGGTATCTGAACCCAGAGAACAACACTTTTTTTTAGTTTGTTTTTAATTGTTCATCCCACAAGACAGCACCTTCAAAAAGTAGAAGTTTGCTGCATTGCTATTTTGGAACTAAATGTCGTGTTAACACGCAATTTTATAGCGATGACTTTAATCCCCAGGCTGAAACTTGTGTTTCGCATCCCCGAGACACACCAGGCACAGCCCTTCTGCCGAATGCACACTCCAGAGCAGTCATTTTCACCTTTAAAAACCTCTAGGAAACACTGTCTTGAACATGCCTATAAAAGGATGATGTATTACCTACAGCACTGTCCAGGAAACCGTCACATGATCCCACTTCAATCCTAGAAACGCACACCCGGCTGTTCCAGCTCCAGCACTGAACCCTTCTCACCCACCACGAGGCGAGAGGGAGACCTTGAATCCACCCAGAGCCCATTCAGCTGACTAACCCTGACTTACTGTATTTACATTTCGCTGCAACTCCCCGGGTGCCAAGCTGAATCTGAAATTGGAGCTTTAATTAGAACTTCAGAACGACGTGGGTCCAAAAAATTTCAGCCACCCCCTGCTACGTGAGCTGGTGGGTAAAGAACCGTGGGATCACAAGGAAATGAGCTGGCTCATGCCTCGTGCTTTGGGAGAGCAGTGGAAGGCCAGGAATGTTAGCTGATTTCTGCAGCTGGCACTCATTTCTCCTGCAAACAATTCCTCCAAACAATTCCTCCAAACAATTCCCCCAGATTCAAGAGACAATCTCGACCGTGGGGTGGATACCTGCAGCACAACAAAGCCTGACAGGGAGATTACCCACGGAGAAAAAGCTGATGGCGTGAGGAGCACTAATTTGTGGAGCAACTTCCCAAGGGAATTCCTCAAAGTCCAACACTTGAGATTGGGAATTTTATTTTTTATATTATTTATAATTATTTATATTTATTAAATTTATTCCACACTGGGAATATTCTGCACGATCTCTCAACACAGCCTTTGCTGCGGTGCTGAGATTTACATCTTTGAAAACACCAAAGCTAAAAAAGCTTCGGGAGTTGTGCGGGGTTTAATGACCTGAAATATTCACGAGCTGTAAAAGGTGTAAGGAAAGGAACACAAAAAAAAAAAAAACAACGCACAAAACAAAGGAGAAAAAGATGGAGTGGCCTTGAGCGGTGTGAAATGCAGGTTTGTGACACTGGGAACTCCCGGGTGAGCAGCCCTGGGGGGGACAGGCCCTGATGAACTCAGTTTTACACCCACAGGAGGCACCGATAACACCGGCTACACAGCTGCAAGCAAAACACTGGAAACTGACCACAGGAGGGGAAAAAACCAACCCAAACCCCACAGCAAAGGGAGAACCCTAACATTCAATGACAATCAAGGGTCAAGAGAGGAAGCAGAACCACCAAGAGGTGGGTTTTGAATAGGAATATCCAGGGAGGCACAAGGAAACCGAAGCAAACCAACTAAAAATGTGGTTTGCTCTACCAAAGTGAGAGTGACAAAAAAACCAAGGAAGAAAAGCTGAAGAAGGCTCAGGAATTTGGGAAGGGACACATTAGACAACTTCAACAGCACAGAGTGTAAAAGTAAGATTGCAAAAGGCCAAGAAAGGAAGAAGGCAAGGCAAGGAGAACAAAGAACACACTTCAGAAAACCTTCAGGCTTAATAAAGCGGAGAGGCCAGAGAGCACAGCAACACCAACACCTTATTCCAAAAAAAAAACCAGAATAACATTTGCCTGTTTTTGGCAAAAGCGGCACGGTGAGGGACCCAAAGCAGGAAGAATTCAGGGGAAGAAAGCGCAGTGGGCTCGGAATCCATCGGGCCTAAGGCGATGGCAGAGATGCCCAGCGCTGGGATTCCAGGAGGAAAAAGCCTTAGGACAGATTCCTTCAGGAAATGACGATGCAGAGATCCTGGAAACGGGCTCCCTCCTTCCCAGCGCTACCACAGCTCTATTTCCAAAGACTTTAAGGGGGAGGAGCCAAGGGCGAGAGGGTAGGAAGCATCGAACGCTACTTCAGCCGCCTCGACAGTTCAATCCCCATCCCGTAAACACATGAAATATTGCACTTTCTAAAGCCCGACGAGTCCGTTCCATTCCAGCCTAACGCACACAGCGGTACCGAAAACACAGGGACGACACTCCGTCAGGAAAATACAGACACAAACAGGGCGGGACTTGAAACTACCACAGGGGGGGAAAAAAAGGAGAAATTGAAAAAAAAATTACCAACCGAGAGGTCTAAGAGGTCAGAGCCCCCTGCCGACACTGAGCAAGAGGGAAGGTCAAGGAAAGCGAACAGTTAATTCCAGAGCTTCCTCCCAGGAGCGGGCACATGCCCCCAGCCCAGAAACTGAGCAGAATGCAATTCCTTCCCAGTATTCCCCAGCCTCGACCTCCCAAATTCTGGGTGCTGCCTTTGCTCACAGCACACAGAACGCTCTTTTTTGGGGGATGGGAGCGGGGAAAGCCCAGCAGATTTCCAGCCTGTTTGCTTTTTATGGTAATTATTGCTACAGAACAATTATCTACTAGGCACACACACACACAAAAATAAATTAAAAAAATCAATTATTGTTTCTGTCAGCTCCAAATTCCCGGCTTTCAATCGGAATTACTTATTGTTTACATTTCATGGAGAGGAGGAGGAGGAGGAGGAAGAGGAGGAGGGGGGG
>VWZN01006585.1:573103-595530 GCA_013396955.1 Regulus satrapa | reverse complement strand
CGCCGCGCTGCTCGGAGGCGGCCAGGCCCGCATCGACGGCCAGCACAAGCGGGTGAGCCCTGCGCGGGCGGCCGGCGGGGACGGGCCGCGCAGGCAGCGGGGACTCGCTTGCGGACGCCCCTTTGCGGGGAGCTTCCCTCAAAGCAGCGCTAAAGACAGCGTTACTCTGGGTAGAAAAAGCAACAACTGCTCAACTGATTCCCTAATCTCGGAGTGCTCACCGGGATTGGCTGTAATGCCTGTGAGAGGTAGCGTAGACAGAAGTTGTAACTTCTGCCTGTCAGGGCGATGGTAAATCAGTTCGGGGTCGCTTAAAGCTTCTGAGCAACGGCTTCATCTTCACAACGCTGCTGCAAATCGAAGCCGGTCTCTGAGGTGAGAGCGAAGAGTAAGAAGAGTGGAAATAAGGCAGAGGAAAAGACAGGTGGGAGGGATGACAGCAGGTGGGTTTTTAGTCGCCTGCCTCTGTCGATCAGGACGTAGGCACGGCTGATGGGGGTGACAGCAGAGGTTTCCCTTTTCTGTTTCTTGCTCCTTGCTGGGACGCCTTTCCCGTGCGCTGCAAGGCGCTGGTGGTACCACGGGGGCTTGGAGGCATCAAGGAGGTGGGAGCGGCCGTTCTCAGTGATCCTCTGCCCGTCCCCGCTACACAGCACCTGAAGAGAGTTCAGTCTCTGGGTTACACTCAGGACACTGACACATGTCTAGGGCCTCGAACAGCTTGTCCTTTATAGAAATGAAAACTCTAGGCTACCTTAGGCTTTTTCTGCAGTTGCTGCTTCTCCTGAGCTCCTTGGCCTAGTGGTGGGATGCTCTGTCAGCCTGTAGAAGCTGAGCTGTGTTGAAAGGTCACGGTGATGCAGGCTCACATCATCCCCTGAAGGAGACAGCCCAGGCGCCCTGCCCTTTGCAGACAGATGCTTACCATAAAATAACAACAGATTCGTTTGGTATGTTCAGATATAAAGAACTTTGCTGTCATTCTTCACTACATAACACTGAGCAAGGGACAGGTGTATCTGCTCAACTGATTCTGTTCTTGGCCCTTACCCTACTTTGACATTGTCCAGCAGGAAAAGAACAGAAGGGTTTTATCAGAAGATCCTGCAGGCTGTCACCCTTTCTCTTCCCTCTTTTTTAATTCAGTCAAACAATATTTGAGTGCGGTGAATTGAACCTGAGCTGCTGGGGAGGACTGCTCTAGCTGTGGAAGGGTGAAGAGTAGAGAAAAGGCCTCAGTAGCAGCAAATCCATGAAAGTCTCTGAGGTGGTTTCCTTTCTCCCGTGGCCGGGCCGCTCCAACAGTCATCCTTCTTCTCTGCAGAGTCTGGCCTGCGCTGCGTGTTTGTGAGGGGGAGAATGCAGCGCAGGCTGGCTGCAGCTTCGGGGGCCTGCACTGCTTCCTGCAGCCCTGCAGCAGATGCAGCTCGGTCGGGCTGCATTGCTGGGGGCCAGCAAACGGCCAGAACCGCCCGGCTCTGCTGAGCCTTGCTGCCTCTGTTTCAGGGAAAGCTGACGGCGAGGGAACGGATCCTGCTGCTCCTGGACCCTGACAGCTTCCATGAATATGACATGTTTGTGGAACACAGGTGCACCGACTTTGGGATGGACTCCAGTAAGAACAAGGTAGTTTCATGTCACACAACTCTCGTTCCCGCATCCTCTGCCGTGCAGCCAGATTGAAAACGGGTTCTTCTGTTCACCTGGGATTTCTGCTGTTTGTATAATTTTGTTCTGTAAATTTGCTCTCATTACTCTCAGTTTCCATTTAACAGCTTACAGAGTTTTCTGTTGTCTAAACTCGATACCTTTTCCATAAGGTCATTTGTTTGCTTCAAATGCCTTCCTGGGAATTGTCTCAGATTTACAGTTTAAACAGTAGAGGAGGCTGCAGAGCTTTGGTGGTGCAGTTTTGTCAAAAAGCACTTCAGTGGCTGAAATCCCCTTTTTTACTGACAGCCCAGTAAAGTTGCTTTCCTGCTGTTGTCTTGAAACAACAGGAAAATTATATATTTTCTTTGCTAGAAAGTGATAGAGATGAAGCACCTTTTAAGATTCCTTGGTCAGTTCTTTCCTCCCTTATTTACAGGTCAGGTTCAAGCATTTGAGGTGACTGTAATGATGTTTTTTGGACCTGTTCCAGGGCTGTTTTTTGCCCTGTAACAACACCTCAGAGGTTTGTGCACTGCATCTATCCTTTCAAAACCATCCTGATAAAAGGTACATCCTGTCTCTGAGGGCATGATTGGCCTTAACTCCAGCTGTGCTACATTTCAGGGGAGACTGCTGAGTTCACTGACTTTAGTACATCATGAATATGTGATATCACCTCTAGTTTTCCTTTTCCCAGCTGGGGAAAATCTTCGTGGAGCCCCACTGCAGACATGGAAGATGAGACCTCCCACGAAATCACACTTTGCTTTGTCTGAGGAGTTTGTGGGAATGTCAGTGGGCGTGACAGCGACTTGGAATTTTTCTGTGCATTCTTTTCACTGGGTTTCTCTGGTTTTAATGCAGTATCCTGGTGACAGCGTGGTGACCGGCCGCGGACGGATTAATGGGAGACTAGCTTATGTTTTCAGTCAGGTAAAGTTTTCCTTGAGTTTTGAGAAGGGTGAACTGATCCTTTGAAGTGAGTTCACCACAGTGGCCATGTAGCAGGGCACCCTCAGACAAGAAGCAGCAGAAAAGCTTGTGGTAGATAGCATGTAAGTGGATAAAATATACTTTTAATGTTAAAATATATTTTGTATATTAAAATAAAAGTGTTTCAAAGGAAACATCTTAGGCAATAATTGACAGCATTTTACTGAAATTACGCTTTCCCTCATGTGAAAATCTGCTTTGCCTTCAGGATTTTACTGTATTCGGAGGGAGTTTATCTGGAGCTCATGCCCAGAAGATCTGCAAGGTAATAGGGCACAGGAGAAGCCCCAAACAAATTGTCAGCATCCTTTTTTCAGTCTGTCGTGGTAACGAATGACTTTGGAGAAAATGTTTGGCTGACTTTGGTGGGCTCTGGTGTGTGCCGTGCCCCGGAGCCGTGCCTCTGTGGAAACTTTCTGAGGGTGAGCAAGCTCTCAGGTAATACACCCTTTGTGCACCGGAGAAAGGAGGAATGAATTCAGTGAAGCTTCTTCCCCTGAACAGTGTGCTGTGAAAATGTGTCATCTTTTAGAAAAAAGTAAATGTAACAAGTAAGCAGCCTGAAGATAAACAGTTTTCCAACTTGGAGGTCACCTTGACCCTGAGAGTTTCTCTTATCAGACACTTGTGGCTATTTATTTCTGTTTGTCTGCTTGTCCTGCTGGAAGAATTTTTGAATCCCAGGACTGGGGAGACAAGAACTTTTTCATGCCTGAGCGTTGAGTGGTGTGAGCTGGGAAATCTTCCTGAGCTTTCTTGCCATGGAATCAGAAATGAGAATTTGTTGGGCTCCAAAGATGGAGGGCTCTGGGGGCGTCGGTTGCTTTGGGGCTCAGTCTTTGATGTGTGTTTTAGGAAGAACTTGGGGGAAAAAAAAAATCCATATATGTTCCAGAGTCCCTGGAAAACAGCAGGATGTGTCAGTGGATTCTAGGAGGGTACAGGGGTAGTTACCACCAGCAGGAATTCTGGGTCTCCTGAGATACCACTGCCTTGAGTGATACCAAGTGTGGTTTCTGTGTTTCTAGGCAATGTAAAATTCAAGGTGGATGCTAAATTGTAAATCACTTAGCAAGTTAAAGATGGTCTGAAATAATTTTAGGATTGAAAGGGCAGGGAAAAGCGAGTTCGGAATTCAAAGTGGGAATTAACTGTTTCAAAAAATATTTAGGAGATTATTTAATGCAGATCTTTATGTTAAAATATTTTAACATGACGTGCTAGTGCTGCGGTGTTATGAAAACGCCAAACATTTTACTGGAATTCAATAATCAGGAATATTTTGTGCAAGGAATGCAAGGAATTCAGTCCTCCTACTTAAGGCTCTGCTGTAGTATTGTGTATGATCGAAATGATCAGAGCCCTGGAAGAAAGGGTGTGGGACTGAACTGGTGGTGCTTAGCCTAGAAACATGAAGGGGAATATGAAGACTGAAGGGAGGTTTGAGGGACTTGAATGTTCACAAAAGTAAAGGCCAAGAATAGCTGATGGCTCTCCCTCACTGCTGTGCATCAAGACAAATGTAATGTTTAAATGCCCAGAGCAAAGATTTCATTTAGTCTTCCCAAAGAAGTTCTGAGAAGGATAATTGAGCATTGGAATAGAGAGCTTGGAGAGCTTCCACAGCCACCACTGCCACAAACTTTGAAGAGGAGCTGAGACTTCTCTGAGGGGATGCAAAAGGTGCAGTTGAGGCCCCTTAGGATCAGGGAGAAATCGCCGTGACTCTGCTGTGACCGTGCCAGTCCCACTGCATTATCCCAACCCAGTGCTGAGCGTGGAGATGCACAGCAGGGAAGGCAGATATTTTTTGGGGGGGGTTTAGCTCAGCTGGCTCAATACTGAGGAGTTTGTGTTCATCACTAGATCATGGATCAAGCTGCCATGGTTGGAGCGCCCGTGATTGGGCTGAATGACTCTGGAGGAGCCCGTATCCAGGAGGGAGTGGAGTCCCTGGCAGGCTATGCAGACATATTTTTGGTGAGTAGGCTGCTGGAGGGACAGGAGCTTGGCGTCCACAAAGGTGGGCAGAACATGCAAGTGGCTGTTTGGGAGTGAATGTTCTCGTTCTGTTTCAGCCAGTGCATGAAGCAGTGCCTGGAACTCGGCCCTTGGGTCTTTTCTTGGCTTCGGACAAGTCCCCGTGTCCTAAACAAGGGCCATGCTGAGCTCTGTAAAGCTCTGTGATCCAATGTGTAGGGAGAATGAAAGAACAGGCAATTTGCAACGACTGAACTTCTTGGTTTGCACCAATTTTGAGTGTCTGTGTCGGGATGTAATTTCCCTGAGAATTGATCCGTTTGAGACAGGTGGATCCACCGTAGTTCAGTGGTTTTTTTTTGGTTGTGATGCACTATCAGCTTCCCTGTGTCTCTTCTGAAATAAAATATGTTATCGATTTCACACGGCAGTTATTTTCAGTAGGGTTGGTAAAAGGTGAAGGATTTCCACTGGAGAAAGAGGGACTTTAAGAAAGGAAACTTGAAAAGCTCCGATCAGAAGCAGTGAAATATCTGTTCTGTCAAGATGGGGGTTAGGAGGGAAAAGAAAATCGACTCAAAAGAGAATCAACTGTACACGAAGAGAAAGGAGAAAACCAGAAATAACAAACTCATTTGGGTTCAATTTGCATGGAGATTCTCTCCAGATATTTTTCTGCCAGTAGATAAATCAGTCCTGTTTGTGAGGGTGAATTCAGAATCTGGACACAGATTTAAAGACACTTCTTTGGTAAAACCAGATTTATTTTTTTTTCCCTATTTCAGAGAAATGTTTTGTGTTCTGGTGTCATTCCCCAAATCTCCCTCATCATGGGTCCCTGTGCTGGTGGAGCTGTGTATTCTCCTGCCTTAACTGATTTCACATTCATGGTGAAGGTAAGGGTTCTCCTGAGCTGCTGGCATTGATCACACGCTGAGGGAATGGGTATTGCCCGAGATGATCTCCTGCTTTGGATTTTTTATTCTGCATGAAAAGTTGAGAAAAACTTTCCCCAATAACTTGCATTTTCAGCAGATTTTTAATGCAGCGCTGCCTTTTAAAGAAATTGGTCCCTCTGTTCTTATTTTGAGGCTGTGGCTGTTTCTTAGGTGCTTTTGCAGCTTGGCTCTGGCATTCACTGCTCCTGCTTTTCCCTTTCCCCCAGGACACATCCTACCTATTCATCACCGGGCCTGACGTGGTGAAGTCTGTCACCAACGAAGATGTCACCCAGGAGCAGCTCGGGGGTGCAAAGACACACACTGCAGTGTCTGGTGAGAGACACTGGGGGCTTTGCTGGGCCTGGCAACTGTGCTCAGAGGAAATGAGAGACTTCTGGCCAAGGCACAGGGGTCTAAGGGACACAGCTCTGCCTCAGCACAGCCTCTGACTCTGCGTTCGCTCTCCCGCAGCTCCTGTTTGGTAACACAGCACAAAGGAGGGCTGGGATTTGGAACAGAAAGTGGCAAACCCACAGAAGATGCCAGAAGTGGGAAAACTGGCGGGGGGCAGGGCTTAGCAAAGTCAGCCCGGGGTGGGGTTTTTTTGCTTTTTGCATGAGTTGAAAGGTTCTCATCTGTCCCTTGTTTGCTCACTAATGTGAGTGATTGGACTGCTTAACTAGAAACCAAGTGGCAGTGGGAGTTGAAGCACCTGTTCCCTTTTTTCCCCTCTCTGAAAATGTGTGTGAGTGGTGAATCTTCTCAAGACTCAAATGACCGGGGGATCTCAAATTGAGTGTGAAGCGAGCTGATGATGAACCAAATCCACACACACAGATCCAGCCCCTTTACAAAAAGCACTTGGGTGCAGCGCAGTGACCTGAAGAGAGTTCCAGAAGGAGGGAGTCCAGCTGATAAAGCACTCCACATTATTTTAAACCTGAGGTCAGCAATCCAGACCTGTTCTGGAGGAAGTCTGATACAGCACGTGTTTTCCAGATATTTTTAGCCTGTCAGGTTTGGTGGCTCAGGACTCTCGATTGCTAATGGCTCCAGTTTAAAGAGTCTTGCTGTAGCTTGTTCCTGTCTTTACTGGTATGTGTTTGGAAAGGCAAGCTTGCACAATGATTCCCATGCCTGCTTTCCTGTGTCTGCGCAGGAGTTGCACACAGAGCCTTTGAGAACGACATCGATGCTCTGCTGAACCTGCGAGAGTTCTTTAATTATTTACCCCTGAGCAACCGGGACCCAGCTCCGGTGTGCGAGTGCCACGATCCCAGGTAAGGGAGCCAGCCTGGCCTCGGTGCTCTCTGAGCTCTGCAGCTCGTGGCTGCTCTGCCTCAAGGGGCTCTGCCGTGCCTGGCGTCTTGGCAGGCGACCCTGCCTGCTGCTCTGTGAACATGGGAGGTGTTCCAACATCTGCCCTTGCTGTTGTGTTGTGCATGTCCAGAATGTGGGGAAAAGCAATTTCTGTCCAGGTGGGCTGCCCAGTCCCTTGGAGCAAGCGAGAGAGGCAGGAAATAGCACGGGGAGGGGAGGTGGGGAGAGCTTGCCCTGTTCTCTGGCTGTGCCTGTGGTGGATGAGCTCTGCTCAGGAGAGTTGGAGGTGGGCAGGTGAGGAGGCAGAAAGCTTTGTGTGCCATGTACTTGTCTCAGGCTCATGGTGGAGTTGGCAACGTAATAAAGAAAGGACTTGGGTCATTTCAAGAGGGGGAAAAGGCAACTGTGTGGGCTTTTATCAGGGAATTCTCCCAGGAGCTGAGAGCAGGCCAGAGGGACACTGAGCAGAGCCCGGCTGGCAGGGAGTGTCAGTGCAGTACAAACATTTTGACCCAAGCTCTGGTTGCACTGGAAGTTCAGGCCTTTCCCTAGGGAACCCTCAAGAGGCTGTTGCACGCTCCTGCCTGGGAGTGGTGGCTGAACACGTTCCTTTCGGCTCCTCACGTGTGTGTGTTGTGTCTTGGGCCTCTTCATGTGTCAGGGTTTAAACCCGGGAGTCTGCAAGGTTGTTTTCTGTGGGTGTGGAACAGTTTGTTTGGGGAGGTGCTTTTGGGTTGGTTTTACAGATCACTGCGCTGGTCCCTGAGATACATCTTTCACTTTTTTAAAAAATAAATTCCCTGTTTTCTTTTAGGGAATGGTCAGACAGGTCAATTAACTACTAGTCCTAAATTTTTCTGAGGTAGGTGTTGATATTTAGGAGTTCATTAAACTCTACTGGTTTCCTTCTGTTCTGTTCTCAACTGCTCTGGTTTGACAGTGACAAAACCAAAGCAAATCTCTGGTATTATTTACTGAGTTGGGGGATTATCTTTGAGGTTGTCAGGATCTTAATAAGCATTCACCAAGTTGTACTGGGATAATTGCTCTCTGCAGACTGGATTTTGGTATTTTAACTTCACTACAGAAGCCACAGTCCGTTTTTGAAACGGGTGTACTTTATAACAGCCAGTTCATTTGTGAGAAGCTGTCAGTTCAGCTGTAGCTACTGAAGAGATTTATCTCCCTTAAGGAAAAAAAGAATCTTTTACGAGGAGTGAGATATAATAAATGCAATTAGTACTAAGAACTTAAATTTAGTAGCCTTTATAGATGTGAAGGCAGATCTATGTGTTAAATTTGTTAGGTTTTATAGCAGCATCTCCAGTAGTTCTCCCTTTTATGGTCCTAATGCACAGATTGGTATTATTTCATCTGGACATACCGACATCTTAATAGACTCCTTTAGCTCGGGATTGATGTGTTTGATCCTCACAGCTGCTCCGGTCCTCTACAGTAATCGCTTTCTTATTGCATTGTTTTCACACCAAAAAATTGCCACAAATGATGCCAATCAAATGTAACCTCCTTTGCTTTCATTGTGAAGCCCTGGGGCTGTTGGGGGTTGTTTGGTTGGTTTTCCCCTCTGGTTAGGAAAGTTCTTTCTGGTGTTGAAAAATGCCAGCCTTGGCTGCTGAGGCTTGTGTTGGTGTTTGGTGTCAGTGGCCTGGCTTCCAAGGACGCAGCAGTTGTCCCTGCTGAGATGGGAATGCAGCAGCAAGCTCCAGCTGGCCTGTACACCTTTGAAGGAGGTTTTCAAACCTGGTATCCTGGGTAATGTTTTCATTTCCCTGATGGCTGTTTTAATGCTGTTAACATTTCCTTCAGCGCTGGGAATTTGTGGAAGCAATCATTTCATTTTCCCACTTCTGTCCTTTGGGGTACCACGGGTCGCAGGACAGAGCTTGGAAAGTTTAGAATCCTTTTTGTCTTGGGGTTTAGTGTGTTAAAACAAGTTTAACTTCTTCAGATTAAGGTTCCAGGATATCATTTAATGGAAGTGTTTGTATGCAGTATTTGTACTCTATGGAAAAAGCACTCGAAGCGTTGCTGTCAGCTTTGTTCTATAAATAGCTCTTCCCTTCACCCCGGGTGTCTGAGGGAGCCCAGACACACTTGTAACTCCTGCCTGCTTTTGTCAAACTGCACATCACTTCCTTCTGTTTTAAACTCTGTGTCTGGAGCTTTGTGCCGCCTTGTTCAAAATGTACGAAATCACGGCATTGTTAAAAGAATATTTCGGTAAGAACTCCCTAGAAACACGGTTTGTAACAAACAGAAACCAGTGTTTTTACAGAATAGCACAAATCTAATACTCCCTGCAACCTTCCCATCCTTTTTGTCTACATTGCCACCCCTGCACTGAGTCCCACTGCTGAGTGCGTCCCTAATGAGGGTAATGTGATCAGAGCTGGGGACCTGATCCTGTCGCTGCTGGTGGCAGGGCTCCCTTACAGGACAGCTCCACTGAAAATGTGTCACGGGAAGTGGAGAAACAGCCGGGAATCTTTAAAGGCGGGCACTGAAGGAGGGAGGACAGGAGCGAGGTGCTGGCGGCCCCCGCAGTGCCCCCTGCAGCCCCGCCGGCCCCGCCGCTCCGGGGCTCCTCCTCCGGGAGGCTGCTCAGCCTGCCCCAGCCCAGAGAACCGGCTCTTCCCCCACAGCTCAGGAGGCTCCAGAACTGTCTGAGAGGTGGAAATGTTTTTGGCCCGAGTTTTTGGTCTGTGAATGTTGTTGCTCACCCTTCTTTGCTCTCCACAGCGACCGTCTGGTTCCAGAGCTGGACACCATTGTCCCAAGTGAGTCGACCAAAGCCTATGATATGCTGGATATCATACACTCTGTAAGTCTGACGGTTCAGATTAAAGAGCCAGATATTACATTGGGGGTCTAAATAATTGACACTGAACATGCAGCTACCGTTACTTACTCATTTCACTTTTACAGTGACTGTTCGTACCTGGGTAGTAGCTGTGAATGGGCAACAAAACCTGCAGGGGAAAAAAAAAAGATTTTAGCAGAATCTCAAGATTTTTCATGATACAGCTAATGCTGTATACACAATATGAGAGATATTGCAATTCTGTTCTTTCTGGAGTCGGAACCCCGCCCTGCCTGGTGCTTCTGTCTTGGATTCTAACACTTGTATATAAAAATAATCCCAGTATGCAGAGAAGTACCCAGAATGCAGAGATTTACCTTTCCCTGCTCATGCTAAGAGACAGTTATGTTCCTGTGCAGTACAAGAACATGTATGTCTGGTTTTTTAAAACACAAAGTTTGCAGCTGGCTGCATTGGGACCCATTTTAGTGGTGAAAGGAAGCTCAGGGTATTTTTAATCCCCGGAGTCTTCCACTGTGAATTTCAGCAGTATGTGTAATGTAAGTTAAAAAGGTGGCACGTAATAAACATCAGGAGGTGAATTAGGAGAAAGCCCTCCTGCAGATTTAAGGAAAGAAATAACATCACTTTCAGACTGCTCCCATTTTTCACAACTTTTTTGAGAGTGAGCCTAATGAAATGACTGGCACACTGCAGTGTGCATGGGAACAGCTGCCAGAAACAGATGGAACCAGGGAATCCTGCTGGAGATCCAGGCAGCCGTGTGTAGGTGTCGCTACTGCTCCACTGATAATTGTCATCTCCTGGAACGTGAGAGCTCTGCCCGCGGTGAGGCACGGGCAGGGCACGCACTGAGCCCCAGGGAGGTGCGGGCACGCCGGGGTGCGGTTCCAGGGGGGCGCTGGCACATCCAGCACACCGACCCCGGGGCAGCAGGGCTTGCTAAGGGAGATAACATCAAACGTGGCACTGCTGAGCCCCCAGGAAATGCTGGTTTGTCACTGGAAATGGGTCTGTAAGTGTGCTGCTAATTAAGATGCGAGAAATAAGTTGTTAAGGTGTGATTTGCATTTCGTTCTAAGCCAGGAAGAAAGGCTCCTTTCAGTCATAAAGGTGTTCCCCGATGGAACACTTAACTCACCGTTTTGGTAGTTTTTGCAGGCCTAATTAATTCTTGCAATGAAGGCTGCAAAGAGGAAAAGGTTTCCCTCCCTTTCTTTCCTTCAAAATTCCACAAGTTTGCAGTGTCTGAAAAGTTGCACTCCCGAGGTAACGGAGTCGGCGTTGGCCTGTGTGTTGATGCAGTGCAGTATCTGTGGCCTCTCCCCTTTGCAGACCGTGGATGAGAGGGAATTCTTTGAGATCATGCCCACCTACGCCAGGAACATCGTGGTTGGCTTTGCCAGGATGAACGGCCGGACCGTTGGCATCGTGGGCAACCAGCCCAAAGTAGCCTCAGGTTAGAGTCCTGTGGGACACTCTGAGCAGGGCCTTGTCTCTGGCTCTTTCTCTGCATGCTCTGTAAGCTCAGAGCTGTTGTGTTGGGTGCTCCTCCTCTCATTCTGTGTTCTTCCACGGCTTGCTTTGTCTTGAACCTCACGGCAGTGCAGCTCTTCAGTGGCTCAGCAAGGTGTTCTTGCTCCCAGGCAATGAAATCAGCGCTGCATCCAGCCCAGGAGGAGCAGCAGCTGCACATGGGGTTGGGGCTTGGGGGGAGAAGAGCACGGCTCGTTTGGCAGGAGCCTGCAATGAACTGGGTGAATCGTAGCATGGAAACCCTTCCCTCCATGGCAGGAAAACCCCAAAACTCACCTGTAGGGCGAGGGGGTTTTGTTATCTCATTGTAGCTGAACAGTGCAGAGCCTTGGCACGCACAAGCGTGGTGCTCTCCTCCTCACATGGTTTGGATCTGAAGGTACAGCTCGCAGCTCCTGCTAACATCACCCTTCTGAACTGCCCAGGGATTTTGCTTTCTCTCCTTACTCAGGAATTTTTGACCTTCCCTGGTTGGAACGTTCTGATTTACTCCTCGTTTTTAATTCTTGTATCCATCTGTTTGGGAAAGTCAGATGACCCAGCATGGCATTTCATTCATTTTGTCTCTACAAGATACGACCATCAAGATACTAGACAGAAATGAAATATATTAATATAAAATTAACCTACATTTAGTATTTTAAATTTTAACAGCTCTTTTTAATCTGTCCTACAGAGGCTTTGATACAAAATGGGTTTTACTACAGTTGTGCATATTATTCTAAATGGCCCTGAAACAGATCAGAAACACTTTGTAGTGTGTCTACCAGAAATGCTCCTCTTTCTCAAAATATTACTGGACTGTTTAATGTTTGAGTTTTCTTAATGGAGAACTCTGTAACCTTTCAATATGACTGATTTGAAAAATATTAATGAAGAGAAAGTTAAAGAAAAAAAAATTTAAATTACACGTATGTAATTAAACTGTTTTGGGATAGAAAGTCTTTACATACAGGGGTCAGAAAAATGAAATGAGTGCCTTTGAGTGCAGCTTGTTCTGTGATCTTGGTTCTACACCAGGAAAGCCTTATGGCAGATAATCTCCACATTATCTACAGATAAGTTTTTCCTTCATTTTAAGAATACAGCTAAAATAGTGTGATTTGGAGTTGCTTTGTATGACTGCATATCCATGGAGTTGCTAACACCTTTTTCTGCTCTTAACCTCAGGGTGCTTAGACATCAATTCTTCTGTGAAAGGAGCTCGCTTCGTTCGGTTCTGCGACGCCTTCAACATCCCCCTGATCACCTTCGTGGATGTCCCTGGGTTTCTGCCAGGTATGCCTTACCCTTACAGTTCAGCATGGTGGTGCACAGTGGTGGTGTTAAAAACACCTTTTCACATCTCTGAGAAGAGCTTTGCTGCACTAGACTTAAATAAACCAAAAAAATAAACCAGTTAGACTTGAATAAACCAGTTTTAAAACGCCACTTTTTGGGACAGAAACTCTAGATTCTAACTACAGTACATCACAGAAGGATAATGAAACCTGCAAAAAATTGTAGGAAAATGACCAAGTGTCTAACCGGAGTGTTCAGGAGTGGCAAAGCTTTGCTGCAGTTACCTGGGGAGAGAGACACAGTCAGGTAATCCTGCAGTTTCCAGCGCCCCGTAGACACTGGCATGGCCAGTTTGCCAGGATCCCATGCTCTGCAAAGCTCTGTCCCACTGCCAGAAGTGACTGTGACCTGTGCAAGGGAAAATCCTGCATTCCCTGGAGCTGCTGCCCTCCTAAGGGGTGTGAAGTTGCACTGATTGCCGTGTTCTGCCCAGGCTCCAGGCCCAGGTAAATGCTGAGGTGAATGTTTGCAGATGTTGTTTGATCCTGCTGGGCAGGCTGGCAGCAGCAGCCCCTGCACAGGCTGTGCTGGGCCAGAGGAGGCATCCAGTGCTGTCCCCAGCCCTGGGACAGGACAGGGGCAGAGCTGGCACCGCTGGCTCTGCGCTGGGAGCAGTGGCAGCCAGGGCCACTGAGGATGTTCCACCCCCGTCTGCTGCAGTCCCTCAGGTGATGCTGGCGCTGCTGAGGCTCTGCTGCAGCAGGAGAAGCTGCCTCCCCTCCACCTGCTGCCCAGCAGGGCACTCAGTCACTCAGAGCTAAGCTCGAGCAGGGTTCTTCTGCTCTGGGTAGACACAGAGGAGAAAATCCCAACCAGATATGCTCAAGAGATAAAAAACACTAAAAAACTGGAAAAGAACTAGAAAATTAAGGAACACTGGCAAAAGAGTAAATGCAACAACACTTAACACAATATGGACCACTGAACACAGAAAACCTTTAAACCCATTCAGTGTCACATTCGGTAAGAAGAGAGTTAGAAGAAGGAAGGGAGAAAANACTGGCAAAAGAGTAAATGCAACATCACAGAAAGGAAAGATAGAGAAAAAGAGCTACCAGCTCCTAGGTTCCAGTGATGTAAAACTCCAATTTGAAGGCAGGGTTTAAGGACAATGTGCTTGCCTCGTGGTCAGGCTCCTTGAAACTTTGGCCAATCCTGGCTTCCTCCCAGGTGGGACTTGCAGTCTCAGCCCCTCAGGCCACCCTGGGGGCTGCACTCAGTGTGCCAGGGCTGACAGACAGGGGCTGGGGAACAGGACACCCCCTCCCCAGAGCAAGGGCTGACCCACGCCCTGCCACGCATCCCTGGGAAGGGATGGAAGGGATTACCTTTGCCAGCCTCTGGGGAGGACAGGGTGAAGCTCTGGGGGAAAATCATGTTCTCACTGGAACTGACTGGGTTATCCACGGTCCCCTCTGTGCCTCCTTGATGCTCCAAGACACTTCTCAGTGGAAAATGTCTGCGTGCAGAGGTTCATCCGTGAGGAAAGGGCTCTGAGGAGCCTGCTCTCAGCACAGGCTCTCTGAGCAGGTAATGTTAAAATGACCCATCACAAAACAGGGTTACACAATCAGATCTACTCCTAGTACTGTTGGATAAACCGTGCTTTACCTTGAGGCCTCGGCAGCTTTCAAGGCATCAGAATGTGACTGTTCAGCATTCCAGTTCCTGCTTTAACACGATGGAGTTGGCACGGTTTAACCAGGAGTTCCTCTCCTTTTTAATCAGGAGTTCCTCTCCTTTTTAATCAGGAGGTCCTCTCCTTTTTTTACCAGCAGTTCCTCTCCTTTTTAATCAGGAGTTCCTCTCCTTTTTAATCAGGAGTTCCTCTCCTTTTTTTACCAGGAGTTCCTCTCCTTTTTTACCAGGAGTTCCTCTCCTTTTTTTATCAGGAGTTCCTCTCCTTTTTTACCAGGAGTTCCTCTCCTTTCTCCCCAGTGTAGGCTCAGCCTCCTCCTCTGCTCTGGGCCCTGGTGGAAGCAGACACTCCAGCAATCCAGATTTGAGCAGTTGCTCACAATCCAAGAGCTGTTTCCATATAGCTGCTTCAAAGTAGTGACCTGATATTGCACAATAGAAAGGTGATTTGAAACAAGATAAACAGAAGAAAGATAAGATAAATGGAAGAAGAATTAAAAAAAAAACCTGAAGAGATGAGACCTGAGGTTTGATTATGATCCAAAAACTGGTGTGTTTTAAGGAATTTGGGCTAATTTGGAGATTAGCCCATTAGCATTAGAAATCTCAGACTGAGTAACAAATTCTGAGGGTGGCATCCCTCATCCCATCTCCCTGTTCAGAAGGAGAAAGCACCTCTTACACTGGCTCACAGCAGTGTACAAAACTCCCAGCATCAGTGACCCAAACACTTGAGTAGGTGTGCACAGAGGTCACTTTTAAGGTGTTCATAACCTGTAACTGGATAAAAATACATATTTAGAACAAGGCTAGGAAGGAATCTGTGATCAGAAAAGAGTTCATGGAAGTTCAGGAAGGGTCTGAGGGCTTGGCAGGCTGCAGGGAAAGGCAAGAACCAGAAGTGAAATTGAAGCTGAGAGCAGACATTTGTAAGTGTAGGCAGAAATTTCCCCCTCAAACCTGAGGGGAAACAGTAACGTTAAGCCAGCAAACAAATTACCAAGTAAATTCTTCAATCTCGCAAAATAATTTTTACTTACATTAAAAAAAAAAATCCATAGAACACCCATCTCATGTGCTGAAAGCTAAAGTCAGAAGGTGAATAAACTGCTAGAAATTTACTGTAGAGTTATAGCCGGTGTTCTGAAATTCAGAGTCCTAAAAATAAACTACAGGGGGTTGCTGACTCCAAATCCAGTCAGGTAAGGCTGTCTTTGGGACAGAAGGGTGTTGAGCATCTTGTCACATGGGTGACTTGCTTTCCTATGCAAAGGGAATAGCTTCCTGCCTATGCTCCTTCTCCAGAAGCAGCTGCTGTGGAATTCATGCTCTGTCTTTTAAGGTCCATCCTCCTGGGCTGCCTTGAAGGACAACTGGGGTAGGTCCTCAGTATGGCAGAGTAGCCAAACTGCTTTCTGTGTGGTCTAGAAAAGAGGGGGCTTGGAAGACGAGGTTTCTGGAGAAGTGCTTCTAGGCTGTTTCCTGCTGCTGCTCACATCTGGGGGCTGGAAAACGCTCTAGCTGTATTTTGTTCCCAGGAAGGTCCCATCTGCTGAGCTTTGCTCCCGTGACCTTCCACACCAGCAGCTGCTGCTCTGATTTTTGGGTTGCTCAGTATCTTGCAGTGAACCCTGCCTGGCCCGGCCTTCTGCAGGGCATTCCCACGGCGGTGGGGGTGGACAGGCGCGCTGCTGCTGCAGGGTGCTGGGGCTGTGAGAGCTTTCTGAGTGAGGCAGTTCCCCGTCCTGTGCAGGCACGGCTCAGGAGTACGGTGGCATTATACGGCACGGCGCCAAGCTGCTCTTCGCCTTCGCAGAGGCCACCGTGCCCAAGATCACCGTCATCACCAGAAAGGTAAGCTGGCAGATTCATCAGCGGCTTCCAGAGTTCCTCTTTGCACTCGTGGCAATTTTAGTTCGGCTTTGTCTGTCTGTCCCAGCCGTGCTGTCTATCAGTGTTCCATCTCTGTCCCATTTGGTAACCCTTCTTTGTATAACGTTACACGAGGCCACTTCTATTCCCAGTTACCTCAGCTCCTTCCTTCCTCTTGTCTCTGCGCCCCTCTGGAACGTCTCGTTTCTGCTCCCTGCTCTCTCTGGAATGCCTTTGCTCAAGTATTGGTCCCGTGTCACCTGCCCTGTCTCACTGAGGATGTCCCATCTGTTTGCAGCAGTTCTGCTTTCTTCCATCTTGCCTCCTGAGCCTTCCTCTGCAACCCCAGCACCGGCTGCATCTCTCTTCTGCTGTGTCTGCAGGTTGAATGCTCACGTGGGCTTCTTTTCCTCCCCAGACTTCTGCTGTGCTCTGCTCCCTCTTCCTTTCTCCGTAAGGTGCCATAAGCTCTGGGGCTGGCACCTTACAGCCTCAGCCTTCTCCTTGCTGCTCTGCCCCCTGTGCTTGTTTTCCGAAACGCTTTTGGCTTATCGTGGCAAAAACCAAAAACCTTTCTGTCCCTTTGCCTTCTCTGATCGTATTTCCGTGCAGTGCTTGTCAATCCCGCAGCCTTGCAGCGCTTTTCAGCCCTGCCCTGACAGGGACTGCACTGCAGTTTGCTCCGCAGTCCTGCAGGATCTGTTCATCACTGCTGTCTGGAGCATTTCCAGTTGCAGAGCGGAGCGCTGCAGAGCCCCAGTGCTGCGTTCCCTGGCCAGGGAGTTCCAGAAGCACACTGCCCGCTTGGTTTGCGTGCATGTGCAGGCTGCAGGTCGAGGCCTGCTGCTCGGGATCCGCACTGAGCCCTCCCTGCCTGCCCTGCAGAACGGGCTCGGTGAGCACCAGCAGCCCTTCCTTGCTCCTTTGGGGCTCCAGTCCGAGCGGTGTCCGTTCCTCGGAGATCGCCGCCGCAAAGCGGAGCTGCTGACGCTCTCCTCCAGGTGAAATCCAGCCCCAGCTGCTCATCTCTGGACTAGAAGAAGCTGCCCCGTTTGTGTTTCAGGCCTACGGGGGTGCCTACGACGTGATGAGCTCCAAACACTTGCGAGGAGACGTCAACTACGCCTGGCCCACGGCCGAGGTGGCCGTGATGGGAGCCAAGGTGAGCCCAGGCCCTCGCCGCGCTGCAGGCAGGGGGACGCTCCTGGCCCTCACCTGCGGGGCACGGCTGTGAGGAGGGCAAAGGTGTCCCTGAGCCCAGCCCTTCTGTCCCCAGGGTGCCGTCCAGATCATCTTCCGAGGAAAGGAGGCGGATGCGGAGGAGGAGTACGTGGATAAGTTTGCAAACCCCTTCCCTGCTGCCATGAGAGGTACGGCTGTCTCCCACACTGCGCCCCGTTCGGTTTGCCGGCGCACGGAGAGAAAGCTGTGCTGCTGAGTAAACCTTTAGCTAACAAATAAGTTAGTTAGGTGTTTGAGTTAGAAAGGTGATGCTTGGCCACAGCCCGTGGATGCGGACGACTTCTGGACACAAGACATCTTCAGCTGCAGAGAGCCTGGTGAAAAGGGGACTGCTCTGCAAAGCGCATTTTCAATGGTGTAGACAGCAGAAAGTGTCTCAGAATTCAGCCTTTTCCTTTATAGCACTTAAAGCACCTTGACAGGTGCTTTGACACCGTGCCTGTTATTCAGCCCTACAGTGGCTTGAAGGAAGAGTAGGGCCCACTTCAGTTATGTTCTCCAGACCTCTCAGGAGCAAGTTTTTCCACAGTTTTTACTTCCAGTTTTGGAGCAGTAACTGTGCTCTAAAAGGCAAGTTATAGTCAACATTTATAAACTGGAATGTTTCCTTCTCAGGCTATTTTAAATTTAGTTAATTTATAACTTGTGAACTTATTTATTTGCTAAGTTTTGCTAAGTTATGGGTTAGCCTATACAGAGAAGGCTGGGAGGCAAACACTTCATGGTTGGTCAGGTTGAGGTTTGCTTTATTTTTTTAAATCTTTTGCAGGGTTTGTGGATGACATCATCCAGCCTTCGACCACCCGCAGACGCATCTGCCATGACCTCGATGTACTGGCCAGTAAATCCCAGTCCAGTCCTTGGAAGAAACACGCCAACATCCCGCTTTGAGGGTGAGCAGGGGTTGTCCATGCTGGGAGACATCCTGAACAGGAGTTCGAGTTAACTCTCTAATTAATGGAGGTCGGCTTGGCAATAGAAATAGTTCTTGTCATTTTGATTTTGCCAATAATCGTCAATAAATCATAGTATATATTTAATTAGGGGGTCTGACCAGCTCACGCCTCTAAATCCTTTCTCGGTGGTTAATGCTCAACACAGCCTGCTCTGCCTGCTGCAGGTGAGCTGTTACTAATTGCCCAAGGTCAAACATTCCCTCGGCTCCCTCATTCCCCAGGCCCTGGAGGTGGCTCAGGCAGGGCTGAGCCCCCTCCCACTGCTGGGAACCCGGCCCCCGTGGAGTTCAGAGTAATCCACTGGCCACAGCCCTTGGAGTGCGACTGCACTTCCCGCAGCACCGACTCCGGGAGGAAAATGCTGAGTTTGGGTCGCAGTGCCCTGGAGCCCAGGCCCTGCTGATCCCAGCCTGGGTTCCTCTGTTCGCCTGGCCTGTGGCAGCTTTTCCCTGCTGCCTGCAGCAGCTGCATCTCAGAGCCCAGGACGGAGGGGGTGGCACAGGGGAGGCACAGCAGACAGAAAAGGGCAGGTTTGGTGGGACATGCCAACCCCCCTCCCTCAGCAGAGACCTCCAGAGGCCCCTTGCAGCATCCCTTCTCCGGGATCACGTGCCAGCCTGGCCAGAGGGGTGCTGCTCTCATCAGCCCTGTGCTCACCTGCTCAGCAGAAGCTGCAGCTCCTCTGCAGCCCCGAGGCAGTGAGGAGCAGCCACGTTCCCATTTAGAGGAGCAGCCACGTTCCCATTTAGAGGAGCAGACACGTTCCCACTGAGTGCTGCTGCGTGCCAGAGGCTCCCTACCTGCACTGCAGGGGCAGGAACGGCCCAGCTGCCTTCTCTTCCCAGCAAAGGGCAGTGAGTAGAGCTGTGGAGCCTCTGCCTGAGGGGAAAAAGCAACAGCTAAACATCATCTAAAAGCACATAACAAAGGAACATTTCAGGTAGCAGTGCCAGCTGCCCGGGTTTCTGGAGGCTGCCCAGCACATTCATACCCTACAGCTGCGCCTCAGCGGGAAAAGGCTCTCGGTGCTGGCCCAGGGAACAGAGCCAGCAGCAGGGGCAGGTAAATTGAAATGGTCCTGGGTCGGGTGTCAGGGCCAGGGTGGGAGTTCTTAGCTAACTCTGAGCAAACTCTAAGGGCCTGTAAGATTTTCCAGAGGTAAAGCTGGTTTAGAGGCTGTGGTAGGTGAAGGGATACAGACAGAGTCAGAAGGAGACACTCCATGAGAAACCCACTTGGCATAAAGAGGAAAGCACAGCTTTGGTAGTTGTTTCCTGACCTCACATCGCTGCGGGCTCCATCCTCTCTCCCATCCCTTTCCAGCACAAGAATTGGGCTTTTAGATCCTCTCCATTTCCAAACAGGCAGTTGCTCTTCCAGGACATGGCTTGAAAGCTGCTCTGACCAGGCTTCTGAGGATTTCCTCCAAGTCCAATCACCTAAAAAAACAAGAGGTACAAAATGAAATCCCTTCAACAATGCACAGCCACTGCACTTAGCAGCAAGGCAAGTTACTTACTGTGTTCTCAGCGCAGCAGGAGCTGCCATAACTTACAAGCAGCTGGAGACTGAGCTTTCAAGGCTCTGTCTTGGGAGTAGTTGAGACTTTGAATCCCTCAGTTGCTGCATCTTGTTCCTTTTCCTGACTCCAGTGAGCGCACCTGGTGATAAACCAGTTTTCTTTAGTGCTACAGAGATGAAATCCTTCAGGGATTGGACAGAAATTGCTCCCTGAGCCACGGGAGTAACACGGACATTTTCTTTCAGGACCGTGAAGCTTCCTTTAGCCCGGCTGTTGTTAGAGCTCTCAAGCCTTTCCCACGGCAGCTTCTTCCCACAGATGCCAGGTCGCTTCAGACATACAGGGCAGAAAGCAGGAATTCTTCTCAAACCTTTTGGCAGTTCAAGAAATTGTAAGTTTTAGCAGTGCAGCTCCCGCTCCTGGTGTGGGGCCTTCCCAGATTTACAGCAATCTCACATTAACCACCCCTCTACCCCCCACAACCAAACCACACCAGGGTGGAGGGGAGAAAGAAGCCCAGAGAGGGTTTCCATCGCTCTTGACTGGGTAAGGGAGCGGGGTACAGGGCTGTTGTGAAGCCTGGACTGCGTGAAAGGTACCTGTCAGTTCTGCCTTTAATAATTCCTTTAATTGCTACTACTAAATGGGCTGCTAAACCGTGATGGTCCAAACAAGCACTTAAAAGAAAACTATAGTGAAGAGGGTGCTCATCATACTCATGATTTTGAATAGTTTATTAAATGAAAGGTGAAGCATCAGTTTTAAATTGTACAAAAGGAAAAAAAAAAAAAACCTCATATTGTAAATGTACAATTTACAGAATTACTAGCAAAACCAATCAAGGAAACACTCATAATACAAAAACCTATTGACTGCAAACTGAACTGGAGACCCATTGCAGGTACCATGATAATAAATGTTTGTTATACAGTATTCTACAATGTTAAATTAGGAATCAGTTTTCCACACAGAGGACTGTGAAGCACACGGTTAGTCTGAGACTTTGACTCAAACCGGGCAGCATTCTGTCGTGCCACCATGCTCACAGAGTGATCCTGGGACAGGTCCTGCAGCCATTCCTGCCCCCAGGCCATGGGGGTGCACAGAGGGAGGTCACAGGGTTATCAAATTCCAGCTTCTTCTCGGGATCAATACATCCCCAGCCCGCACTAAGGAACGGCTGAATTACCTGCTCAAATATTTTTTGTTTGTTTTTGGCAAGCGCGCGTGTTGTGAGGGCCAAACTCAGCTGGGTGAGGTGCTGGGCTGGGGCCTTTGGGCTCTTCCCCTGCCCACGCCGGGCACTGAGGGCTTGGGCTGGTGTCCAGTTAAGCTCGAAACAGAAAAAAGCTCCGTGATTATTGTGCAGTTGCTAAATGTAAAGCACCTCTGAAAGCGCCGTGCTCCGAGGGGGTCGGTCTGCTTTGTGTCTCAGCTGCTGCCGAGGGATGAAGGGGCTGGGGCCAGGCTGGGGCAGGAGCAGCCACTGTAGCGAGTCAGAAAATCCAAATTATTGAAAAATAGCTTAGTACAATGAGTTAGCTGAGAATGTTGGGAGGGTTTTTTGGATTTTTTTTTTTTTTTTGGATGTTTTTAGCTTTTCTGAAAAATCATCTTTTTTTTTTTTTTTCCAAATAATTACTCTCAATATGCACAGTTAACACTGAAAATGTAGCTGTATTCCATTGTAAGCTTAAGAACTTCACCATCTAAGCACAAATTTCTATGCAGCACATACAGTACTTCTAACTGGCAAAATTAATTTACAAAAATAGCGGAAAAGGGTATTTACGGCATGGAAAGTAGACTCTGGTTTATGGTACAGTTAAAATTACTTTGAGTATGCTAAAGTGATCCTTTTCCCCACCCTTGAACTATTTTTATTTTTTTTTTTTTTAAATAGGAAAGTTGCTGTTTATGTACCTTGTGTTGGCAGGCTTGAAGTAGGTAGTAAAAACAGCAAAGTGATTACTTGAGAACCATTTGTGTGTTTTACTGAGAATACTTTATTTGCTGGTATAAGTTGCTAAAAATGCACAGAGCAAGTACCAATAGAAAATTTACTGTTTTTGTGTCCCCATGTGCTATATAAAATGAATGTTACACAGCATCTGTTGGAAAAGTGGCTTCATGGACATCTCTTACTTTATGTCCCATTATAAATAAAAATAAATCTTCTCAAGAGTATAAAATCTGGGTTTATCATATCAGAATCTGAAATTTTTTGGCAGAGATGCACGTCATTAGAATTCTAACCTCTTCTCTGAGAGTGTTCTTCTCCATGCCTATGAGAGGACATAAGCGTACCATAACGTTAAACAAATCCAGTGTGTTCCAAAACACTTTTCCGTAGCCAGAACGACCTGCTCACAGCAGCCTTGCTAGTCAGTGGCTGATAGGCATAGGTTTAATAAAAATGGCTAGCTTCGAAAACATAAAAAGGCAAATGTTAAAACCGTTTTAAATTGTACAGCAGAAAAATAAAGTTAAAAAGTTCTGTTTTCACTCAATGTTGTTTTCAGAAAACATATGTAGAACAGTGTTTATTTTGACAGCTGTCTTAACAATTTAAAACTTCCTCCTCATCCAGG
>VWZN01006585.1:439142-573078 GCA_013396955.1 Regulus satrapa | reverse complement strand
AACCAGGAAAAAAAAAAAAAAAAAAAAAAATCCATATCAGGACAGTCAAGAACAGGGATACAAATGATTTTTTAGGTCAGCCCTTCTGAGGTGACCGCATCGGCCAACGTTCCCGTGGGTCATTAAGAAGCTCCTCTTCTCTCCGTCACTACACCAAGGGGTTGACCTCAATCATTTGGTTAAAAATCAAACCGTATCACATCAAAAATGTGTTTTTTTTTTCATACAAGCTATCACAGTATATAGGCCTCTAGCTCTAAACAATAGAGTTCCAAGTTTGTAAAAGGTCTTCGGCGGACTTCAGNGCGGGGGCTCGGGGCAAGCAGCGCGAGCGGGGCCTTACTGAGTCGTCCTCGATGATCGCCGCCGAGTCGAAGAAGTCCGGCCGCAGCTCGGCGCGCTCCCGCCGGTTCCGCGACGGCGGCTGCAACACACGGGGGGGACTTCAACAGCCCTGCGGCCACCGGAGCCCCTCGGGGCCGCCCCTCCCTGCCCTCGGCGCCGCCTTCCTCGCTACCCAGAGAACCCAACTGGGACTCCGTGCTCGTCGTTAAGGACTTGCCCAAGGGTTCTTGCTGCCTTAAGGATGTTTCTGTGCCGGCCAGACAGCGCAGAAACTCCTTAATTGTCTTTATGCTTTAAGTTCACAGTGGAACTTGAGCTCTGACGTGGTCAAACGTGGATTCGCCGACAAAAAGGGGACCGAAGAAATTGAAAAATTTTTGAGGCTTAAACCCTCGCTGGTGTCCTTCCCCAGGAGCACAAGAGTAAACGTGAGCCTCACTGGCTTGGTCAGTTCCTTCCTTTCCTTGCCTTGGGTGTTACTTACTTGGTAATCACTGCGTGCTGGCAATAAGCTCAGGATGCAGCAGCCTTTCCCAAGAAACTGTAGCCCAGTCCTAACAGAACCTAGGGCTTGTTGTTGGGATGCGAAAGGAGAAACAGAGAGGCATAACAATGGTGAGGCGTGCAAAGCAAACTGCTCTCTATCCATTTTACAAGGGAGCAGTCATTCCACAGGGGAGGCCAGTGAGTTGTAAGTGCTGCAAGGAGCTTCTCCCAGCACTACTGGGAGGGACTGAGGCTGCCGTTGATGGTGGGACCTGTTTGGGAGCGATTCCTGTTGGAGGAGCTCCCACCCACACAGCAGTGCCTGTGCTCCCTCCTGCTGGGCCAGCAGTGACCCACTGAGACCTCGGGGAAGGATCCTCTGCCCAGCCCACCTCCCCAGAATCAAACTAAGCAGGAAAGGGAAGGAGAGGGGCCCTGTGGCAGTGTCACACATGGTGGCTGCACAGACCGTGTCCGCACAGCGCTCTGGGAAGTGCTCACATTTCCACTCTGACATTCAGACAATCACAGGCCAGGCTCCAAATTTTCTAAAGTTTTGGTTACACTTCTCAAATTTCTTTTAAACTAGCTTTCAACTGTTCTAAACTTGCCATCGAGAAGATTTACTGACCAGATCAATGACCATTGTGTCCTCGAATTCTTCGTTCATGTCCTCTAGCTGGCCTCGTGAGGACATCATTACATCTTCAAAGATGGGCTCAGCGTCATCTTCCATTAGACCTCGTCTGATGAAAGAAAGAGAGAGTCATTTCCAGGCAGGAAAACTTCCCAGCCCTGATCTTTGCCATTTCAAAGAATGCTCAAATCCCATCGTTTAATGCCTTCACTCCAACCCTGATGCTGAGGGTAAAGCCAACAGGCTCTCTGGAATATCAGCAGGAGGAAATCTGCACATCAACTCCCCTCGCCCGGGCGAAAGCAGCACGGCCCAGGGACAGCACTGTGACAGTAACTGGAGCTGTCCCCTACAAACACAGGGCTGGAACTCTGTGTTTGCCTGCCCTTTCACCAAGGAGGGGGGACACCGTTGGCCAGGATCAGCGCTAAAGCCCCGGGACTCCAGAAGTGCCTTCGAGCCCAGTTCCAAAGGCTGTGGGGATTCCAGCCCACTGTGTTCCCTCCATTATCCAAGGGGGACACCTTGGCCAAAGAGAACCGCACAGGAAGAGGCTCGTGGGCAGAGCTCACGGGAATGACACAGCACACCAATCGTGGGCCCCTCTGACACGGAAACAGCTGAAGGCTGGGACAGAGGAGCGGGAGCTGCACCCCGTCACTGCTGTCTGCCCACAGCCAGGGCATGGCAGCATGGGCTGGATCCATCCCATCGCCACCAGCTGTGCCTCTGCCTTCACCGCGAGGGTGAAGGGGCACAGGAATGACCAGCAGCAGCAGCAAAGGGAACATTTCACCGTGCTGTCTGCACGTGGCTCTGCCAAGGGCTCCGAGCACTTACACTGCGTGCCTTACGCCACTTCTGCCTTTCATGTAGTTCATTCCTGTCCTGTCCTTTCGATTGAGATCTTCCAGCTTCTGCTGGCCCAGCCACGAGATCTGCATCTGGGGACTGACACACAGGGCGTGAGTTAGGAGCCACAGCAGTAACAGTTCTGAGCTGCCTCTTTTGGGGCACTTTCTGTCCCCCAAGTTCTGTGCCTGGCCATGCTGCACATCAGGAGAATTCAATCACATCCATCGTTGCACACATCTTCTGAATTCCCTTCCACAGTCTGTCTCCTCTCACCGTATGGGCGCAAAGAAAATCCATTAACTGTTGCAATAAAAGCAGGTATGGAAACACTGACATTGCTCCTTCATTAGGGACAGGCACCTGGAGGAGGAGCACCTCTGAAGTTTGTTATTATTAAATACTCATTCACTGTGTCAGATGAGGCAAAATGAGAGCAAGAATGGATCCAAATTAGTAACTGACAAAAAAGTCCGACAACGTGAAAAACAAACATTTTTTACACGAATACCCTGATCAACTTAAGGGCCAGTACCTCAGCCACGTGTAAATGCCTTCCAGGCTGCACTGCCAACCAGCAGCGCCTCTGCTTCAGTTTGTGTGTGTGCAGCTCTTCTGGAGCAGTGCCAGGCTCTCGTGTACCATGCACCCTCTCACCCTACCAGGACTGAGGGGATGAACCGGGATAACCCCTGGGAAAACAGCCTAGAACCAAACCTGAGCGTGATTAACCTGTCTGTTCCAGCAGAGTGGAGTGTTGGCTCTCCTGAGCTGACCTGGAGGAAGGAAATGTGCCAGCCAAGCAGGGCTGAACAGAAAGGATTCCCACTCCCCACTGCCAGCTCACACTGGGAGCTCCCACGCAGGATCCTGCTCTTGCAGAGAGCAGAGAGGAGCTCTCTGTCCTCTCACAGCTCTGTGCTCACAGCACGGCCTGAGACAGAGGAAAAGGGGACTCAGGTGCTGGGCAAGAGCCTGCTCAGCTCCCCAGGAACATGGGAGGGTCTTGCAGAGCTTAAGGCTCTTAAGTCACCTCTTAAGGTCGGGGTGGACTTTCCCCCTGCCTGGTATCAAGAGTTAAGAGAAGAGAGTATCTACAGTCTGCCAGAGAAACAGTTCCACACAAGCACTAAGAGGATTTGACCAGAACTGCCTGTCTACGCTATGAGCTAGTTTAACATAAGGAATAATCTGCTATTATTTCATTACAACATATTTTTCTGGGACCCGAAGATAATCCAAGTATTGCTGAGCTGTAGTCAAAGCATTTCCAGGTGGCTTTGCAAATCAGCACTGCATCTCTGGAGCCACAGGCTAAGAATATCACTATAGACCACAAGCAATTCTTTTGCCTGGCTGCCTGTATTTGATGTTGAAATTCCAAGACTTACTTGTGTAAAAAATCCTGTTCAGATCCCTGCTCCGACTCGTGCTCCTGGATCTGCTCTCCCATTTGTCTGGTGTTCTCTCTCAGGACAGTGGAGGTGAGCTGAGGTGTCTGCAGTGTCCCTGGAGTATGGATGTTCTCATTCCTGTTCAGCCAGGAGCCCTCCAGGCTCTCATCTGGAGAGAGAGCACTGCAATCACTGCTAATTGCACTATGGCATCACCTGGATCAACGCTTGGACTGATAAGATTTTCAGTTCCAATTTTAGATTCCGTTCTTTTAAGTATTACTACCCTCCATTCCCAGCAGTAACAACAATTCAAAGGGAACAAGCACAAAGCCCATTGCAAACAAAGTCATCCTGCAGCACAGCCTCAGCTGCTGCTGGGCACCTCTGAGTAATTCCCAGTTCCTGAGTTTCCAACTGGAGCCCGTTAATCTCATGCACCTGAGATTAATTAGTTCATCTCAGCAACCAAGATACAGTTAAACACTAAAACAAGGTGGAGCACAAACCCCAAAATCTGGTCAGTCCAGATATTTAGAATTGCCAGGACCACTGGAGTGGAGCAGGGAGGGGACACTTTACTCAGTGATAAAAATGAGATGGAGACAAACTCCAGGTGGGAATCCTGTGCTTCTGTTGGGAAGGGAGCAAAGCAGAGAGGAGGGAAGTGTGCAGCCAGAGACACAGCAAAGATTCAGTCACTGCAGTGAAAGGCAAGAGATGACACGATCCCGGATTTCCAAACAGGAAACGTGTGGTGAGAAAAGTAGATGGGGATCCCCAGAGATTTGTTCGTTCTTCCATCTCCCTTCCTACCCTTTAGGCATAAATGCTGTCTAAAAAGCTGCCTGTTCTCAAATTTACCTTGGAATCATTTTTATGTTAGGATTATTTTTTAAAAAAAGGTATTGATTTCCTTTAGGCATCGTGAAGAAATGTCACATTTCCTCTCAGAAGCAACAGGGAATGTTCTCCAAGCCAGTCTGTGCTGGATTTAGGTGAGAAAGGAACCAGAGGGGACTGGATATGGTTCTTTGATGCCACAGTAATTTCTGCAGTGACCTTTCTCCTGTTCTAGATCTTTTAGAAATTAAAGAAACAAAAAAAAGGAGATTCTCAAATAGAAAGTATTGGAAATCAATTCTCCTACTGATCAATGAAAGAGGGTGACAAAAGAGTATGAAGTAAGGAAAGCCTAAAAACTGCATCTGAAGCCTGAGATTTGTCTTACTGGGAGGCAAAGATGCTACTACACCTTCCAGGGTAAAAAAAAAATTAAAAAATATATATAGGTAAAATACAGCAGAATAGAATGAAAATGGGAACAAGAGGAAGGAAGAAAACCTCAGTAGCTGAATTCTGTGAAAATCTTGGCATCCTGAAAGAGGAAAAACAATTCCTGAAGAAGGAGCCAGTATTTCATGTACCTACCCTGGAGGCTGGCTGTGAGGACTGGGTGCAGGGACTGCTCCACACAAGCTGCAGTGGAGAATGGACCTGGCTGGACGGGCAAACTTTTGAGGAATATTTTGGGAAATTGCTGTACAAACAGGCACTAGATCCCTTACCAAGGAGCTCCTGTCATACACACTGACCTCGGAAAAACCCCTGAAGTTTAAGATCCCACTCACATCTACTGTATAGTGGAACAAATTAGTATTCACAGAAGTCCACTCTACATCAACAGATTGAGCAGGAACAGATGCAGCCCTGTAAGAAATTTGCCATCACAGCCAGATTCCCAATGAACACATCTGAGGTCCCAGGAAGAAGCAATGCAGACAACACTCTCAGTAGTGGTCACAACGGATATCAATACTATTTTAAACAAAAACGGTGTCTTTGTAGTGTTCCCCAATAGCCCTGCAACAACACAGACCTGTTACCAGAATTTCTGCCTGGAATCTGCTCCAAATCCCTCCCTCCCCAGAGGGAGCCACGGGCAGAAAGCGAGCGGTGCAAGGAGCAGGTGGGTAACTTCACAAACACCTCTTCCACCAGCAGTGCCAGCTCTTACCAGTTCTGATTGCCAGTTTTGCTCAAGACAAACAAGAGCAGGGGGCTGTGCTGGCATTTCCCCCAAAGGCACGCCCAGGTCTGACAGAACCTGCAGAACAGCTGCCTCGGTTCTGCCACATCTCTGCACCCTCTCCTGCGGGTCCAGAACACCAAAGGGCCCTCACGAACCTTCCACTCTCTTTTTGTGGAGGGGGGGCCGGCCCTTCTTGTTCCTGACGGAGGAGGCCTTGCTGCTGCTGCTGCCGCTGTTCACCGACATCCTGTCGTCCTCGCCGCCCGTCACCAGCGAGTTCCGGTACGAGATCAGCGGCAGCCACACGTCCTCCCTCCTCTCCATCATCTGCTCCGTCAGGAACTTCTCCAGGTAGGTGTGCCTGCCAAGGAAACACACGGGGAACGCTAGAGCAGCCTCCCCCAAACACCTGGGTACGGCACCGCTGCAGCGGCCAGGCTGCACCACAGCCGCTGCTGCAAGGGTGCAGGGTGTGCTCTGGCATGCTGCAGCAGGAGAAAGGGCTCTGGCATCCTGCAGCAGGAGAAAGGGCTCTGGAATCCTGCAACAGGAGAAAGGGCTCTGGAATCCTGCAGCAGGAGAAAGGGCTCTGTCCTCTGCCATCCTGCAACAGGAGAAAGGGCTCTGGCATCCTGCAGCAGGAAAAAGGGCTCTGGCATCCTGCAACAGGAGAAAGGGCTCTGGCATCCTGCAACAGGAGAAAGGGGTTAGTGAAATGCAGGCATTTACTGTCCGTAAAAATCTGAAGAGCTGGGCCACTGCCATGCACACGTATTAACTGACAGGAGGAAACAACAACTCTCTCCTAGTCTGGAGGGCATAGGAACTGCTTTATTTTTTCCAGTGCTTATTTAATTATGGAATTAGAGGTGTTCTCTAAAATGAACGTGCAAATCTACAGAAATGTGGTTCTAATGAGTTTCAGGCAGCAGAGCCAAACGTTCAGAATTTGGTACTCGGGTACTTCAGCACCGCTTCCCTCAGTCACAGTTCCCTTTAATACCATCTTGCCAGGTTGCCAGCAGTGGGAGTCAACTCCACATATTCCACGTGGAAAGGCAGGGGTTTCCTCTGTTAGCTCATGGCAGCTCAGCTTGTTACACAGCCCAGCTCCAGGACAGGCCCAGGAGCCACACACTGCTCAAGGTAACATCAGGTTTTTTATTCAATTAACGGTGGGACTTTGTTCAAGAAACAACAGGTTCCTGTCTACTGTTTTATTTAATGTTGTCAATGCTTCCTCCTTGCCTTTTTCATGTGTATATTAACTCCCAAACCTGGAAGTCACGGGAAATTCTTTATGTATTCTCTATTTTATGGTACCCAACTGTGCCACTTGAGTGCTTCATGGCTTTAGAGAATCTACCTGCAGAAGAGTCTTGGAAAGTAAGAAGTTTTTCTGCCTCCAGTTTGTGTGTATAGAACCAGATTGCACGTTCATGGCCAAATTGTAAAAGAGGACTTTACAAGAGGGATGCCAAACTTGAGACATCTGCTCAGCATTTTGGGGGAGCTTCACACTGGCAGTTCTTATCAACTCTGAATTTCCAGAAGCAAGAAGAGCGTGCTGAGGCTCTACCTCACCTGACACCCACTAGTCAGGGTCCAGCCTAAGCCAACTGTGTCTTTCATGGAAATACATGGAAATAAGCGTCTCCGAGTCTCTTCTGTTCTGCACGACTTCCTCAGGAGCTCCCTGCCTGCATTCATGGGTTTGTGACAGAGTTAGTGTGTATGAGTCTGGCACCTTACAGAAAGGGTTTTATGTGAAATCCACAGATTTGAATAAATCCACGCATGGCTATCACCAGTTCTGAAGGTTACTCGTAAAATCAGTAGCCAGATTAACAGGCTGTGAAAACTAAATTAAATCAGTGTTGCTGGAAGTTTCTCCCTATTGCAGCCCCAGGAGCAAAAGCCAGCAGAAGGAAGCAGCAGCAGCAGCAGCCCTGTGTGCTGGGCCCTGCCAGGCACCTCTGGAGCACCCATTTGGGGTGGATGCCAGGGCAGCTGAGCCAGGGAAGCCAGGGTGGAGAGAGAGCCTGGGCAGCCACGGGCTGCTGGGCCTGTGAGGGCCACTTGTGGCTGCAGCCAAGAGCCCACGGCCGAGTCTGGGAGGGATCCTGAACGCGGGGCTTGTCCAGCAGATGGTGGTCACGGACCTTCCTGCACGCAGGCAGCCCCGGTGGCAGGAGGGGTCCCTACGGATTGGAGGAGCTGCAGAAAAGGGCAACTGCAGCATGCCAGTCCTGCCCTGTCATGGAGCACTCCGGGCAGGAGTGGAGCCACCCCCACAGAGCCCTCAGGTGGCAGAGAGTTGTGCTGACCCTCCTCGTGGTCACCACAGCCCCTGGGGGCTGGGCCAGGGCTGAACTCGCCCAACACAGCAGGCTGGCACGGGGCAGATAAATCAGGCCCCTATTTCTTTCCATGATAATCACATTCAGCTGGGGTCAGTAGGTCAGGTACGGCTATTCCACCACGGCAATCCTTACAGTCCTGCAGGAGCAGCCACTGGTTGGGTATGTGGGCAGGGGAACCACGGAGAAAGAATTTAAATGGCAACGTGGAAGGTGAAGGAACAAAACGTCCCAAAGAACCGAACTGCACTCGAGGGCTCAGGTGAACAAACTGTCAGGGACAGCAGGATGTAACTTTAAATGTCAGACACTGGAAACTTGTGGAAGGGATGACTCTACTGAAAGGCTAAACTTCCTGAAATCCAACAGGGAACAGGCCAGTGGCACTTCCAGCACCATGCAGGAGAATCTGCAGTTCAGCTGGGAAGACAAGCCATAAAATCCTGTGATCCTTGAAGAACAGGCTAGATGGAGGCTGACAAGATTCCAGGACGTAACAATGAAGAGAGGAGTGCCAAGACAGCCCAGCTGGATCATCCCGTTCCCTAACTCGTGTAATTATTTGTCCCAGAGTGTTTGCTGAATTGAGAAATTATTGATACAATGAAAAAGTGAAATTGGTTCAAGTGTGCACGCATTAAAAATTAAAATTATAAAAAATTATCTAAGAGAAATGTTTACACACAAAAACATCTGTCAAACCTTCCCAGCAAGGTCTGAGAGGTCTGAGGTCATTCCAGCTGATGTTTCTTTCTAACACTCGGTGTGGTCACAGAATTGACTGGAGGGACCCCTACAACCACACATCAGCAGCTCTGGCAACTGCACTTTCAAATTGGGCATAAAATTACTCATGAATTCAGTTCCACACTGGGCACACAGTGCTTGGCTAATGTTTGACTGAAGTTCTCTTCCAATATATTAAAAGAAATAACAAATACAGGTTTACAATTGATATATGACAGAAAAAGCTGCTACTGCAGTGGTGACAGCCTCTGAATTCCCTGTACTGCTAATGCTTAATTTCTTTTCTTCTAACCTAAAAAAGGACTTTTCATTTTCAATATCCCATGAGAAATTTTTAACAACATTCTTTTGGGAAGTCTCAAACTCACCTCATTAGTGGGTCTGATTTTTCTCTCCCCATTTCTTTTTATTACTTTAAAATATAAAAGGATGAGTAAGTACATGCATGAAATGTTTCACAAGGACTTTCTGCAGCCCCAGTTATATTGCAGAAACCTCAAAGGGGAGAGCTGAAATCAACACTGCAGGAATTAACAGAGCCCAGGGAAGAAAGGAGAGCTTTACTTACACAGTCTTTTTGTCCTGTCGCAGGAGTTTGGACGAAAATTCACTGAGCACTTCCAGGAAAGCAAGGTTAGGAGGTGGATAGTCTTGTCCTTTCTGGTTCTGGTATTTGAAGGCAAACTCTATGCCATCTCTACGGTACAGAAATATGAACATGCTCAGACATTTACAACAAAAAAACCAAAAAAACAAACCCAACTCCAAAAAACCAAGAAAGCAAACAGAAAATCCCAACCCCAAAGGAGTTGCCCCAAATCTGAGCTGTGATGGAGTTGTTTGTATGCTAAGATGCCACCACCAGCTCCCTAGGAGCAAAGAGCTGCTTGGAGCAAGGGGAACGCAGAGCTCCCTGAGGATTCCTGAGGCCCCTGTCAGAGGGCACTTGCCCAGAGTGGGAACTGGGCAGGAGCTCCACGGAACAAACAGGAGCCAACCTCTGCAGCCAGAGCACAGAACTGAGACAAACATTTCCAAACTTGCTTTGCTATGCAGCACTTGCATACAAGTTTGCAGTCCACTTTACAAGATTTCCAAAATATTTTTGAAGTATCTTTTATAAAAGCCCTTGGTCTTCCAGAATTCACAAGGGTGTGGAACAAAGAACCATCCTCAGCTTTTAGACTCAACCCACCTGAGATAAACAAACAGAAGCAAGCCAATAAATTCCAAGATATAATTACGTGGCAGCTACTTTGTTTCCTTTCTACCTGCATACCTGATGATCCCTCCACTTAAAGCACAAAAAAACCCCATAATTATTCCACGGCCCGTTGAGATGATGTGCCCTTAGAAAGGGAACGCTGAGCAGGAGTTTTAATCTGAAGTAGTATAAAAATCCAGTTTATTTACCACCACTCACTTGTGTAGTGTGGCCACAGCCTCTCTTGTCTTGATCTGATCCAAGCCAAAAGTGAGGGCAAACCTCCGGGCCAGCTCCTTAATGCCACTGACGTGGGCAGATGTCCTGTCCAGGTTGGGACCTTGCTCCTGGACAAGCTCATTGAACAGCTGCAGAGAGAATTCACAGGTTGACATCTGCGAGCTGGGAAAGCTTTTCTTGGGAAAGACCTGGGTTCTAAACCTGCTCCCTCTGAGAATGGCCTTTGGGATGACATTTTGCACTGAGAAATAACAGAGTCCCTGCCACTTGCCAGAATTTCTTCTGGCCCTCTGCTGTTTGCCAGCTGCCCCCCTCCTTGTGTGGAGTTCTTTTGGTGGAACACCGACTCCATCTATCAGCCAGCTCATCGAGAAGGCCCTGCACGGAATGTGGGGATCAAACCTCCTGCACTGAAGGGATCCCCAGTTTGCCCAGCCCTGCTGCCTCCAAGGGCCGCCCAGGCCAGTGCTGAAGGGCTGGGTGCTTTTTCCAGCCCCTTCCACCTCTCCTGGCACTGCCACTTCCAGCCCATGTCTCTCCCTGGCAGGCAGTGCCAGGGCTACAATAAATCAGGCTGCATCAGTGACTGCTCCACAAGCTCTGTTACCATGTAATTAATGACAGCAGCTTAATTGGACAGGATTCCTCTTTGACAAATCCACCCTGGCTGCTGCCTGCCTACTTGCAAAGAGCTCCTCTCATTGCTTTTTTCACAGGGTTTTCTCAGCCTCACTGATCTGTGGCACCTCCAAGTTTTTACACACAGGGGCTGCTCTGACACTCCCTGATTCTTCTGAAGTAACATCTCTTTTTCTCAGGTTTGCACACATCTCTCTCAGTTTCCAGATTGCCCCAGAAAATCCCTTAGGAAAGAATTTTGGGAGGTCCAGCTCATTTAAGAGCATCTAATTAGCAGCAGTGATTTCTCTGTGCAAGGGCTATAACTGGTACTTCAAGGGCCTAAGTGGTGTTCAGTGCACTTTGTGCTGTTGGCTGATACATTTCAGCACCAGGCAGTAATTGAGAGTTGATGCAAAGCAAATTTTTCCAGGAAAAAAACATGTATTGGAAGACTTAATTAGTTTAAAATTTGAAAGATTAATCAGTATTTAGACAAAGTACAGGGAAGATGCATTACTTCAGGAAATGCTAAGAAGAAAAAGTCATCCTAATTCTTCTTGTGGACTCGGGATCAATAAATAAATGCCATGAATCAGCATGGACCAAACTGCCTCCAAGGCTCTTCTCTCCTTCCCTTCCATTTTCATCTGCCCAAACTTTGCCAGTGTGGGCCCATGGAGACAGAGATGGCTGAGACAAAGGAGCAGTGACAGCCTGAAGTGGGCAGCAGGAACATGAAGAAAATGGCCTAAAGAAGTGCAGCATTTCTGCTTCCCTGAGAAGCGAGTCAGAGGAAATCCTGGCCAGGGCTTTTTGCAGTGAGCCATTTCTAACAAAGAAAAATAAATACATCAATGCTCTTACCTGTTGCAAACTGAGAATGAGTGTCTTTGCACACTGGATTTTATCAATTTGCCTGGTTTTGCTCAGGGTTTCCTTAATGATATCTCCATAATCATTGTAGTACTACGAAAAAATGTGAGAAAAAACACCAACTTTTAAGTCAAATCTCTTATACAATTTCTTACAGCTTTCCCAAGAGAACGATTGTCAGTAATTCTTGAGTTGAAAAGGCAGCACTTTCTCAAATCCAGCTTTTTGGTGTGAGAGGGGGGCAACGTTTCAAGACCAACATTTAAACTCAATCCTGTGATAAGGAACCGCTGTGTTGATTATTATAACAAATACGTTGGAATCCAAACCAAAGAGCATTTCCTGCCCCAAAGGAAGCCCTTGACAGAGGTGACCCACGGCTGCCAATTCCAAGCAGCAACCTGCCATAGATCCAACCCCCCTGGAGAAGCAGGTGGGACAGACAGCAGCACAGAGGTGGGGGCTCCTCTTTCACCAGGGGAGAGGAATTCCCTCCAGCCAGAAAGTGCAGGAAGGAAGGAGTCAGCATGGAGTGCTGTTTCTCTTTATGTTAACAGAATGCTTGCTGAAAGCCACAGCCTGTGGTGCTGCCCATCTGGGTAGAAAAGCTGTATTATCATTACAAATTCCAAGCTGAGAATATTTTGGTTTTTTGCCCGAGAGTATTCCTTCAGCCTCATTGCCATTTCTGCATTTGCAGTCACTTATTTTCATTCCCTCTAAAATATTGCTTTTGCCTTCTTTGGTGCTAGTTTAAATTAAATTTCTCTCATCCTCAGCACCAGCTTTGGGTGCTGCCTTAAATAAAGCACACGTGCTACAAAGAGGGTGAGCTCAGTGCCAGGTGTCCTTCAGAAAGAAAAAAAGTACTGCACGGGATCAAATAAAGCTGGAAAAGCTTTCAGGAGTGTTTGGGCTGTGAGGACAGCCCTGGCAGGAGAAGCCCTGGCACTGCAGGCTGGGCTCAGCACAGGAGGAGGCAGGGCCTGTACCTTCATATAGTGTTTGAAGATATCTGCTGCTGCATGCATGTCCACAATGTCATAAATTATCAGCTTGCTGAAGGCAGCCAGAAGGTTTCTTCTCTTATGCAAAGCTTCTATTTTGTTGGCTTCATCTTCTTCATCTCCCTCTGAAAACAACATCAGCAACAGAATGTTTGTAAGCAACTGTTAAGTTCTAAAACAGCATTGTCAAAGGGGAGCTTTTAGGAAAAAAACCCCAAGCAATTCTTGAACGTGAAGCAAGGAGGATTGTTGGAGAAGAAGCTGAAATGAAAGGTGTTAAGTCTGGAGTCCTGCCTTCCAGGGAAGCTCAGGAACATGACACCGCACTGACCAAGGCTGCTCTCCACAGTCCTGAGGAGATCCTGAACATAATCCACATGGAACTGAGTAATTTATTTCCTACACCCTGTGAAAGACCACAGTGAACGTTTCTGAATGTTCTTAACTCCTCCAACCCAGGACACTCAGAAAGGCTCCATTAACATCCCTAAGCTGTAAGTATTTCACACAAGAAAAATCAGAAGCACCAGGACTTCTGCATGCCTTGGATTTTCAGATGGGAAATCAGGGGCTCTGAACAACAGAAAATAAAACCAGTTGTAAAAAGCATTACCATTGAATGGCAATGCCATCAGTATTAAGTCTGTATGTAAGACTTCACTCTATGGATGGAAAATAAACTACACATAGTAATATACACTTTGAATTCCATAAGAAACTTCAGAGCAGAGACCTTCCAAAAATAAAGTCGAAATACTTCTGAAAGCATCTGGACAAACTGATTAGAAAATTCGATTTTCTCCTTTCTTCTGTGTCCGTTATGAAGAAAAGCTAAACATACCCATGCTCTGATTTTCATCATCTTGGTCAATGAAGACATGATCCATCACGAAACTGAGGAGTTCTGACTGGAGGCCTGAGTCTGGATTGAACACCAAAGGCTGGAGCCCTTCTCGACCTCCTGTCATCAGCTGGTGACTAAAAATCATCAGGAGATCACAGAGCAGCATGAAGGCCTGAAAGGCAAAAGAGAAGGAATGCAGTGAAAAGTCAAGGAAGGAAAACATAAAATACCATGGATCTGATTTCCAGATATCCCCTGCTGTTATTAAACAGCTTCCTAAGCTGTTCTCAGGTGTAGTTGTTTTATGTGCTGTGGAAAGGATTCCACCGTGGTTCCCTGTAATTTGGAATGCTGTGCCTTTGGCTCCTAGGTCAGGAACTGTGGTTATTACCTTCTCCATGTCCCACGTCACCCATATTAACCTTCCATTTCTTCTCTATGAAAAGAACTCTAAACCCACCTCTGATCCAAAGCCAGCAGCCACATTCGTTGTAAAGAGAACACATCTCTTTTGATAAACAGTCAAAAAAAAAAATCAAACAAAAGTAAAAACATGAACACCACGGAGGGAAATTCAAGCTGAGTCACTGTCAAAACCACTCAACGCTCACAAATACAGACAAACAGCCACAGCAAGGAAATTCTTGCAGAATTTCATCAAAGCTTTTGCAAAAAAAGAACCAAGTTCGTCTGCAGAGCTTTCAAATCCAGACCAAGCCAACCTGGGCAGAGGTGCCCGTGATTTGTGCTCATTACTGTTCTCCCCTCGCTGCCTGAGGCAGGAAGGCACTGGCACCACCTTCCTCTTCCAAGGGCTCACTCCTGCACGGCAGCACCCCTGGTTTGCCCCACATGGCTTTTGCTGGGGTCTCCCAGGCAGCTGTCTGCACTGGATCACATCCAGCACCTTTCAGAGGCATTTCTTTATTCACAGCTTCTCCATTTTAAACCTCTGACACGTTTCCAAACCAAAATCTGTAGATGCTGAACTTCCTGGTGGCTCCCTTGTTTCTGGGAGTGTGTCACAAAATCTGAACGAGCTCCTCTCGGGCAAGAACAGATGCAGATCATTGTCAGCTACGTTCTGCTGAGATTTTAGGGACAGATGTTGCTGCTTGGGATTTCTCTCCCCTCGATCCAAAAGGCTGTGATTCATTCCAGTGATGATCTCACCTGCTCTAAACTCCTTTGATACTCAATAGAACTGAAGCTCTGCCTAAAGCAGGCCTCTAAAAAAGAGCAGATGAGTAATGCACTGCTGCTGCTCAGTCCCATATAAAGGCAGCTGTGGGCTCACTCACTGGATAGTCATTTCCCTCAAACACTCATGGAAAAGCTGAAATGTTTCAGTCTTGTTTCTCTAAATACTTCATACATTTTTCCATCCTTTGATATGGACATCGACTTTCTCTGGAAAGGATGTCTGGAGTAAGGATCAAGTATGGTAGGAGGCCAATACAATTTCGACAGAATTCTCAAAAAAAAAATAAAATCCAGTAAAGCAAAAGGAATAAGTAGCAGTCCTGCACTCACAGAAAGGTACTTGCTAAGGAAGAAAACAAGAGCAAATCCTAGAAGAGTCAGCTGGAAGGGGTCCCTGGAGTCTCCAGTCCAGCCTACTCTGCCCAGAACACTCCATCTCTCTGGCTGAGGCTTGAGAACTTCCCCACAACTGGGAACTGCAAAGGAGCTTCTGAAGAAAACTTCAATTATCAACCAAAAACCCCTTGTGCCCACTGGTAAGAAGAGAACAAACCCACGTTCATACACCTCACGAACAAATGCCCTGCAGGAATGGGAAGGAACATTTGCCATTTGTTGAGGCAGGAAGGGCAATGGGTCCAGCTCGAGCTGGAAGGGAAGAATGAATTTGCACAGAGCTAGAAGATATTTTCACATTATAGAGTACTAATATAATATACCAGGAGTAAGCACTCTGAATATTAAAAACAATTAAAGTAAAACCTGCTGGAAGCCAATGATACACAAATCTTTTAGGAATACATAAACTACTGACATCTCTGAGCATTTAACGTTTATATTTAGCAACCTGAAGAACAGAGAGTAAAATGCCAAGCAGAGCTGTCTTTCAGAGAAACAAAAGTGTATTTTAAGAAGCATTGTCTTTTAAATACCACAGGCAAAAAACCACAGGCCAGTTATCAGTTATATTCTTTGCAGCATCTGGGGAGGTCTGACAGAAATGCCATTTGTAGAAAAATAAAATGTCATTGACATAAATCAGTGTATATTCACATAACCTCAGCTAATAAACCACCTACTGTGTCCTGCAGAGACAGACTTAATTATTTCAACAAACCCTTTGATTCAAAGGAAAAAAATCCAAAAAGATTCAGCCCGTTTGAGGCCTCAGTCACCCTCCAGAAGTGCCTATTGCCATCTTTTAATCCAGTGTCTACAGCAAGAGTCTTTCATCTGAGGTGATTGAGTTGGATGCCCGGAGTCACAAGGGCTGGAAATGAGCCTGAGCATCCAGGAAATCCCTCCTTACTGCTAATCAGAAGTTAATTTGTCATGAGCTGTGCTCTGGAAGTTCTGTTACTACAGCTGCTCTTCTGGGCTGCTTGTTCAGGTTTATTTAGACAGGAGCAGAAATTATTTTACTTTAAGTTTGATGCGGTGTTGTCTCGAGTTTTACTACAATTTAAAAGTGCACTTTTCTAAGAGCATGACAGACATTTCCTTTACCTGTTCTTTGACTGGAGTGTTGACATTTGATAGACACTGCTGGCAGACAGCCAGGAAGGATTTCACAGTTTTCCTCAATACCAACAAGTCCTCCTGGAACAAACGTTAGAAAATAAAGTATATAAAAATTAGTAAGAGGTTTCTTGGAGGAAACAAAAGAAAGAAATGGTGATGATTTCATACGTTCAACAAAAAGCTGTGAAAGAAATAACATGTGTTCTCTATTCCAAGAGAACACACACAGAAACAGTCCCTTGGTTTTACAGCGGTGATGAACCAATCACTGCAAAGGAAACAAGAACCCCAAGTGAAATGAAACGGGAGGAATCCCCGGCAGGATGGCAGGTCCGTGCCCACAGACCTTCCCCCAGGAAGGGACAATGTCCTGCAGAAGAAGCTCCCAGCAGAGGTGAAGAATGCACGGGCAGAGTTTTCCCTGCCGAATTCTTGCACTGATGCTGCCTGCTCAGCCTGTGCCTCAGCTCTGGAGTTAGCTTCTCCAATGCTTCCTGCCACGAGCTCTCTCTCTCTCTCTGTGTTTACTCAGAGCCTTTTTGTGGTCCATGTGTTCTCCCTGTGCTGGTTTCCAGCTCAGGACAGGACTGCCAGCGTGCCTAAAGCTCTGAACTTCTCCTCACGCCCAGTGCAGTGAGGGGGATTTGCTGATGGGGACTCCGAAGGTGTGTGCACCCCCTCACCTTCCTACTCCTGCTCCTTTTCCTCTGATGGTGCCACTGCAATACCCTGCACTACAGAATCTGGAAGACACCTCTGCTCTCTTCTGATCCACAACTTGACATTATTCACCCCGTTTTTTTCCCCTGGATATAAGCCTTCCATTTGGCAGCATTAAGATGCCTCTTTTCCAAAATTTTAAATTACATTTTGTTCACCAATTGATCTATATCATCCCCATTTTCAGGGCCTGCCTAGATGACTGATAAAAATGAGCCTCTTTTTAAGAGAGGCCAGATCTCTCCCAGAATGCATCAGAAACTATTCCATTGTACAAGGATTGCTCATCTACAATTTTTCTTTAATATATGGATCAGTTTTGAGCTATTGAATATTAACACATGACTATCAATCAATGAATATTAATTGAATGAGTTACATGAAATCCAACCGTGCACCTGCAATACACAGGACACCCTTCTCTCCACGGGCTAACTTGAAGAAGTGTTTCAAAATAACTCTGCCCCTTTTTATGCTGATAAAAATGTATCAAAGGCTCTCCCTTTTGATATTGAACAGTGAGAGGCAGGCTGCAGAGCAGCCTGGAGAAACAAGAGCTGTTTTGTGGATTTTGGGGAGGGGACTTCAGCAGCCTGTGACAGCTGAAGGGCAGGTTTGGAATGTGTAGGTGTTCATGAACATTCCAGAAGTGCCCAATATTCTGGTCCTGTATTCTGCAGAGCTGACAGTTATCCTGCACTGGCTGGAGGGCAGTTATGTGCTGTTAATAAATCAAGGAGCTGACTTCATCCTAATTAGATTTAAACCACAGGAGCTGAGCTTCTCCCTGCCACACACACGGCGGCTGCAGTCCAGAACACCTGGCTCAGGTAGGGAGCCACGATCCACAACGTGCCCAACAGCTGCAATCTGGGCAATTACAGCAACAAACGTGCCCTGGCTTGGGCACAATGCCCAGGACAGCTCCCAGACAAGGGCAGTTCTCCCAGGACAGAGCTGTGGTTGTGAAGAGCCATCTGAACACCAACAGATAAAAAATAACTTCATTTCATCAGACTCCGTATGCCCGTGGTTGTCAAGTATGACTCCACCACAATCAATACAAGATATAACAATTATCAAGCAATTCTGTAGCCAAAGAATTCATTTGGAGAGAAACCTTACCTGAATTCCCCATCCCACCTGATGGATGCAAAGCACACGTGAACAACAAATGTAAAACCTGACGAGATCCTTGCACTTGTTTCCACCTTTTATTCCTGTACTGACAACTCCAAAATGTTCATGCACTTTCTCCTGGGCACTGACTGCTTAAATGGGACCTTACAAGGTGAAACAGAGCAGCAACTGCTGCCAGCATGAAGTCACACAAATGACAGCTGGCAGCAGATGAACATTTCTTACAAATCAATCCCTCCCTCTTTGATCTTTCAGCCTGGTTGTCCAAGGGAAAGCCAAAAAATCATCTTTGAAACATAAGCCTGGGAACAAAAAAATCATAAATCGATGGGATGCAGAAAAACAAAGATTTAAGATTAGTTTTATGACATAATATAAATTCTCTTCTCTCCATTTTCATCTTTAATCTTCCTTCCTTCCCCACTCTCTTACTACCTCTCCTTTCCCTGCTCTCACCCTTCCTCGACAGGTACCAACAACCTTTTCCTTCCCTGTAAGAGTTTACCTGATTTGTATCTAAATAGAAACCAAGGAATTGCTTGCAACTGAAAAATTCCAGCTTGTCTTTTGCTTTGCAATCTTGTGCTTTTATCTCAAACCTGAAAGGCTTGTGAGTCCAAAAGCCTCTCTGCTTTTTGCAGCTACATCCACTGGTCTACTAAAGATGCCACATGAGGCTACACCATCCCCCCTCTCTGCCCTGAGACCATTGCAGATAACATAGCACAGTAGCCCTAGAAACCTGCATGGACCTACAAATTAAACTGCTGGGCCAGGAATGTTCCCAGAAAAGCCTGAATATTCCAAAGTATCTGTGAAATACACTGGTTTTCCTTCTGAGACACTTAATGCCTTTGTCTACCCTTTAACGTTGACCATTTTCCAAGCCTAATAATGACTTATAAACCAGCCATGGGCAAAATGCTTTCCCCCAAAGGATGAAATGCCAGATACAGTGCAGATCAGATCTATTTTCCCAGTGAAGAAACTAGAGTGGAAGGTTGGATAGCAGAATGCTCCAGTCCCAGCAGGTCTGTGGGTGTCTCTCTTCCCTCAGCTGAGGCTGCTGCCACCCTGCAGAGCTGCAGGGCACTAATGCAGGGCACCCCTGGAACCAAGCATGCACCAAACTCATCATTTCGTAGAGGCTGGGGTGGAACCCCAAACAACACATTGCTCAGAGTTCTCTAGGTGAGAACGGGGCAAAGCCAAACTGACTTTTATCTGGCATGGCTGTTCTGGAGCGACTCTTTCTCCTTTCCACTCCTATGAACTGTGTTATGTTTTAACTCTGTTACGAATCACAACAGGATTAGAAACACAGGAGACATCAAAGCTATTCTGCAATCACCTCATAAAACAATTTCTCATGCAAATGCATCCTATTTTGAAAAATTAGGCAGAGCCATACACTTGCACTAAGCTTGTCAATAAGAAAATCTCTGCCACTGAAATAAATAAGAAGTTTTTTTTCTCTTTCAGTTGAACTGGATCGTCGTGGTCACGTTGTAACAGCAGCCACATGAATGGCATCAAAATGTGACGTTTATACCATGCAGAGAGAGGCTGTACGTTCATCCCCAGCTCAAGGTTAGGGTCAAGTCCATTTCTTTTGCTGTAATTGAGACACACAAAACGTGAAGCTTTCTTCCAGCAATGCTGACAGCTATCCCTGCATCACCTGTGCTGTACTGCAGCAGTTTATTGCACCTCCAGAGCACTGGAGACGCTTTCCTGGGAGCAGAGTCTGTGTTCATTTCCCACAGATGGGATGGTCTCAGTTTGCAGAGCTCCAAGGTGCACTACTGCACCCTACCAGCCTGCTACTGAGAAACAGGCTGACAGGGGGAAATGGGAACAGAAGCCAGAATAAAGAAAAACAATTCTTCCTTTTTGTCTAGTAGCTATTTTTAAATGTTCGTGTCAGTATTCAGAACAACTCAAGAATTTACCATGTATTTGTATCATTTTCCTATGCATGAAATGCTCATTTGAGAAGCACTTCAGTATAACATCTTTTCCTTTTTGATGCTGATGGGGAAGTACAATTATTACTTCAGTTTTCATACAATTTTAATTTGATGTATTGCTTTTGAAAAAGCTCTGAAAAAAAACAGGATTCTGGCCTCTGGCTGAGAGAAGAGCTAAGGAAAGGTCCTGGAAAAGTCACATGTCACCTTGTCTTGACTGCATCATACTTCTGCTTTTTATTAGCAATCCTTACTGCCAGTGCCCTGCCCTTTCTACTGCAACATCAAAGGTGTAATTAGAGAATAAACACATCAAGATTCAGCTATCTGTGGTCTACAGACCAACAGTATTGCTCACAACGGTTCGTGTCAACATTCCTTATCAGCCATGCAAACTACAGCACTCACAATAAAGTGTGTTAATTATCCTCAGTAATAAAAATATAATCACCAGCTGCCGTAAAATCCTGATAAAGACTGTTTGCATTGTTTAGATACAAGCATGATGTTAAATAGATCCTGAAACATGGAACAGATCTGAACATCAACACGTCATGTGTTATAAATGACAACAAACGATGGCAAGAATGGAAGTTAGAAGGAAAGCAGCACCTTTCTAGGTAAGCGTGTTCCATCAGTAACATTTTGTAGGATCACATGAACACTTACTTTGGAAGGGGAGCCCTCAGTGATTTTCACCAGCTGCCAGAGAATAGAGTAGTGGGAACACTGCAGTGCCTGGACAACAATCTGTAACACAAGAGCACACAGGAGCTCAGCACTGCTAAGAGCAGGCACGGCAGGGAGGGCATGGAAAATCTGCCATGCATTTTGTGGTGAAAAGACAGGAGTGGCTCTCAGCACTTTTTATTTTCAAGGCTCTCGTGTTTTTGCCTTGTTTGTTTTGGTGCAGTTAGAAATCAGCCTACTAGAGGCAAAAAAATACTGTGTAAATGCTGGGCAACACCAGAGCACTGTGCACGAGAGAAGTACAGCCCAACACCTCCAGCTTGCAGGTCAAAAGCATCTTTAAATACCTCTAAACCTGGCTGCACTATAAAACAGCCTGGAAATCTGTTCCACTGTCAAATGAACAATTCTTATTCTGAGTTTTATGAGAATTTCTTTATTCTAAATGAACCTGAGTTAGAATTAACAACTGGCTTCTAACTGAAACCAAATTAAAATTAAAATGGGCTTAAATGCTGAAGTAGGAATTCTGCAGTTTCAACAGGAATCATGGGAGAATATGAGATAGTTCCTGTGCTCATCCATGAGAAACAAAAACTGAGCTCTGAGGGGAAAAAAGTCCAAGATGTGTTCACTAAAACATCATCTCCACATCTCTCATAATCTTTCATCTTACCTTCAATGCACAGTAATCATTAGTGGTAATTCTATTGCAGCCAAGGCTTACAATGCTGGGTTTCACTGTCAACATCAGGATCAATTCACTGCTTTTTCAGTATCAGGAGCATGAGCTATTCTCAACTTTACAGATGAGAAAGGTGAGGGAAGGAGATCAGAAACCATAGATTCCAAGTTTCTCCACTGCTTAGACACTATAAATTTAATTCTGGCTTTTCCTACATCCCTGAAGTGCATTGAACCTTAGCTTTTCTGTCCAGGCAGACTCTTTAGAAGCCCGTTCAGCCACGTGACGCAGTGCAGGTGCTGTTAAGGGTACCTGTTCTGGCATAGCCCCGTGCTCAATTCCAGTTCTCAGCAATCTGTAGCAGTTACTGAACAGATCCCATTTGGTGAGATCATGAGCACTGCAACGAGAGGGAATAAAGAGGCATTAATTGTGCTCCTCAGAAGCCCCAGAGCAGAGAGCTTCAGCGGTTTCCCCAGCTGACCAAGGAGCTGCAGAGCAGCTGGCTCCGTGCTGGGCAGGGAACCGTGGGAGGCTCTCTGCCACCTGCACCTCTTGTGCTGACCAGGAGCAAATGCTTCCTGCAGGGAGAGCCAAGGCGAGGCCTTGGGGCTCTGCTCCACAAGCCACAGCTCCAGTGAAGTTCTCTGGGTTGCTCCGCACCTGCTGAGGATGCCCAAGGGTCTGAGAGCAGCAGGAACCTGAAAAGCTGGTTCATGCCTCGGGAGGGAGATCCTGTGTAATCCACCCAGGGAAATGCGGCCAACACCTCAACTACAGGGAGAAAATGCATCTCCCAGGCTCTCACCATAAGCCATTCATTATTACTATTGCTACTACTAATTAATTCTATAATTATGAGGAGAAGTAGCACAAAGGCATTGAGAAACAGCTTCCTGCAGGCTCTCCTAAGCTGAGGCCCAAAGCAGAGGCTTGTGGCAGAGAAGTGTCCCTTGTGCCCTGACTGTGCCGTGCAGGGCAGCAGTGCCTGTAGGAAGTTACTCGTGGGTGCAGGGAGGAGGTGCCACTTGCACATCCCACCTGCCAAGGGCTGAGCAAGGACCCAGATCAACCCGAGCAGTTCTACTGACAAAGCCCAGCGGTCGTTCCTCCTGAAACTTCAGGTTTCAGGCCACGTGTTCACTCATTTCCCCACACCTGCCACTGCCGACGCTCGCCGAAAGGATAAAATGAACATCACCAATCGCTGAGGGAAAGCACCACCTACTTGTGGAAAGATGTCAGCCTCTTGAGCGTGGAGAGCACGTTGTAAATGTCATCATCATCAGCTTCTTCTCCCTGCAGGGAAAGGCAACCCATGAGGAAAGCCCAGCAACTCAGCCCAGATAGTACTGCACAAGCAGGAGCGGCTTCTTAGGGGTTTCTGCTGATATCAAAACTCTCTCCAAATGTTCCAGTGACTTTCATGTAGATTTATGCAATATTTAAGTAACCACTGCAGAGCACTAAAGAACAAGCAGGATCATCTGACAGCATTCAGCATTATCACCCTGTTAATATCCAAACCTGTATCCTCTAGCAGTAGAAATCATTCCCAAGACCAAAATCTGAGTTCTAGCTTATTTTACAAAAAGGACTGAGCCACCAGCTTTAACCACTAGCTGATGAAGAACATGCTACAACACCATTTTAGAATTTTCTGCAAACTAAACAGCAAATTCCCTTAGTGAATCAAGTGAAAATAAGGCATTTCCAACCCTAATTTTTCCAGAAATTTTCTAAAATAAGAAACCCGCTTGCAACAATTCTTCTTCTCCATTTCATTTCAATAATTTCTTTTCCATCTAGAAGCCCAACAATTAAAACACCTTCCTGCAAATGTTTCTCTCATTATCAGCCCAATGAGAAGACACAGCAGTGGGATACTTGCTTCAGTACCCAGTATGCAAATTTTAAAATTTAAAATGTCTTAAAAACGATGAAATAGACTTATTAAAATCAATTATTCAAACAAATATCACTTCAAATCACTACTCCTGAGAGAACTCTTGGGAAGGCATTTATAAAGCCCAGCACCCCGGTGCTCTCCTGTGGGTAGAAGGGTGAGGCCAGAGGGACCTTTAGAGCACACAGGTGGGCAGAGATGAAATTGGGGGCTGTTCTTCCAGGTTCTGACCAGAAACTTATAAGAAAGGACACCACAGAAGGCAGACAGGGAGAGAGCAGCTCCATGTATTTTATGAAAGAATGCACAGTGGTGCCCCACCTCCTGTATGTGCTGCCCTTTCACTCACGCACGTTTCTCCAGCTATACAAACTTTTTTGTTTCCTCAGCAATGTGACAGGGCATATTTACAGTGAGCCTCTATGTGGAATGTTACGTAAAAACAGGAAAAAAGGCTTATTTCCTTTAATATGCCATTCTAAATCAGGGACTTAGCTTCACATTCTCTAAATGTACATCAAAAATTAAATGTATCCGCCACAGTGCAGTGCATGGCTACAAGGAAGGAAAAAGGTCTGTGCAGCTCTCATGTTATGTTTAAAAAGCATGAAAATTACAACAAATTAAGTAGTGCTACACCAAGTTAAATTGCTGCAAAAGAGGAAAAAATGAGTATGATTTCTATTTTTATTTAATGTATTCTGTCTTATGCATTTTGAAGAATAAATTCTTATAACTAAATCCCAGGAACTTCCAGGTTTCAGACCTGTATCTTTTACTCTTTTACTGTTTCCAGGGCACTTTAAATATGCCATTTGACATAGTTTCTTATATATCCTCTCCTCCATCCAAAACATAATCCAATCTTGATTTTGCTGCCTGCGTATACATTTTGGACTACTGGAATCACTACAAACACGAATGTAAATGCAACTTTCACCCATTCATCCCCTTAATTCCTTATGTGGACTGTTTGATTACTCAATTCTCAGAAGCAGGATTGTGCCATGGTCTTGTTTTACCCCATCAATGATTTGAAGCCTTAATGGCTCCATTTTCCACAGGGAGAAGTAGCTCAAATAATTATGAAATAGCTGCTGCTGCACTACATCTTCAGATGGATCGTTTCATGGCTTGCTAAGAATGCCTCTCTACACCTATCCTTGCATATTTTAGGCAGTCAGCTGCAGCAGTTTGAAGAAAACCAACCTCCTGCAGCAGGTCCTCGACGGAGTGGTTAAAGCGATCCACAAACTCGTCAATCAGCTGGCTGTGGGCGATGTCCACTCTGTTCTGGATGGTGTACTCCTCGCTGCACAGGATGCTGTAGGTTTTACTGCAGGCTTCCAGAACGTCTGATTCCACGTGCTTTTCCACAACGAACTTGATCTGCTTCAGTAAGGCATCCAGGTGCTGCAGGGCAGAAAAGAGCTTCAGCTTTCCCCTCGGTGGGGCGGTGGCAGCAAGCAAAGGCCCTGCCAGAGCAGCCAGCTGAGGCTGCCGTGGGGGCTCCTGAGAGCCACCACGCCTCCTGCCCACGATACCTTCTCCATCCTGCCCGTGCTGTAGATTTCCAGGTCGAAGTACTGAGGGATTTGCAGGAGGTTTGCAACCTTCTCGGCGTCCGCGGAATACTGGAACGTCGTGGCAGCAAAACAGACAAGAGGGAAAGTCAGAATCAACTCCTGCTCTACAGAATGAGAAAGTTTAAAAGCAGCTGTAAATCCCAGTGAAAGGTTTATTTTGTTGAAAACTGTACCTTTGATAGCAGCATGGGAAGTGCAATAATGAAATGCTCAGTCAATTTATTTCTGTCGTCTATCTGAGTTTTTCTTTCTTTTGCTGTCAAGACCTAGAAGCGATCAAACATAATTACAGTAAATACATTTTCCTGCATATAGCATTCATTAGCTTTTCTAAACATTATACTACAAACAAAAACCCATGCAAGTGTATTTTTAATAAAACAAAAGGGGAGGAAATAAAAACCTCAAAACACATTTGGGCTGAAGAGTGATTAAGGGGGAGGACCGTGTGACCTGAGAAGCTGTGACTGAAAAGGAAAATACCATATTCACCCATCATGACACTGCCTCCACACATCAACATCCTTTTAGGATTGAAATTCAAATCTAACCCAAGTCAGTGGAAGTTTTGCTATTGCTTCCAACCCTACTGAATTCTGGCTTTCTCACACTAACCCAAGCGTTCATGTAAGACCTCAGGGCAAGCTGAAGTGTAATTAAGAAAACCAAAACTAAACCACACAGTAACAGTGATTTTCATTAGCAGATTCACGGCCTCCTCTCCAAACTGGAATGGAATTCTCAGTGAGAATGCACGTTCAAGTTCACAGCAAAACACTGAAGCACTAACGGTGTCAGAACAAAACCCCCTAGAAACAGTGACCATGCTAAAAATAATCAAAAAAAGACAAGAATCAAAGCAGCCTGCTTCATCAGAGCGTAGATCTGACTTCAGGAAAGAAAAGAATACTTGTGAAAACAAATCCTCATAATAAAATACTCAAGCTAGCTAATGATTCACATGTAGCCAATCAGCCAGACTGCACAGTAAGGGTCAAAGCTAAAGTCAGAGGAGAAACTATTTCAAAAGAAAGAGAGTGCTCCATTAGCAACCTGTTCCCGTTTCAACTCAGAGAAGAAGTTGGTGGGATCAGGAGACAGGACGAGGCTCCAGGGGCAAGGCAGAGATCCCTGCAGTCAGCACCCCACACCTCGGGCTGGAACTGAAAGCAGCAGAAGCTGAGTGTCCAGGGAGGAGCAGCACTGGGCAGCGGGCCCTGCTGTGGCAGCAGGAACCCAAGCAGCTGGGGAGGCTGGGGGATGGAGCAGGGACCAGGACAGGGCACCGCGTGCACGGTGCAAGGAGCAGGGATGGCCCCGGAGCAGCACCAGCCCCCCCAGAGCAGAGAAACCAGGGCAGCATCCCAGCCCTGAGAGCCCAGGCGTGTGCTGGGCACCAAACACTGCTGCTCCCCGGCACTGGGAATGGATCCGGGGCCCCAGCACCACTTCCAGCCTCCTCTGATCATCCTTCACAAGGTGGAATTGGTTTTACTCATCTGTTTTCTTGAGCTCCAAGTGCAAACATTGAAAACTTAAGACTAAGCAATTTGCTTAACTTCAGTGAATTGAGCTGAAGAACTCTTGAGAAAGAGGAAATACTCAGACAGTTAATACTGGCATTATGTGGTGAACACATACTGGAGTTTGTTTTGGTTGTTTTGGTTGTGTTTTTGTTTTTTAATTTAAAGGTCACTGTGACTGCTTGAAAGGTTTGCAGCTTGAGACAAAAAAATCTGTGCTTACAATACAGTTTTCCTAACACAAGATAAGACACGGTTGTGTAAATTTCAGTAAGTGCTTTCGTGGATTCCCTTCTTAATCCTGAAATGTTTCAATAAATTAGGAATTATTAGGAACATGCTTTATAAATTAAAGTGCATAAAGGATGTTTAAATGGACAATTTCCTGGAGCTTTTCATAGGATGCTGTTTTTCTGGACATGAGACTAATCTGCTTTGGCACATAAAAAATTAAGAAGTTAAGTAACTGCAATATTTTAGCAACAGAGAACTCCAAGACTCTCCAGATTTCATCTTTATTATATCTGTGGCTTTAACAAACTAGCAACAAAACTAACTTTATGATTATTTAGAATGCATGCTAAAAGAAGTACCATATGTTCCCGTGGGTTTATTCCACTTTTGTCTACCCTAAGTAAGATGGGGACTATCAAAAAATCAGGGGAATATGTTGAAGAAGCTGAGATTGCCTTGGAAGGTGACTACTGTATTTATGCAGAATACAGCTGGAAGCCTGTTATTACCCTGAGACTTAAAAGGAAGTGTTTAAAACTGCATATCCAGCCTTAGGGATGGCCTTCCACTAGTGCTCAAACAGTCCCAATGAAATGAAGAGGCAATTTGGCCAGAATGTCAAGTTCTGAAATGTTTAGGGCACTCAGTGGGAGAGCATGGATACCTGGAGTGACATCCAGCCTGGGCCCAGTGCCACCCCTCCTGCTCAGAGCAGAGGCAGCCCTGGGTCCACTCAGGACTCAAAAACGACCAAGCACACAAAGGGACCAACTCCCAGTACCTGTTCCAGAGCTCAAACACCCTCATGATAAAGATCCTGTTGAAATTTTATGGCCATATTAGCAATACATTTGTTTTTATGAAGGACAGTCAGAGGTAACCTGCTCTGCTCCTACCCTTTCCACTCTAATCTAGTTTTAACATGAAATGCTGATGATGTGGGTACATTACAAATAGAAGGCAGGGGTATGATAAAAAAAACATTCAAGAATATAATATAAAAAGACTTGCATGCTAAAAATTTATATTGCTTAATGTTGATGCTGAATTGTATTCCCATTAGTCTCTTTAGCCCAGAAATGAGTTTTGCACCTTGGCTTTGAGAGTGAAGGGGGGAGAAGGAGAAGCTGTGGAAGAACATCTGAGGTTGTTTTCAAAACACAGAGATCAGAGTGTTCAGCTTTCCCTCACACACGGCCTGTGCTGGCAGTGCTGGGAGCAGCAGGACAGAGCTCTCCTTTGCTTTCTGGTTTTGGCTACCTGAGGCACAGAAGTCCTCCAGACTGTGGGGTTTTTTTTCCTTTTTCCCAAACTGTTCAAGCCTGCTGTGGACTGAAATCCCAGAGGAGGACCAGGAGCTCACCCCTGTGGCCCAGCAGGGCCTGGCGCAGGCTGTGGCATTTTCCAGCCCCAGAGGGGCTGATAAAGGCAGAGAGAACTGAGCTGCAGCCCACGGAGGGGACTCTCTGAATTTGTCAACTGTTCAGAGCAGTGAGAGGTTTTGTTTTGTTTTTACTATTGTTCATTTTTGTGCTGGGAAGTGCTTTGCCTGTTAAACAAACAGTTTTTTTCATTTCTCTCTGAGGTCTTGTTCCCAAACCAGTTTGGGTCCCCTTTCTACAGAGATCCCATCCAGAGATCTTCTCCCAAATCTGCCCTAAACCAGGACACTGAACTTAGCAATGCAAACCCCAAAAACGAAACAAAGAGAAAACCAAACCTGTCCAGAACCAGAATTTCTAACTTTTTTTCTCCGAAGCGCTCAGACGAAACGGCAAACACCAAATCCAGAGCTGCAGCGCAGGAGCACCCGAGTGCCACCCCCAGCTGGCACTGTCCAGCGCCAGGCAGGAGCTGCAGCCCCACTCACCCTCTTGCCAGTGCCCCTGCCCACGGGGGGATGAGCCTCGGCGGCCTGGCGGATGGTGCACACCATGAGCTCGATCAGCGCGCTCTCCTGCCGGTCCGACATGGCTGCGGGAGAACAGGGAGAGCGGGCTGGGACACGGGGAACGCTCCACACACACAGGGCACATCTCAAAAACACTCACTGCAGAAGTGAGAGGAGCCCCAAGAAACGGAGGGGAGCGAAGGGGAACACAAGGAAGAGCTCCAAACTAAGGGGGAGTCACAGAGGACAAACAGTGACAGACAATTCGCTGTCACCTCATCAATTCTCTGCTCGCTGGCAAACGCCGGTATAGGGAGGATCACACCCCACCAGGCTAAGCAGAAACAAGGAGCCAAGTGCCTGATTTCCTGAGGATAAACACCCCTACTTCTGCAGCAGGTGCACACCAAAAGGCCAGCTTTGGAAGCAGGGACGTGATGAGCACACCCTGCCAGGAACATTGATTTTTTTCACACACCTAAGCCTTGTGAAGGTCCCTGAAGCTGGAGAATCCTGAGGAATTATAAAGGATCTTGAATGATGCTCGTTAACCTTAGGGACACTTCGCTCCCAGCCCTCCCCTGGTTATTTTGTGCATCCTGGTCTATTATTAGCAAAAGAAAATCTGAAACTAATGGTGAAACAATCTCCTTTGTTTTTCCTCTTGAGAGTTCATTGTGTTCACATTTACCTAGAAAGGCCCCGTATTTATTTAACTAGTATTACCTGAAGTGTTGGTTTATTCAAAATTGAATTAGCTATTTAATTTATTGAAATAGTTATTTAAACATGCAGAAAAAAAAAATCAAATCTTATTCTTTAATATTAGGGAAACACACTACAGCAGACTTGACAAAAAAAATAAAATCCCCTCCACAGTACAAATAAAAATAGAGTACAAATTGCTGCTTTTGAAGGAAAGTCCATTAAAAATAGATAAACCCCAAATCTTCAAATATGTTTCCCAAACAAACCACAACATAAAAAGATGCTTCACTTCGGGTGGCAGAGGTGTTTAAGGAATAATTCACAATACTGTGCAATATCAAGGAAGCACGGGGTTATTAAGCCAATACCTTCTTCTCCTTGGACTGGCTCCTCCAAGAGCAATTCCGTCATACATTCCCAGTCTTTGAGCAGTTCTTGAGAGCTCTCCCACAAGCTGTCCACCAAATAGGCTGCATGTTCATGCAACTGGAAAATCCAAAGCAGTCATCAGTACAGCTCCTGGTATAAGCACCACTTCTTTAACTTTCACAATCACGTGGCCACAGAGAGTGCCCTGGGCACGTATCTTTTGTTATTTGGAAAGAACATTCCGTTTGGAACTAATTCAGGAAGGTTTTCTCCCAGCAGAATGACAGCAGAGTAATGGGGTTCCGTGTTAAGAGAAATGAAATAAAACCAAACGGAGTTTCTTTTGCACAAAGCTGCTTGTCTCCGAAAAATCCTTCCCAGAGTTTCGACCCACAAGCTGTAAACTTACCTTCCCTCACTTTCTCACTGCATTACAAAAAGGGGAGATGGTGAGAGTCGGAATGTGTTTATTTTGAACAAGCAATTGGTTTTCATAAATGCTGCTACGTGCCCAGAAAAAAGGAGTAACAACTCTGGTGATTCCATGGGGTATAGATTTAACACTAACTTCAACTGCAAAAAATGTTTTTATGTGAATTAACACAACTGTTGTAAAGTGAGAAAAATACTCCATAGGCTTCTGCTGTTTTCTAAACTTTGTCTTTAACTCCTGCCAACAAGTAACATGCACAACATGCAGTTTGTGCTCGCCAGGGACAGACTCCTCAGCTGGAAAACATCTCAGAGGGCAGAGAAGGAGGTGTCAGTACATTCCCCTCCTCTGTTTCTGACAGCTTTGAGCAAAAAGTCACAGAGTTGCTGCTGCTGGGCAAGGTTCACTCCCTCGAATGCACCCCCAGGCTGCAGCATTAACTCATCCCACCCACGTGCAACCTCCCAGTTCCCCAACTCGTCACTAAAATTGCAGTCAGGATATTGTACCGGGTTCCCAGCAACTCCTTCAAAACCAACAAGAGCAAAAACTGGCCCTGAGAGAGGTGTGACCCTCAGGGAACAGCACGGGAGGCTGATCTTGGCTTTGGGAGTGGAGCAGAGTTTCCTTTCTCCTCAGAAGGACAGACAAGGTCAGTGCTCAGTAACTCACACCTAAGGTGTCTGCACTTAAAACACAACGAACTTTACAAGCTAAGTTTTAGAGGAGCTGGAACTAAAAATCCATTCTGGGGGCAGCTGGAAGGCTGACAGAGGTAGTGACATTTCATCCTGATTAATTTGGAGGTTTATGAGGTGTTTCTAAAAAACAAAGAGCCCTGTACCCAAAATTTTGTCCTCCTCTCTCAGCAACTGTTTCTTTTCATTCTCACAGTGAAGTCTCTTGTTCAAGACTTCACAACAATTAAAACAACCAATTGTAATATATTTATGTTTGCTTTTCGCCCAAGCTGTACTACCTACCCTTCTCCAGAGAAACATTTCTGCCATTCCTTTCTTTCAGTCTACTTCTTATCAAATCAACTGCATCATTTGGAACTTTTCCCCCTCCATCTTAAGAGCAGCCTGTACCTGGCAGTGTCTTCTCCAGTTTTCCTCCCTCCCCTGCCATTCCCCATCTGTGTTTCTGGTTCTACATGCACCATAGCGTTTCCCATCGATGCTGTCTCTCTCAATCTGGACACAATCCCCCCCTGGCTGTGTTCACCTGTGCTTGTTTTCCCCATCCTCCAGCGTTCCCAAGGTGTCTCTGCATAAAACCTCGGCCTCATCTCCCACCTCACAGCTGACTCTGCTCCCAGCTAAGGCCCCTCAGCTCCCTCCCACTCGGAGTTCACCCCGCTCTAATCTGGAGATACCAGGCAGTTCTTCTTCCATCCCCACGCTAATGATTTCATTGCACAGAGAGTAACTCCAGAGGTCTTCTCCTTGTGTGGTTATGGAAGCAAAGAGCCATTTGTGTGCAGCAGTGCACCCTGGCAGCCACCACAGCACCAGCAACGCAGTGTGAGCATGGGGGGACATGCACGAGTTCAATAAACCATGGAGATTTCCAGATCCATTTCCTTAATGGAAAGGGAGGAGCAGGGAAAAGGGCTTAAGGTATTTCTGAAAAGATTTTAAAAATGGAAAAGAAAGAATTTATTACTGTATGTTGATAAACCACTACTTAATTTCCAGGTTTTATTAAACAGTTAAAGGTTATAAAAATGACTTTTTTACCTCACTTTCAAGAAAGAAAAGAACCAACATTCTAATAAGGTTTCCATTTGGGCTATTTCTCCCCCTCCTCTTTGCTAGAGCCTCTTCAGCTTGAGGATCATGTCTGCTGAACAGCCTGAAAATAAGCAGAAGGAGCTCATGGCTATCACAACAATTCTCATTTCTGCAAGAATACGATGAGCAGTCATTGTTGATACAGTAAAATTGTTCAAAAAACAGTGCAAGTATCTTTCAAGGGAAAGAGGGCACAACCTCTGCCTGTCTGAAGAGATCACTTTATCTTCAGTCTTTGAGTTCACAAGGCTGGAAGAACTTTACACAAGAAAAAGTTCTCCAAAGCCTACTTATATGGAAAGTTTTGCAGAGTTTTAAATATTGGTACAGTTTTGCATTCATAACTTATCCAGTCTTAGAGTGGAGGCAGCCCCTACTGCACCGCTGTGCCACGAGCTAAGGTTGGATCACTCTGGGCCATGGTACAAACCGACCTAAGGTCCATCCATCGGCCCACCTCGGGTACCAGGAGCAGCACTGAGGAGTAGAACCAGGTCCTGCTCCTTCCTGGGGGTTTTCCAGGTGCTCTGAGTGCCCTGATGCGTGGCCCAGCCCAGACTCCTCTCCATGCTCCCATTTTCCGAGAGGTGCCACTATTACTGTTACAGCAGTGCTTTCCTCTGAGGAGCTTGAAAGCTGTCCCTGGCTTTTGGGGAAAGAGGACAAAGCACATTATTACCACGTGAAACTCACAATTCTGATTTCACTGCTGTAATTCACCGAAGAGAAGGATAAATTACACACAAACGTTGTATTTCAGTTGAAACATGACCTCATCTCCCCTGTTTATCTTCACAGACCTCTGAGGTGCTGAGATACCTTGCAGCCTGCACCTCAGGGCTGAGCCAGTGATCCTCTCTACTTGGGGAGCCTTTCTACCCTCTGGTATATTTGCTTTCCTTTGCTAAGCACAGAGAGCACGTCTGATGATTATCACGGAGAAAGTGATAGTGAAATGTATTAAATGAGGTGAGATAAATCACACCTCAAGTGCCTGAAATAGATTCTAACTTATTTAACCGGAGATTTTTCTTGGCAGAAACCGAGACAAAATTAGTTAATGGGAACAATCTTGTCTCCATGCTGTTAGCCTTGAGACACATTTCCAGAACACAGCTTAGTACCTCGTAAAAGAAGTCAGAGGGAAGTTTTCTCTTTATCCTAATTGCACTAAGGTGAAGATATGTTCTTATTTACCTTTGAGGCATTTTCAAAAGTATTTTGTCACATGTTGATTAATAAAGGAATTACAGTGTTGATTTTTAATGAGAACCTAACCCTTTCCAAAAACTAGTACAAAATCTTGGTGGTCATGGGGATCTGCACATACATCCCTTGAAATGGATAGTGCTTGATCACAAAGCTGGAATTCCAAAAATCCACCAACTAAACCTTACAATTACAATGTGGATTTGTAAATCCCTAATAAACCATAGAAAATTAAATCACTGGCAAAGAAAAACAGATATTTTTGTATATTTTTTTCCTACCTGTATCTTGGCATAAAAAAATTAGATAACCTGGGTGCTAATATAAATCCCTCACGTGTGTAATAAAAAGCTCTAATGTCACAACCTGTGAGGGGAAAAAAAATCAGATTCCTGCTGAATGATTTTTAACTGCAAACAACAAAAAGAAGATGTTAACTCCTATGATGTGGCAATGCCCCGGTCACAGTTACTGAGGTGGTGTGACTCACATCCATGGAAAAGCTGGCTCACTTCCTTTGGCATAGTGAGGACATGAGAGGTGGAACCATAATGCAGAGTTCTTTCAGCAGGGAAAGGCAGGGAGTTTAGAAACAAATTTTGTAATTATTGTTACATAAAAACCTCCCAAGTCCACAACAGAGAAATAAATCGGTTTTGAACCTGCTAGAAATTCAGGCTGTTGATGTATCAGGTAGATCACCACAGACTGCAGCCCCAATATATGGATCTTATCACAGTGGGAATTCAGCAAGTGCTGCAGGACTTACACCAGCTTTAGAAGTTTGTGCAGCCTTCGTGTATATAACCTTCAAGGGGTTAGGAAATGCTATCTGAATTGCAGAGCAAGAAAAATGGACGTTCAGTTTCTTCTTCAGTCCTCAGATCTTACTTAAACAAGAGAAAATAATCTCTGGTTTAAATGAAATACCTGATTTGCCAAATTGGGGTATTTCACTCCCACTGCTTCTTTGCTTTTGGATGTTACCCCTCTCTAGGAAGCATTCACAAATCTGGTCTCGTTCCACTTACTTTTTGTGGAGGAATTCCCCAGCTGCTACCGCCACGGGCCGGTGTGCCGAGTACACCAGGTGATAAACATTCTCACAGTCTTCGTTGGACAGAGCCTCCTCGCTCCCACTGCAAGAGTCACAGCAACACCTCAAGCACAGCAGAGCTTTCAGTTCCAGCCCCTCACCTCCCCTGGGCGGTTCATTTCCCACTAAATCCTACGTGGCTGAAAAGGGATCTCGGGTTCAGCTTCAAAATGAAGTTTCTCTGATTTCCTTCTCCCAGTTGTATCAAAATAGAGATACAATCATATCATGGAAAGATCAGAATCACTGCATACAAACCCTCCCTGCTTACTCCTTAGACCAGCACGCAGTGCACATATTGCAAGATGCCAAACACTCATCCAACACCATAAACTAAAAACCTGGACTCTCAGAATCCTTCAGGTTGGGCAAGGCCTCCTTGCTCATCGAGTGCAACCATTAACCCAGGCCCTGTGTGCTCACCGCTGATCCGTGTCCCCAGGCACCACACCCACTTTGGAACACTTCCCTGGGCAGCCTGTCCCAGAATGGTAATAAAAATGATAGCAAAAATGATAGCAAAAATGATAGTAAAAATGATAGCAAAAATGATACAAAACACCAGCACTGTCACCATCAGGAGATTGCCTCTGTCCCTGTTTAGTTGGCATCCATCAGAACCATTTCATCAGGACTCTAAATCATTTGGCTTCATACTAGACATAATTTTAATTAGCCATTCCTCATCAGGATTGCTCCAGACACTTTTTTGGAGTTCCTACTTGCCAGAATATTGCCCTCTGCTCTTCAAGGTGACCCAGACCCTTCTGGGGCTAAATACATTTAGCATCACCTGTGCTTTCAATAGGCAACCAAAAAGAAAGCAGGAACAGAAACAAAAAAGTGCACTGGGTAATTTTTGACCTTAAAACTTACTGTGTTCCCAAAAATTGCTAATAATGCAGGAAAGAGATGTGCTCTGCACATAATTTAATATCATATTTATTATATTTACTTTAAAAATCTAACAGTAGACGGAATATTTCATTTCTTGCTAATCTCTTTAAAACTGAGTGACCCATAAATAAAAGGCTGAAGTCTCGACTTCTTTACTAAGGAAAGGCTAGTGCAATCTTTCACCCAAATCCTACACGTCCAGACACACTCTTCAAAGTGGAGCCACTGGATAATAAAACACGAAGCAAAAATTCTTCCACCCAAGGGATGCGCCGACGGCTCCAAAGCGCCCACACGGTTTTTACCCTCGGCCTCCTCCATTTCCCTGACAGCAAGTGTCAAGTGACAGGCAGGCCAAGGCCTGGAGCCCGCCCCTGGAGCGGTGTCCCCCAGGGAGGAGGGGTTTGGAGCAGCACTCACTGCAGGATGAGCGTCACCAATCGAATGGCTTCCACTGCCACGTCGTACTCCTTGTCCAGGGTCATGGACACGATGCGGTCCTGCAAGGCAAGCCCGGGTCACTCTCAGGGCACAAACACAGCACGGCCAGCAGGGGGGAAATGCTGGAGGTTGCTAAAGAAATATTTCTGGGGAGGGAAGATGTTTCCAGCAGATGGAAAATAAAGAAATACTTCTGGGGAGGGGAGATGTTCCGGCCGCGCGCTGGCAACGAGAGCCCCTCGGTATCAGCCAACCTTTTCATGTCGCTGTGTGCTGTATGTGGAACAAGGAATTCAGTCCTCATCTTTATGTGCTTGCCAGAAAGGCAGGGAAGGAGATTTGGGAGTTACAGCACTCTTCTGGGTTGGATTAATTCAACAGGTCTTTCCTGGAAAGTCATGTACTTGGGTTGGACAGCAGCAGAAAAACTGCATTCCCCTGAAGCCAAATAATCTCATGGGAAGGAAGGCTGTTTATATGGAAATACTGTGAAGAAAACTCACACCTGAATTAGTGCATCTGCAGGTTGCCTGTAAAGTTGTAAAGCCTTTTCCCTGTCTACGTCTCAAGGTTTGCAGCAGATCAAGTATTACACTACAGAACTTCCCCAGGAAGGTGGGGAATTCCAGGATTTGATTTTGTGTTTTCCCACACTTTCCAGTGGAGACAGGCACACCATTCCCCTGTCAGATCAAATGTTTTTCTAACTTTTAAGGACCCTGTAGTTATGAGAAGTCTTGTAAGGGTTTTACTCTCCTTGGGTTCAATTTGATTACTGGCAAAAATAGCTGTGACTGGTGTATGTTGTCCTTCCTATCTGGGGAGAATTTCCATCCAGCCATAAAAATTCAGTATGCCTCAGTGCTCTCTGCTTGACTGAGCACGTTACTGAAATCAGGCCATCTGAAAATAAAACTTGACTTCACTAGCTTAACCTGCTTCAGGAAGTACTAGGTACTCTATGACATTTTGGGATATGAAAAAATAGAAATCAGGGACTGGAAAAGAAACAAGGGAAGCGTAAGGCAACAACAGTGAAAGGCACCAGAACAAACCAGAGCAAAATAAAGGTTTTCATCTTTCTTCTCAGCTATTCCATGCATTTAAGGGCTGAAGGGAACATCAAGCAACTGATGTTTATTTCCATACAGAAATTTCAGATCAGTACTTTAAAAACACATCATGGCTGTCTCAGGTGTTACTTCCCAATAAAACCAGGTCTGCCAAGACACTTTTTGTCTCTGTGACCGAAGGAACTTCCTCTATCAATCACTATTAATTTCCTGGGGAATTTGATACATTTCATGTAGATCTAAACAGTTTCAAGGACTGTGAGAAGTTAATGAAGAGACCCAAATAAACAACTTTCCACATAGGACACTATGGCACAAAAAAAAACCCCTGCTGTAAACTTCCCAAAGGTCGTGGCCAAGGAACAGCAATAACTGCACCGAGAGAAAGAACAGCCAGAGATACTGATCTTCAGTGTTTCAGTGGAATTTCATGGATTGCCTCAGAGTTTATCTTACACCCTGGATGCCTCAGGGAGGGAACTAGCTGCACATGAGTGAGCACACAGGTATAAAACTCATTCTGCATCTCTGAAAACAGCCTGCAAGGGAGGAGATCCTCTCTCCTGTCCAGAGGAGGTGCTGGTACCCTCTGAATCTGGAATTCCTTTGGGACTGTGGAACCAACCGACCTGAGAAGGCTTCCTCATCCCAAAAAGCTGTTTTCTCAATTTCCCCCAAAATATCAGGCTCAAAATCAACAGCTCAGGTGTGTCATCTTCTGCCCTGGGCCAGCACCTCTGTGTGGTGGCTCCTGCCCCAAGCCAGGCCCCAAGAGCCACCCCCCAGTGCCTCTGCAGGTGAGATCTCTGTGCCTGGGGAAGCTCCAGCCCCCTGTGCTCAGTCTGCCTTGGCAGAGATTCCCTGCCCTGCTGGACAGCAGCAGAACAGGGCACTGCACAGGCCTGCCTTTTTAAGCTGAAATATTCCTCCTCAGAGGGGCTCTGGCACTGACTGCAGGAGAGTTCATCCACAGCTTTTCCATATGGGGTCGGTTAATGCCTGAGCTGGACAAAACTTCTTGATAGCAAACAAGGCTTCTCTTTGATAAACACATTTTTGCTTTGATGGACTAAGCTTATTTTCCCACATATCACCTACTCTTAGAAATACAAATGCTGGAAAGAACAGGCATTTTTCTTTGAAAAAGGGACAGGATCACATCCTTGTCACAGCTCTCTGGAAGGAGGTGAAATATTAGCACCCTAGCACAAGGCACTCTGGATCAAACTAATTTATTCTTTAACCAGCCAGAAGCCCTCTAGAGAGATTTCTCTCCGTTTGAATGGATTGAACTGAGCACCGGCTGAACTGTGCAGGTCGATTCAGTCCTGATGAAGAAATATAAATAAGCAGCCACGGAACTCAAAATGGCAGCGAGGTCAATTATTTTTCAAAGAGGTGCTGGTAGAGTCTGTGGCAGCAAGACATTTAGCTAATGTATCAGAGATTCCAAAAGCATTAATTTAGAACTTTGCTCCATCCTGGTGCCAAAGGCCATATTCCCTGACAGCACAGCTGTAAATCCAAGCGCAGGCATCTGGGCCGTGCCAGCTTTTTGTTCTCTGGATGTGGCAGAAAGAGAAAGTGATTAATCATTATGTTAACCAAATCTCTTCTCCAGGCTCACAGAGACTTTGAGCACACCTTCTTCCCTCTTATTTATTTCATAACAATACAGCTTTCTGTAGTAAAACCAGCTTTTACGGGACAGGAGAAAGATTAATTCCTAACAAGGCTCCTTCCCTCTGCACCTTTTAGACAGAAATGAAAATTCCTTGTGCCATCCCAAGCCAAGCAGCAATGCACAGGATAACCTAGCTCCCTTCAAGAGAATTCTCTGTGCTGTGCAGGATGTATTTAGAGGTTTCACGTCCCTGTAGTTTCCTGGAGTACATCATAGAGTAATTAATAATTATTGCCCAAAGTGTCTCCAACTGGCCTGAAAGTTTTGCAGGTGCAGGGGAGAGGTTCAGTCTCAAAGCAGTCTGTTCCCTTACAAATTATGGGATCCAGCACATCTTCTAGTAAAGAGAAGTAGATAAAAGCCCGTGAGAGCTTTAGTGGCCAATTTAAAAATAAATGGAATTACAGAAGCTGCAAATAAAAACAAATCTAAATCTGCACAGAGGGAACAGAGGGAAAATCAGCAGGGTTGGAGGGTCTGTTTTTCTGGTTGTCCTGTGAGGATCAAGTGAACCAGACTTATGGAGGCATTCGAGAAGAAGTTTGAGGTCTGAACCTGAGAGGAAATTTTGTCTTTGCTGCAACAGCCCCAGAAATTGGCTTTATAAAATGAGAAGAATGCAGGCCTTTAAGTGCTCTGACAAAATGATCCAGTTTTATTTTCTGCTTTAGTTGACTGCTCTTAGTTCATTCTGGCAGATTTTTCTTTAATCTGCCCTTTAAGACTGTTATCTTAAATGAAGGAGACTATTAATAAAGAGTCTGCCCTTTATTATATCATTATCATTTTGGAAAAAAGCCTTCAAAAGCCTTCCTTAATATCTAGGTTTTACTGCAGGTTAAGCACCTTTTTTCTGTATCTCAAGTGAAAAGGCTGATTATTGTATTATTATAAATTGTTTACATACAGGGAAAACAGGACAAATTTCCCTTTTTTCTTTTTTGTTTCCCTTTCTAGATCAAACTGGAGGAGTTAATTGTGAATTGGCAGATAAAACCAGTGAAGCATCATAAAATCTACAGGGAGAAGTTTAAGTCTTGTGCACAGCACTTATAAATATTTAAATCTCCAGCTTTCTAAACAGAATTTTTTATCAGCATTCTAATAATGATTTAAGCTAAAATAAACCAGTCAGCTCTGTTCCTTTTCTAAACAAATATTTTAATCAGCATTCTAAGAAAGCCTTAAATGAGATAATTGAGTTTTTCCTTGGGGGTAGCCTTTCCTACAGCCATGGGGAGAGGTGGCAGTGCCTGAACACTCCTCACCAGGCATTCAAACAGGACAGGGACAGGGTTGGCACACCCATCTCTCCAGACACTTCCCCTGGACAGGAAAGCAGCCAGACCTCCAAGTGAATCAACAGCCACATTCTTACCCAGAGATTAAGCAAAAAGTTTGTGCTAATAAAAGCCCCATGAGATAAAAGCTTCTCCCCTGCAGGGTCAATCCACTCCAGGGCTTTGGAAGCAGAGTGGGAACTGTTCTGCAGCAAGGCCAGGTCCCTGTGATGCTCATCCAAGGGACTCTCCCTCCAAACACAAGCACAGATGGAGCTAAAAAATCTTGGTCACAACCAATCTTTCATTAGAGGCTGCTACTTTCAGCTAGGTTTTAGATTGTGTAAGAACACATCCTTTAAATTCGATAAATCTCAAATTAAATAAGCACAGGCAGATTGAATAAGGACAATATATAGGCTATAGATAACACATACAGACAAATAATCATCCTGGCTAAGTCTGACAAATCTTCCAAGAGTAACCCTGTGAAATGGATTTGGCTTAATTTCAGCATTCAGTAACAGTTTGAGTAGTGCAGGTACAAGCCTTGTCACAAACTAACGAGTTTATTCTTAATAGCCACGACTCAAAGACCACAACAGGACCATGACACTCTTACTTTCTGTCCTCCTTCCAAAAATTTTATTTCCTCTTACCTTGAATCTATTCGTGAACAGCTCCAGTTTGGGAAACAACTCTCTGTTGGTATACAGACTCTGAAGAGCTTTCAAACACTTCAACCTCACTTCACCTTGCTAAATAAAAAACACTCAGATTAGCTGTCAGAATACATTAACCAAATGCACATGAATATTAAAGAACATAGTACTGTAATTTACTTAATGTACATTTAGAATTTTATGCAAATGACCCAAGCCAATTTGCAATTTAGCTAAGAACCAAAACCCACACGCAGTCACCTACAATGTTAAATTTCCTCCTATTTGCATACAGAAAGAATTAATGTGCCATCACTTATACGTACGTTAGTTCTTCCCTTTCAAGTGACTCCACCAAAAGATAAAAAAGAACGGAGCAAGTAAATCCAAAATCAAGATGTAGCACCTGCGGGTGCCTGGTGCGGGCAGTGTGGCTGTTTGAGCTCTGGAAGGAGCCCAGGCCCAGCTCCTGCTCACCATCAGCGCACAGGGCCTCAAAATGACACAGGGCACGGGCTGGCTCTGAGGGCAGGACACACGGATAACGTTTGTTATCCCCAAAAGTTTTACATTCCATCTCTGCCAACAGCACAGCACAGGCTGAAGGATGTAAAAGGCGTGAGAGCTCCTCAGAGGAGGAGCCCCAGAGGATCAGGAGCAGGACATTTCTGGCCTGCATGAACACTGGGAGGCACAGAAGGCAGCAGCCCAGCCCACCTGTGGCCAAGAGCCAAATATAAAATTGACCCACAACGGGACCCAAGAGCTGTGCAGAAGGGGCCCAGAGAACCCAAATCCCTTGGAGACCCCACGGATGGATGGTCCCAGAGCTGAGCCCAGGCCCTGCCCTGGGCTCTCTGTAAAGCCTAAGCCAGCAAACAGAGCCAGGAAGGCAGCAAGCACAGGCTCCTTGGAGGGCTCCTGGCCCTGCCAGGAGGCTGCAGCCAGGTCCTAACAAAGAGCCCTGGAGCAGATCTGAGGAGAAGGGGCTGCAGGAGCAGGTGAGGAAGAGAGAGAGAAAAGAGATGTTACACTTGGTCCCTCTGGCTGGGAACAGGAGACACAGGGGCAGACCCTGGAAACGACTGTCCCTCTGGCAGAAGAGGGATGAAGAAGGACTCCCTCCAAATCTGCTTTTTAAACTGTTGGTCAAGGATGGAATTCACCTCTTTGGAGAGGAATGAGCTCCTGCACACCACACCACCTTGCTAATCCTGGCAAGAAGGTTTCAAAGCAAAGTCAGCGGAGATGAGTGGCAGGAAGGCCCTTGGGAAGGTGCCCCTGAAGGGCAGTGAGCGGGCAGGAGGCAGAGGAGGGCAGAGTGAAGCCCAGGCTGCAGGAGCAGCCATGTGCCACAGACCCTAACACAGCACCCAGCTCCCAGGAGCTCTGAACACCCCCAGCAGCTGCCGGCACGGAGGGCTCGAGGCAGGGCGGTTGTTAAATCCATGCCAGCGCCAAAGCCGCAAACAGGGACGCACAGGAGGGCCAGCAAGAGACTTAGTAAACTAAAAGATGAACTTTTGCAATTAATTAATTAATTAGGAGGTCAAGCACAAGAGGAACATCTGTTCCAGAGGACCCTGGGTTCATCCTTGCTTATTGTCTATTTCTGTAGAAAAGTAAGAGGAATGCAAAGAAGGAAAAAGCATTTGTGTATGTGTTAGGAACTGCTTTTAAGAACCATGACTGTCCAGGTATTTAGAGATAATTATGGCTTCAAAACAGTTCCAGCATCAATGGAGTAGGTGAAAGTTAAGACTGAGCAGTCTAATTTAACTTTTTTTTTTTTCCCAAGAGGGTTTTTTAATGCAATTACATAATAGTTTATACACTTCTAATTTATGCTCCCAGATACACGTGAATAAAAAAGATGCTTAAAAGCAGAGAAAGGCAAAACTTGAAAGCCATATTCAAATGAGAATCTATAAAAAACCAAAAATCCTTATAGGCATTTGTTTCAAATTCTGAGAGACATAATTTACATATAAAATTTAAGGATTTTCCAAGTTTGAGAACTAAACTTCTGCATTCTACCTCTGAATGACTACGTTGGAGCTACTACAAAGAAGTGTAAGAACTGTTCTTCCCTGTGGTTTAATTTGTCTGTCTTCTGAAGTAGAATATGAAACTGCTCAGGAATCTCCTGCACTGCTGTCTCCTTTATGCAGCAGCAAACTTCCAGAGAAATTAATAATTTTGAGAGGACTGCTGTTCATGCGAAGTGGAAACAGCTTATGGCTATTGCCTCAGCTTTCCTTTTAAAAATACCAGTTACAGCAAAAATTATCTCCTGATCAAAGCAAAGCAAACCCAAGAAACTTGGGTACCAGCTGGCAGTTTTTTCAGGTGGTGCCAATGCAAACCATGCTGTTAAGGGATCTTGGACTTCTGGAGGCTTTTTGCATTTTCAGTTGGCTCTTACTCCATTTTTTTCCAATATATTCTTCCTACTGCACCCCCAACCTTTTTGTGCCTCCCAAAATGTCTCTTTCTTTCCCTTTTCGTTCTCTGCCACCTGCCCCAGACTCCTCCTTGTTCTGCCTTCAGTCTGTGTCACTCTGCAGGTGACATCCCTGACAGCAAGAAACCCAGCACCTGTTGGGTGGGCTGGGACATGAAACACATCAGCAATTTAAAGACTTAGAACCTCCCAAGGCACTTGCCTGGCCTGTGACAAAAAAACCTTACAAAGCAGAGGCAGGAGAGCAGTCTGGTAGAACTCTGCTGGGTGTGGCCCAAAGGGTCCTGTTTACCCTAACACCCTAATTCACAATTTCTCTGATATGAAAGAGCACGGTAATTTTAAAAGAGCTGAGGGATAAAGATGTGTTAAGGCTGCAGGCAGATGACTGGACCCTGGCCTGAGGTTAAAGTAACTGAAGAGGGTGTGAGGAAATACTGCACTGACAGGAGAAATTGTTGGATGTGACAGATGAGAGCGTGAGATTCCAGGGATGGGCAAAGGCAGTGATGTGAGAAATGGGTGGACTTTAAAGGCACGAGGAGGGAGCTGAGAGCTGTGACTACATTCCAGAGGTGCCACTTTGTGGGAATGTTCTGCAAGGTTCGGAATGTGCTCCCAAAAAAATCCACTGCAATTATTCATGGGATAACTTACTTCAAATGACAAAGTCCTAGTAAAACAAAGCCCTCCACACACCTTAAATCCTGATCCTCCAACCTGAGCTGACCTCCCCACTGGTTTGCTAACTCGAACAACGTGGTGTCCTCCTGGCAGCTCTGTCACCACCACGGGGCACAGAGCAGCAGCTCTGGCCCTCCAGGCACTGCCAGGGCTGTGTTTGCATGAGCAGCATTCACTGAGACACAGGGCAGGGGCTCTGGGGCAGACAGTGGTCCTGGCTCATGGGAGCAGTAAGCAGGATCTTCCTCCTGATCAAGATTTGTTCAAGGAGATCTTAATGTAAAAGTCTGGGGAAAAGTTGTAAAGGCAAAGTTGGAGAACTACAGGTTTGGAATGAAATCCCATGTCTAGAGGATACTCTCAGCAAGTGAAGTGCTCATCAAATGAAAGCAAGAGGCAGAGCCCTGGCAGCTGTAGTTAAAAGAACCAGTAGCAGCAGCTGACTTCTATCTTTAGTGAAAGCCAACATCTGCATAACTCATGCTGTTCAGGATTCAGCACAAGAGCGACCGAGTCAGAGCCTAAATATTAAGATGATGGATGAAGTTACTGAAAAATCTAGTATTTTAAAAGAATCAGCTGATAACTATCAGTTATGCAACTCATCCAAATGAGCTTGCAGACTTACTATTGTTTTCCAGCAATGCTTATAGAAAAGGAGAATAGTCTGAACCAGGATGCTGGAATTTGATGAGCTCTAAGTCTCCTTTGTATCCCTTGGATAGTGTCAGCAGGGGGTTTAGAGCAAACCAAGTGACTGCAGTGGTTTTGGTGGGAGTGGGAGCACAGCCAGTCCCACTGGTGCACAAACCCCCCAGGCAGAAGTGCCAAGTGCTCTCTCACACCCAGAATGGGCTCCTCCTGCTGCAGGGACTGGCTGGATGCAGGACCGAGAACTGTGCTGTTCCACAAAAGCACCTCTCTTCCTTCCATCTGGTGTTTCAGCAGTTTTCTCAAGAAAAAGCTAAGGAGAACCTTGAACAGATTCTTCGAGGAAGGAAAAGTGAACTGATGAGATCTGCACTGTTTGTGGAACCAGTGGTATCTCCTGAGGACCCAGAGAGCTCCTTTTTTCCTCTAACCCTAGGGCAATGAAAATGGAAAACACCTGGAAATCCCTTTTCCATTCTGCTTCAGAGGCTCTCGGGGTGCTTTGAGGAGACTTCCCTTTCTCTTCAATCAACAGAAAAGCCCCATGGAAGGATTTCTATGGAGACACTCCATCAGAGAGTGAAAAGCACATGCCCCAAGCAGGCTGGCAGTAATTCAAGGCAACACCTGGACGTGACCTGATGGAAAACCACCAGGTGAGGAAACAGAACAGTGTCTCTGTAAGCCAAGGATGATGCTGTGCTGGGCAGCAGTGAACTCTGCTGCCTGTGGAATTCATGATACTCACCCTGTCGTGTAGTGTCCAACCAACGTATTTTAAATAGCTATCATTCAGGAAGGCATCACTGTACATTTTCATCCAGACACCAATTTCTTCAATACAGACAGCTCTAATCTCAGCAATAGCATCACTAATACAGGAAAAGAAAAGAACAAGGATTAGCCAGATTACAGACACATATACTTCTCATTACCATAGCTGTAATATTTTGCTTTAACTTGTCATGAACCTCACTGTGTGAGGCCTGTCACTGTTCTTATTGCCATCTCACTGATTTCCTGTTCCTCTACGCCCTTCAACTCCCTGATCTCATAACTTCAGTGTTTATATGTGCTCCTACATTTCCTCTAAGTAAAGAAATTCTCCCCCTAGTTTGCTTCTTAAGTCTATTTCTCCATCTTGAACTTCTCTCTTCAAAGAGAACGATGAACCCAAGCACCAAACCTCCTCTGGGCAATCCTTTCTGAAACAGCATCACTGACACTCACTCTGCAGCCCTGTCTCCAGCTAGAGGTGCAGAACCAGTGCAAGGTGAGAGAAGCTTTTTGGTTTAACCAAAGGCCCCTGCCAGAGGAGCACAACGGAATTTGCTACACAAAGATCTCATTTCATACCTCCCATGAGCACCCAGACAACAAAACCCAGGAGAATTTTGCACTTCAGCATTGGTTCCTTCCCATTTTCCTGCTTTTGTCCTACATTCTGGCCGTGGCAAGGCATGGAAGAAGCAAAGACAAACGCCAGGCAGACTTAGCTGCTAAGTGAGGAGGGGTGGCAGGAAACTGGAGAGGTCACCTAAGGAAACTGGGATGGAAATGCTTTGCATCTGACTGGCACTTTGCTGCCTGCCTGCCATGGAGCAGGGCATCCTCACTAATAATGAGACGACGGGAAAAGGGATGGGGGCCATCTGTCCCTTCAGTAATTCCATCTCTGGGACATCTGTTCCCACGAGAAATCCCTTGTGCCACTCCAGCTGGCACTGCCTCACAGCTCCCAGTTTCAGCTGTAATACAAAAAGAACACAAAGAGTCGCTGCACAGAGGAAGGGAATGTATGGTGATTTGCTAACACTGGAGCTTGCTTGTAATTGAGATCCTTGTTTCGGATTTTGTTTAAAAAAAAAACTTTTTGGAAAAGTAATAAATATTAATTTAATTCTAAACCAGACCAACAGCGCCCCAAAATGAAATTTAGTTCACAGGAGGGAAAGAAAAATTCCAAACTTCAAGCAAGAGAATAATTGCATAAAAGAGAAAATGCGTTTTCCTGAAAGTCATCAATTTTACAACTTTTGCAATTATTTTGCCTGTGAGAAACGGTAATTTGAACAACTTCCCAACAGCATCAGTAAATCTGGTCTGTTCAACTTCCTGAAGGCTGCACCTCTCTTCAACCAAGGTAAGGGGCAATCCCAGTGGAATCAAGCTGCATCAGCATCAGGGCAGGGCACCAAACAAGCTGCTCCCACCAGGGGTTTCTCCAACAGCTTTAAGCAGTGTAAGGACCAATGTGCTAAATATCACACTCAGGGTTAAAAACTGCATTCCTTATGGGAAAGGCAGCCACAATGAGGACAAGTTTTGGTTAAAACTATGCCTATAATCACACACACACACATATGTATGTGTATTTGATTGCACATTGCTCCACGCTGAACTAGATCAGCAATTCTCTTACATGGAGTTACTTTGAAACTATTTAAAAAGCAAAAAAAAATAGGTGGAAGAATGCAAGACTTAAGGAAAAAACCTAAAAGATGAGTAAATATAAATCAAGAAAGAATGGGGAGCCACAGCTGGAGCAACAAAGTAGTGAGGAAGACATTCTTGCTAGGGGATGACAGCCTGAGTTCTCACATCCAAGTAGGTTATTTCACCACCTTATAAATTTACTGACTGTAAAACATTTTGGAAGGATTTAACAGCAATCCCAAAAAGAACCTAAATGTCAACAACTATTTAATCATGCAGCACAGCCAGCCAAAAAGCAGGAAAAGTCATGTTTTCTCTAAGAGTGCATTCAAGCTTCCCTGGGCAGTGAAAAACTGCTTCTGGATTCAAAGGCCTTCTAGGGAACCCTCAGCACTACGGGCACTCAGTCCAAACTGCAAAAAAGGGAAAAAGGGAAAAAGGGAATTCAAGGTATCCCAAGCACTCGTGTTCCTGCAGGAATCACCAACACAGACTCCATGCCCATACAATGTTAAACCAAACACAACAGACAAACAAATCTTTGTACCTCTGCTATCAGTGTGGTAACTGCTTGTCATTAAAATGTAATTCTTTTCTTCTAATTTTTATACCTTTAAATACATTTTAGCTTCTGGTCAGAGTCACTATGGATTGCTTAGATTTTTGAAAATACACATTATTTCTGGATGACACAAGAATATATAAATACTAATTATAACTGCACTGGAAGTGTTTTTAGAATAATGAATGCATTATTCATTATCAGAAGCATAAATCAGTAATGTAAGCTTGTATTACTTGCTAAATGCTTCTAGAAAGAAACAGAATCTAGTCCAGTACAGAGAAGAAAACAAACGTGGCATCTACAGATCTTAGACATGAAATATATTTAAGTCTCTTTTCGGCACAAACTGCAAAGCAAGGTCTACAAGGGGAAAATATTCCCAGCACAATCCACAGGCTTAAGTTCCAAGTCTGGGTAAAAAGACCCTCCACAATGCAACTTCTGAAAAGATTTGACAAAAGAGGTTCAGGTAAGAAATTCTGCATTTCCTTTTGAAATTTTGGCTTGACAAGGCAGGCCCATGAAGCTTAGGACAAACCACAGGTTTGTGTCAAGAAACAAGATTTTACCAGTGCCACTTCTGTGTACCCTTCATGCCTACGTACACCCAAGAACTGTGATTTAGGCCAGAAGAATTGAGGGCCAGGAAGCAGAGCAGCTGCACAGGACGACACCACCACCACTGGGACAGACCTGGGCCCAGCTCTTGGGCTGCCTGGCAGTTTAGAAACATTTTGAAGATGTAATTGTATTAAGAACTGGACAAAAATGCCTTTTCTACTTCTTGTTTCTATGACTCATCTCCGGAGCTGAATTAGGACCCCACAAAAGAAGAAGAGGAAGAAAAACAAGAGTTCAGAGCCAACTCCCAGAAGTTCTGGTGAATGCTCACTGTATATCCCACTTATGGGAGGGGCTGGCACACAGCACTCCCATTTCTCAATGCCTCTGTGCACTGTGGCTATCTCAATATCTGTTGCCATAAGCTGCTCCTAGGCTGATTACCCAGGGAATTTATTGTTTGAAGGCATGAGGTGGATTCTGAGATGCAGCTCTATGTATCTGACCCCAGTGTTTCTCACAGGTCCTGCTCCATCACCTTTGCTTGGATAAAGTATGAGCTCCAGCCCTGCAGGGAAGGGAGCAGTGTGTGCTTTTAAACTTCATACAAAGGTCAAACTGACTTAAATTAAATCATGTAACTTTTTGCTTTCTCGTTTGTTTTTTTTAATGCCTGTAGGTGACACCAGTAATTCCTGTCTGTTGGTTCAAACATACCTCAAACCATGAAGCATTTCCTTGCCACCTAAGAAATACATTTTACCTCCTTAGGATAACGCATTTAGGGTGCAGGGAGAAGGATTTTTCTCTGCTTTGGTTTAGGTTTTATTTCCCTGTGCTGACTGGTTGACCCAACAACTCCTTCTCCCTCTGTCTGCTTTCCCACAGTGGAATTCCCAGGTGACTCATCACCACAATCCTACTTCCCCTCTAGCAGGCAAAGGAACACTTTGGAAGGAGACAGGAGCACCTTCCCCATGAAAATGGCCATGCCATGTAGATTTGGCAAGGTTTACCTTTTTTGCCAGTACTGCCAAACCATTCCCTCGGGACAGGCCCTGCATAAATTCCCACAGCCACTGCGTCCATCAGTGTGAGGAGCCCCACTGGGGGCTGCCCTAAGCTACAACTGGAACTGTTCTGTTTTTCTGGACAGTCACACCTGGAGGAAAAGGTCTTGAAGCACTCAAGAAAAGATACTATGAGGAAGGAGTGAAATTCCAGCTCTCTCAAAGGGGAATGTGTCTGGACATACAGTCCTAGGCAGGGAAAGAGCCCAACCCAAACTCTGACGCCTCAGCTAACAGTTCAGAGGGGTGGACATTTTATAAATACTCATCACATCCGAGCAGAGATGGGGCAATTATCTCAGAACCTGTCATCTCTGATATGAGATACAGCTGAAAGGAAGAAACAGACCTCTCTTTTTTTTTTTATACACATGTACCTTGCAAGCAATTTTCAGCTTTTGACTTCAGTCTAAAAAAAACAAGTTTTAAACCCCTTTTTAAGATTTAAAAAAACTCCATTGGACAACCAAATATATTACACAGGCACAGAAACTTAGAGAGAACAAATGGCTGAAAAAAAGAAAAGGCAACATGCAGTGAAGTGAGTCAATTTCCTGCATGCTCATTAAGAATATTTCAGTTTTTTACTAAATCTGCTGTTCACACTAGATTAGCATTATACCTAGAAAGCTATTTTCCTATTTCTGGAATTTTAATTTTTTTTTTAAATGAGAGAAGTGAGCACTGAAGTCTTCCAGTAAAACTGGAAGCCAATCTACAGAAAGAAGACGTAACCTCATTGCAACACTTGTCAGAAGACACATTCTGAATGAAACAGCTTTGGGGGTTTTGTTTAGGTCAAGGACTTGTTATTCAAGGTTACAAAGGCCACTAAACAGGAATCACTGGGGCTCAGTCTGCATCCTATTGAAGGATGGATTTGAAGAGTGAATCATATTACTCTCTGGGAATAATTAAATAACATTTTTTCAACATCATCACCACTTGGTGCATGGTCTAAGGCCTGTGAAGTCACGTGAAGTTTAGAAATAATTTGNCTGGGGAATAATTAAATAACATTTTTTCAACATCATCACCACTTGGTGCATGGTCTAAGGCCTGTGAAGTCACGTGAAGTTTAGAAATAATTTGAACTATTTGAGAGAAGAAAGGTTTGAGAAATGAAGACGCTATGAAAGCAGATAATAGTTCCAAATCCTTTCTATTTTACCCCCCCCGGGCTTTTTCATTAATTAACCGGGTGTGACACAGACATTTCCCCCCTGTATTTTCTCGCCCTGCTGTGAGTGCAGGAGTCTCAGCCTGTGCTCTCTGTTGTAGCATTACTCACAGTTTGGTGGCTTTTTGGCTCTTTGGGGCTCCCCAAAAGGTACAGGAGGCTCAGGGGGGGACAGGCTCCTCCTGAGCCCTCTCCACAGTGGCACAAGTGGTGCCACCCCCGTTCCCCACTGCTCTAACAGGGCCACCTTGGGCACCTTCTCCAGGGTGTGGATGGAGTTCATTTATTTGGCTGCTTCTTTTTTACAGAAAAATCTCATCTTTACTAGCGGTGGCAAGAGGCATGAAAAGAAACTTCTTCAACAAAGGAGGATTTCCAAAGAAAAAGCAAAAGCACCAGAAGGCAGAGTCTTGTTCCAACCCCACACAAGAGCAAGAACCACTACGAGGATATCGTCAAGCAACATTTTGTTGGATATAGCACACTAAGTTCTGAAGGGATAAAAACGGGAAACACTCTTAGAATTTCATTTCTTTGGGAACTGATGCAGCACACTCATCCTCCTGCTGCCAAGCAGCTCAAGCTCCCCCTGAGCACAAGCCATGCCCTTGTTTTCCATGCCCAGGTACTGAGGGGCACTCTCCAGCCCCACTCATGTGCCAGCACGAGCACCTCCCAGTTCCCCGTGTGCTTTTCTCCACGTGACAATCACCCCTCTGTACAACTACGGGCTCCTCCTCACCTTCCAACCCTCTTCTCACACACCCTTTTGTCCTGCCATCTTCCTAAAAGATTCCATGAGTTATAAACCTTTAAAGCAGAACTGAAATCTGAAAGGTTAATTGTGTGGTTACGTGCCCTTGAATTTCATTTTTGATTTCAGCAAGTCAATTAACATTTAAAGAGCTTGGTTGCAACCAAGGTGATGCAGATGCTCTGAGGCATCTTGTGATGCACAACCCCAAACCCATTTTAAAAGGCTACTGCTCTCCGGGAAACCGTATTCCGAATTTTCTCTTTACACCCGAGACATACAAAAGGAAATGCAGGCTGGAGGACGACTGCTATCCTATGATATGCACTAATTATTCAATTATTCTTCAGAGGTGTCATTTTTGTGTCTCAAACATGGACAACTTTTCTTTTCAAAATGCAAAAATCAAAGGCCATGTCTCCCACAACCCATTAAAACTATCTACTAAATTAAAATATACTTGTGTGGATGACTGTGTTGAGTAATTAACAGAGGTTACAACGTGTACATTCTTCCATCACTTCAAGTGGTTTTGACAGTGATCTTGCAGCATCTAGAACATCACATCAGAAGAAAATCAACCCAGAAACTGCCCTTGACTTTCCTTATGACCACACCTGGTTAGCAGAGCCTACTGGAACATGCATTTTCTTACCGGTATCTATGAACAAATATACCCTTAAAAATAGAGTTCATCATATTTTCGATTTCATCTTGGTTTTCTTGTAGCTGTGAAAAACAAAACACAAAATAAATAAAAGATCATTGCTTATTATAAATTGGTATTCTACAGTTCCCTACTGGGAAACCTTAGGAGACCTTGGAAGAGCACTTGAATAAATTCCCCATTTCTGCCTTTCCAGCACACGCCTATATTGTGTGCATATACATACAAATATTTACATTTATATATGCAATGTCTTAATGGAAGAAAATTAACATTCACTACAAACATCAATTTAGTCTCTCCAATGAGTTCTTTGAAGTAATAATCAACTTTTGCTATTGAAAATGAGACGAGCAGAGACAACGTGTGCTGTAATTTCAGCAGTGCTGTGTTCACGGGGAAACGCAGAGCTACGTGAATGACAGCTGCAGAAACAAAGCTGGTTACAGATTAGTTTGGAAAAAAATTAATGCTCTGTTTAGGGAAAGGAGTTGAGGATGTTCTCAGCCTTAAGTAAAAGAATTTCAGCTTGAACTTCAGCACCCACAATGACTGGGTTTCAGGAGCAGGAAGATTTCCAGGACCAGAGCACACCCAACATCCACATCTTTGGCTGCAAGAAACCAGACTCCACTCCATGTGAAAAGGAGCATGCTTTAATAAATTAGAGTGTTCCCTATAAAATCTTTTTCACTTCCTGGGTAATAGGAGCAAATTTTGCAAGTATTATGGGAAGCTTACCTTGTGTCAATTACTATGTTAACACAACTTGGAATTAATCACAGTATTCTCATACTGTCAGATCTCATACTAAACTAAGTATAACTTAATTACACCTAAATGCAGCTTTGTTAATAAGATGACACCAATTTCATCCAAGCAGCTTTTGCAGCAGCCATCGTTCTCCTGTCAAGGTGTTCGTTACAGTCCAAGTACAGCAGCACAAAGTGAGAATGCAAATTTGCCCACATTCTCACCCTAGGAAAACCACAACAGAACCTTGCTGGTAGAGTGCACATATGCATAAAATAATTTAACCTGTATAAGTATTGATGTATGTATTTAATAGATAAAAGGTTTTAAAGCCAGAGGCAAAAGTGTGATCAGCTGGTTTGACCTCCTGCATGGCATGAGCTCTGAAACACTTTCACCTAAGGGCTTCTATTTTCCAGTCAAATATTTCCACTGCATCCTCCAGGTACGAGCTGAAGCAGCTTCAGAACTCAGGGAGTGAAGTCTCCCAGTTCACTGAGGCGTAAGGAGGTGCTGTCTCCATTTTGCATGTGGAGAAACCAAGGCATCGAGGGCTCTTGACTAAATGGTCAAAAGCTTCAAAAGAAACTAATTTCACAGTGAAAGTGATTCTGTACAAAAGGAAGAGCTGGGTGCACACCAGCTCTGCATACACGAACCAAGAGTATTTAGACATGGCCTCTGGGAAAAGCACTGAGCATCAGCTCAACCCAAAAATGCTCAGACTAAATGCTGGTTTGAGAATTCATAACCCAAAGGGCACTGTGAGCTCCTAATCACTCCTCAGCTCGATGACTCCCCAGGCTACAGGCAGGAAACATCCACAGCCAAATGGGGACAAGAGACAGCCTAGCACAGGCTGGGCAGTAAAACGAGGGTGGGGACAAACCAGGAAGCCTCAGGAGGATTCCTGAAAAACTACCAGGGCCCTGGGAGCAGAAACTCAGAGAGAACCAAGGGAATGATTCCTTGCAGAACAGAGGTAGGAGAGGATGGACTTTCTGAGCCACGAGAAAGGTGAGATTCTGAAAAAAAAGTCTACTTTGACATCTCTCCGAGTGCCAAGGGAGGCAGCACCGATGAAGGGACAGCGTGGATGGCTTCTCCCTCTTCTCCTGCACAGAATTTACAGTTCCCTATAAACATGGTAAATTATCAACTAGTACAGGCCCCAGCTGCTGGGGCACAGCTGGTGTGGAAGCAGAATCAGAGATGTAGTAGGTCCACGTGGGACCCTTTTTACTCTGTGTACTAACATTTAAAAGACACCATTCTCAAATGTATTTTAGAGTCAGTAATGAATTTTCCCTGAACCTCTAATTGCTTTCTGCACTCTCAAGTTTTTAAACTGTGCACACTTGAATCTGAGTGCTTAACTTCAAGCATTTTGAGAGAGCATCTGTATCTTGGGACTCCTGCTCTTGCCAATGCAAAAGTGACTTAACACTCCCTCTCTTAAACAGAGGTTAAAAAATGAGGGAAACATTCTCTTGTTGACCCTGCAAGCAGGTTTGAAAGCTCAAAAAGACACGTATGACAAGCACAACGTTTGAATTTCTACTGGCAGATACTAAGCAGAAAACTTTCTCTGCTTTGGGGCATATTGCTCCATAAATCATCCACTTGAGCTGAAATCTTCATCGATAAGACAGAGCTCCGTGCACGGCTCTCCCACCGGGCCTGTGGTGATGGCAGGAGAATGAAACACTTCAGGAAGTGCACTCGAGTTCCTCTGCTTCAGACTAACCTGCCACACTCAGCTGCTGAACTGTCCCTCTGCCAGCTCAGGAAGCAGCCATGGACATGGACGTGCTCGGGAGGGGTTGTGAGAACTTCACTTCGTCAAAGAATCAACTGAGGACGTTGGCAGCACAGAATGCCCCTGTCAATTCAGTGCATTTAAACACTGGGAAGACACAGTAGCACGTCAGGAATTCTTCCACAGAGCCCCGAGCCATCAAATCCTAGCAGATCTCTGGTGCCCAGGTGTGCTCAGCCCCACGGACACACTCATCTGCCTCTTGCCAGGCAACGCTTTGCTCAGCTGCCACGAGCAGCCAGATGAGAGCCCCTGAACACTCCGAGCCAAAGGATAAAGAAATAAATGTTCCTTCTCCTGTCAAGGTCCCCCAGCCCCGTGCAGCCAGGGCACCCTTGCTCCAGCTTCCCAGAGAAAGAACGGCTGGGGCAACAGGCACCGAGGATCCCAGCCACAGAGCCACCAGCCCGAGACAATCCGTGCAATTTGTGCCTTCCCCCTCTGCAAATTCAAAGCAGCGATCAACAAATGTGGAATACAAGCTGGGTCCCAGCTGGTTTGCTTTTCAAAATGCTTTAGAACTCACATTCGGTTAAATATTTAATTCAAACTGTTTCTCTCACAGTTTTAGCAAGAGAGCCTTGCATTCTACCTTAATGCATGCTTTTCAGGAACTATGAAAACCAAACAAAGTTATGCTACAGATCATAGGGGTAAAATGAAAATACGTAATTGCAATCATCCCCAGACAAAGACTACAAAGTCAAGCAATTCTGAATTAAAATTACACCTAAAGGAATTCAAGGTGCACACAGGCAAAGCACCCAGACATACTTAATTGCCACAGAGTAAAACAGTGGTGGAGAAAATTCAACACGAACATGTTAAAAACCATAAATTTAAATATAAGCCATACAAACTTGGAATTTTCAATTTCTCTTCCGAGTTTCACTTGGCATCTTTACACATTATGGTTGTTGGGGTGTATGTGTATTAATTTTCTACCTGTCATCTTTAAATTTACGTACACCTCTAAAACTGGAATTTCCTGTGATAGAATATTTTCTTTAGGGATGATTACAGCAACCTTCTAATGTTTTATCTCACCTAATGCCAGACTGGTACTTACTAAAGGCAACTTTAATGTCTCCCTAGCTCCTTCTCCCTGAGAACAGGTGCTATAGCCTCAACTCCGGTGTTTCCTGAAAGCAGCTAAAAAAGAAGCACTAATGAGACACGGTGGAATAACTGGAGTGATCAAGGGAAAACTGGGCAGTGCAGGGAGGGAACACGTGATGCCCTTGTCAGAATCTTTCTGCATCATCAGAACAGTGACTGCTTACAGTTTGGGACTCTTCCTGCCTGGTCATATGTAGAACAAAATTCTTTTTTGAGTGCAGAACAGCACAGCAGGCTCAACTGAATGTGGCAGTACAGGATTTAAGGAGTGTGCTTGAGATCACACCAACACTCCTGCAGAACTAAGCTCTTTCTCACTGTGGTACTCAAGTCACAAACCACCCTGGGCTTGCTGTTGGAGGGAATGCACATGAACCAGGAGAGAGGAAAAAAAGAAAAAAAGAAAAAAATATTTTCACTTGCCTCTTTTCTTTTCTGAAGCAGCAGCTCCAATCTCTCATTAGCTCTTTTGCCAATCATTTTGTTTCTCTCAGCTTCATACTGCCTCTGTGTATTGTCCTGATGAATGCTCAGGTTTAAGGCAACATTCACAAGAGCAGTCATAAGCTTCATAGCTGCAAAGGCACAAGACAGAGGATGACTCTTTACCTGCAGTCAGAGCTCAGAAAATATTTCCTCAGCACATCCACACTCACAGCAAAAAGCCTCTCGAGCCTGGCTTTGCATCTGGAAAGGCACTTTCACCCAGGCCAGCAGAAATGGCTCCACACTAAGGGTGATCTTAACACAAGGGGCCACAGCACAGCTTCTCTGCATGCAGCTCTGACACTGCTCTAAAGTCAGCTGTACAGCCGTATAGAAATGCAATTTTTATTTTCACACATGCTGGATATCATATTGTTTGTCTGGTTTTCAGTGCTAAAATTTGTCTTTACAAAAATCATTCATAAGTGTCTTTCCCAAGCTATGCGTGGTTACACAGCACAAGGTATTTTACTGAAAAACCCAGTAAAATAATGCAACAAACTATCACATCCTCTCTGCGTGCCCCTCTAAATATGCAGCGTGGCTTCAAGGTAGAAAAGCAACCACGTAAAGGGAAAAGGGATTCATCCTGCTAGAGCTCAAAACTGGTAACCTACAGGTACCTCTTCCCACAGTGAATCATCTCTCATTCCAACTGACTGGCATGGGGGAAAACTTGCCTACAAAAGCTCCTTCAAGAAGAAATACCAGTCTCCAAGTAGCTTTTCAAAAACTTTATCAAGACTGAACTCTATGGCATCATGTTGACATCTGCTCTTGGGGACTGCAACGTAATTACATGTGCTAAAAACAGTTTGAAGGAAATTTGTAGAATCAAAGCACAGCTTCAAGCTTGTTACAATAAGCAAATAAATGAATGTGTTGTCACTGGTAAATGTCAAAATCTTTGGCAACTCCCATCCGTGATGCAATGTCAGATAAATGTGTCATTAATGCAAGAAGTCAGCAGTGGCTGAATCAACTGCAGGCAGTTGTGATGAGCCTCAGCTTTAGCACCAGCTTTTTCTTGCTGCAACTTTCCAGCTCCAGAATCCATTCCACAGTGGAAACTTTGTTCTGCAGAGCACAAGTCTTGGGAAAAGACTGCAATCAGTGCTTCTGTTTCCTGTCTTTTAATCAAGCCCCATGCAGGAGGGGCCAATCAATCCCAGGGAGCAGAGTGCAGAGCTCACTCCATAAACCCTTCCCTATGAACCAGTAACCACAGCCTGAGCAAATAAAGCACCGCAAACTGCAGACAGCATCACCTGGAAGGGGATGGAACTTAAATAACAGGCACGGATTTCCAGCAGGTTATCTGGGCTCAAACAGTGCTCACCTCTGAACAGTGAATTTGAAAAGCAAACTCCAAACCTGGGAGCTTAAGCCTGCATAATTCACAGTGCCTGCATCATTCACATTGCTGAGAATGGTGAAGAACACAAGGGAATGTGTTTCCAAAGGGGTTCAGTCACTGTGAGTTGAAGGGTTTGGGTTTAAGTTCTAAAATCAAAAGTCACTCACATCTGGAGTTGTTTTTATTCAGTATCAGTGCCTCTTTCATAGGAAGAGCTGAAATTTTCAATAAATTCCAATTGTATTTGTTTAACACTGGGTATCGGTACACTTGAAACTAAAAAAAAAAATGTGTATGAGGGCTGGTTGTGGGAAGACCAAATAGTAATAAATGCTGGCCATAGAAACATTCAGATGATGACAAATGTCTGCTGCAAGGGTTTAAAACACCTGGTATGATCTATGAACCTTGCAATACAATGGATTTCTTATCACCTGACGTGACCAGCTGCAGACACCTACAGCCAAGCCAGCTACCCTGGCAGTGCTTTGTAATTGAGAAAAACAGTTCCTTGTGGAGAGCAATTCATCCCTCTTGGAGGAGACATCCCATACAGGTGTGATGAAATACATGAGGAAAGCACAATTCCATCTCATGATACACCCAGGGCTTTCCTTAGGTGAGGCATAGCTGCAGGCAGAAGACAGGGAGCCCTACAACCATGGCCCAGTAACCCCAAACCTTGTGCTTTTCCAGGTTATTTTTTCCAGTGCATGGAATAGAATTATTTTTCATAATAGAATTCTCCCAATACTTCTTTAGAATAATTTTATACCCTAAAATACCAAATTACTCCAACGTTCTGTACAACGAGCAAACAGCCAATACCAAAATGCATAAGCACTCCACTCCTGATTCACTGGAGGCCCTGGGGATGACGACAGGAATCCAGAAGCGCCTCAGCACACCACTTTCCAAATTTTAAAAAAAAAAGGAGCATTTTGAAGCCTAGCTGTACCACGTGCAGCACTGGGATGAGGTGCAGCTTTCTGGAGTCGGGCAGGGCAGGGGGCAGAGGACAAGCAGCAGCTCACTCACCAGCCAGGGTGCTGGTGTGGCGGAAGGCGCGGACCTGCGAGTCGGAGAGGCCGGTGAGCAGCGAGATCACCGTGTCCATCATGTACTCGTCGTAGATGATGCTGTACTGGCACTGCCGGATCAGCACCCCGATGAACTCGCAGAAGTTGGAGCGGAATTTCTTCCACTGAGGCCCGGGCATGGTCAGGGGATAATCGCCGCTGTCCTGCGCAAGGGCACGAGAGAAAGGGCGGGGGTTAAAGGTGGCCCCGGTCCCTCGGTTTTAATGGGGGCTGCGCTTCTAAAGGAAACGTCACCCGGGTCCTTCAGGCTGAGGGAGAAGAACAAATCAAAACAACACGGCATTCTTTGGCAAACGGGGAGGCTCACTGCCCTGAAACTGGTTCTGCAAAGACATCTTTGCAACCGATTTCCACGTGTGGAACAGGATGCTCAGAGTCCAAGATCAGCGTCGAGACTCTCCGCTTTTCCTTGTATCCTGGGTTAGGTAGTGGGAGCAAAGGATGAGACAGGAATATTTCAAAGTATTTAAGGTCTAAACTGAAAGAAAGGCTTGTGTGATTGACTGTTTGTGTCATTTTCCATCCCCACTTCAACTCCAGGTTAATATTCTAGTCAGCTGGCGGAGCCTCCCCCCCAAACTTGGCTTTGCTCAAGCTTAGGGTTGAGCATGGTTTACTCAAGGTTACAGTTTCCTTATCAGAAAGCAAACACTGCCCTCTTATCTTTGTAAATGCAGCCTTTTTCTAGACTTGCCTTCTGATAGCAGAAATGGAAATTTTATTACAGATTCACGCACTTCATCTTCAATAAATTATTACAAGGCTGGACTAGGCATGTTCATGTAATGCCTCCCCAGGCCTGCTCTTCCTACGTTCCCTGTATGTACTGCATTACAGGGAGACTGTACCCCCACAACCAAAAAATGTTTTTTCCCCCCCTCAGGGAAAAAGCCAGAGTATAAATCTCCCCAACCACTTGACTTGTAAGCCAATTCCAGAGGCACTCACAGCAGGAATGGTCCATCCTGAATTTCTCAGCCAGGATAACAAGTCACTAATACCAAAGTTACATCCATTTATACACATTTCTTCTGTGGTTCTGTGAGGAGCAAACACTTTTCTCCCAGACTGAAATATGCAGAGGCAGCAGCAGCACAGAGGAGCTGCAAACACACACCTTGAACCCAAACTTCATAAAGAACATTCCCCTGCAGAAAACCCTTGGGCCATCACATTTAACCCAATCACACCCACTCGAACCACACCAAAACAACCTGATGGATCTCTGCTTGTGAACTTGGCTTTCTCAAGGAGTGTGTGTATACAGCCTTTTGGAACAGAGCCTCTTAATCCAAAGTGCTGTGTATTCCTCTCTGCATGGTGCATTTCTCACCTATGAGTACGTATCAGACAACTCTTTTAAAAAGCTTATGAAGACTGGGCCATGAACACCTCATGTGGCTGAAATGGGAAGAAAAACTTACAATAAAGTCACTCCATGCATATTTTATTCTTGAATACAAATAAAAACGTGATACCTTGGTGACCCTGACACAATACTTGATGAGAAAATCCAAAGTAAGCCAAATCTTTGTTCACCTGCTGACTCTAGCACAAGAATTATGAGGGAATTCATCTACAAAAACACCTGTACTCCCAAGCAGCCAAACATTGCAGCCTGTGGATGTCCATGGAATTCCCTCTCCCAAAGTGAACTTCATGAACAAAGTTATTTCCATCGTTTAAATCCTGCACAAGCATTTTTCCACTCATGAGGAAGAAACCCATGTTTATTTTGACAAGATACCCAGTCTGAATTGTCATTTACTTGTTCCAAACAACACGCTCAGATCTTTTCAAAGATTATTTTTTTTCTACATCACTGTTCCAAAAATGGTAATTTTCACGTCAAGTTCCTATTTGGTTGAAATTGCCGTTTGAAACGCACAAAACATTAATTTGCAGAGAAAAGGGAGCAGAATGCTGTAATCCTGTCTCCCAAATGTGATGTGGCAAGAATCTGGAGCTGTGTGTCATCATACCAGGCTCTCCCCAGAGCTGAAGTTCATCAGGCTCAGAGGTTGTGCTGAACCTCTCTCTGCCCTGTTACTCTGCACCCAGCAGATGTTGCTGCTTTGTTTGGCAGTGCAGTTTCCCAAACTGAGACACCGTTTATCCACTGGCCCACTGCATTTTTAATTTAAACCAGAAGTATATGGTAATCTAGTTCATGATGCCTCACACGATTATTGGTATACTCTACCTCATCAAATTCTTCTGTCATTTTCCTTATGATTTCTGCATTTTGCATGTTTCTGAACATTTCAATTCTTACCGTACCTGTAACGCAAACAAAGAACAAAAGGAATTAACACAACGTGGTTTTGCTGTATCAAAATATCCCTGTTTTTTCTGCAGCTAAATAAACAGCTCAGTGACACATATGAGAATAGGCAGAGTGCAACAGGAATGGTGTGGAAAAGGCTGTCTCTTGAAGAAGTAGGGAAGAACTCATCTGTTCTGTAAGGTGTTTCTGCAGGAGGGATTCCTATAATTTTCCATCCTTTCACTCCTTGCAGCCAAGCCAAGTGTGACAGAGCAGTGGATGCCATGGATGACTGCTGTCATAGCTGCAGTGGGCAAGGATTTCCATTCAAGGAAGGATTTCCATTCCTGCAAGGCCAAAGGAGCAGCAGCTCTCAGCTGGGCAGTGCCCACAGAACCCTGCAGACCCTGAGCACCAGCTGGGAGCTCTCCTGCTGCTCAGCACCAGCGGGCTTCACTCCTGAGGCACATCTTCCACGCTCCCAAAGGGCTCAGGCAAGGCGGGAGCCAGCTCAGCACCAGCAGATCTATGTCTGTTATTCCTGCACGTGCATTTTCCACTCCCTCTCCTTACCTGAACGCTGCAGTCGAGAGGATTAATTGTGCATTGCAACAAAGCTACCAATATTGAAAACAGAACTACACAGTAACTATAAAAGAAAGTTCTCAATCAAAACTGTGCCTTCAATCAGTGTACAAATGACATATTATTGCCTCTGCAATTTGACACTATTTCAATATCTAACCATATAACCCAGGGCAACAAAGATTTTTTTTGGTTTTTTTTGCTGCTGCTTCATGATCTTCTCTTCATCACTTGACAAATCTTCTTTTGTTAATGGTGGAGATTCAGAAAAAGTAAGCAAACTGCAGAGCTGCAAAATCCATCCCAGCATCATTAAAGTTACAAAGAGTCTCTCAAGCTTTTGCAAAACGTTCAACTGGATTAATGAACCACTGCATAGCTTCAAAAATCCAGACCATAACAGAAGCATCTTAACAGCATTAATCGCTCCACAAAGGATAAAGAAAGGGAATTTAAACATATAAAATATTAGGCAAATGTTTTCATTCTGGTATTTTATTCCTTCAAAAAGAGCATTAGAAATATATGCATTTCAAAACATGCAAGTACAGAGCACATCAAGTCTCTCGACACTAATACAGGCATAGTTCTACAAAGCAAATGAAATATTGATTTCTTGAATCGCCTTAGTTTCTCCATGAAATATTTGTTATCTATTTCATACTAGGTAATACTGACAACAGCAATTTAAATGTGTGCAGGGTAATTGCCATATAATTAACAAACAATTACTAATGCGATATATCAACAGGAATCCAAGAGAATACCCCCATGTGACAGTTGAAAATACACGTTCTCAGCCTGGAAATAATCTGCACATGCAGATTATTTTTTATAACACGCAGATATATTTTAATCTTTCAACCCTGAACGTTGTGTTGTGGCTAAATGAAGCCGTTTCCCTGTATGTCTCAGAACAAGGAGCAGGTGCAATTGCAAAGCCCTGTGCTGCAGGAATGCCCCTTCCTCTCAGGGTTTGCTGCTGTCTGCTGCAATTTCATCCCTTCTCCTTTGGACCAACTGCCCTCGCCGAGTAAGCTGCAAGAAAAGCAGTGGGAAAAGTGCAGCTCAGGACTGAACTGAACGGATGTGAAATGAGGCCACAGTGTCCTGCCCAAGGAAGATGAATTGTGGTACCTTCAACTGACGGTAACTGACTTGACTGATCTCTCAAAGGCACAAACTGGAAAGCGGGAGGGAGATTTATAGAGGCACTGAGAAGACACAAGGAGATTTGCCCAGGAAAGTACATGAAAAACACAGTGTGCTCTTCTGCATCAGCTCCAAGTCGATAGTGGGACCACAGCACCAGAACCTACTTGAAATTGCAAGTTTAATAAAACATTTGTGAGGATGGATGGTGATTACAGAACTGCTAGATGGGCAGTATTTATCTCCCTTGATATCATTCAATGTGCAACTCCCATACCTTTTGCTCCACTTATAATTTAGATCATAAGAAATAATCCACTTCTACAATGTCCTTAAGTGCAGTTTTCAATCATCTGAGAAGTGGTACTTATACATTCTGTGTGACAGATGATAAAGACTGGAGTGAAACCATCAGGAGCACGTGATTTCTCAGCGCTCAGCCTGGGTCAGGGTATGCTGCTGTAGCACTTGCCCTGTTTCCAGAACAGAGCTGCCTGAACCTACCCAAAAATCACTCAGGCCAGTAGAGAAGTTCCTTTTCTGCAGTTTGCTCACAATGACGTAAGAACTCCAAAGTAGCTCTTACCTCACTGGAATCAATAGATCCCATTAATCATTCATTTCAATAGAAGCAGCACTGGGGCAGTTGAAGCATATCCAAATAGATGCTGAGGCTCCTAAATCCCACCAGGGCTCCTGGCTTTCTATTGATTTCTGTCCCTGAAAACTGAAACTCTTTGCTGAGACCAGAGGTTAAGGCTTGAGAAGGACATCAGTCTAAATATTTGGTTGAATTTCCACAGATGTAGGGATAGAAAACCCTTTAATTGATTTATTCCCCAATTCTTTCTGCTGCATGGACCCTGCACTGCCCAACTTCTGCTGCCAGTGAAGCAATATTCAAAAGACAGAGGCTCCCTATAAGGCACAGAGCCAATTCATCCTTTGAGCAGCTTTTGCCAGTGAACTCCTACTGAATGTATCAGCAAGAATCCCAGTGGAAAAATAAGTACAGTCTTGTGCAATTAAAACCTTATCAAAGAGAGAATCACAGATAACTGTTAAAACGGATTCTAATGGTTTTGTTTTAAGAGCAGTTCTGTATTACACTTAGAAGTTCAAAGTTCTGAATGAGATTAAGGAGTTGATAACTTTATGTATAAAACCAGTATTGCATATGACTTGAACTGCTAATCTCTTTTAAATCCAAAGTGTTATTTGATCCAGAAGATAACAGTGATGGCACGGATTCCCTCATTACAAGGATGGGAAGAAATACATTGAAGATAATCAGAGATTTTCACAAAGAAGAGATGATGTATGCGACTGACAATCCAATTATTTCTCCTTGCTGAAAAGAAAATGCACATATTCTTACAGCATAAAGCAACAGAAACCTCATCCCTACTTTAAAGAAAACCTATCCCATAAAATGCTGAAACTGTAACTGTGTGTTAGAATTTGTTACTTACTTAAACTATGTTGAGCATCAGAAGAATAAAAAAGGGAAAAAATAAAGAACTCAAGAGTGACCCAAAGAACTACATGGCATTAAATGTGACTGCTGTGTCAGACTGGAAGGTATTGCACTACAGACCTGGCAGTCTGTTCAAGGAGCCCTGGAGCTCCATGAGGCATCAATAACCAGTTAAAAGTCATACCTTTATATAACACAGAGACTTTCCAAAAATCCAGCAATCATCCCCTTCATTTGCTTAAAGGAACCGATGTGCAATAATCATACGGAAGAAAAGTTTTCAGATTAAAACCAGGAAAAGACAGACACAAAACCAATCAGTTTTCAGAACAGAATGAACCTCTCAATAGCTCTTTCTACATAAAGATGTTGATAAATTATGTTCCATAGCAGATATACATGCTTTGAAAGAAAGGATGATCATGGAGCAGATAGTTTGCTGGTAACACAATTATTTAGAGCAGCTAGACTGGCAGCTGCCAGCTAACACTGCCAAAGGATGCCAGAGGCAGAAACTGGTAAAATGCTCCTCAGCAAGAAGGTCCCCAGACTGCTAGGAGAAAAACAAGCAGGCCTGCATCATTTAGTGCACCAGAAACAGCACACACTTCAGGTGCTTAAGTCACAGAATGCTGATAAAGGAAACTGCCTAGCTCTGGGTTTAAGGCAGATACAGCTGGTCTGAAATGGCTCTATAGCATTTACTCTTGCCAAGTATAAGCTGCTTTACATCCTCACAGAGAGGATTTACATGAAGCCACATAATTACTACTCAAAGATGCTAAACTTGCAACCTAGTATTTTTACTGAATCATTTCAGAAGATAGATCTTTTCATGCTCTGATGGCTTAAAGTAGCAATTCTCACACGGCACCAACCTCTTTGTCAGGTTATTGTCACTGCCAGTGGAGGCACAACTGACACCAGTGTCCCCTTAAAAACTCCTCTTTCCAATGGGAAGGTCCACAAAGCATTGGCTCCCTCCTGGATGACTCCATGCTGTCCTTACACCACCACCTAACCCTCACATAGCACCTCACCTTGTGCACGCCTTGCAACCACGCTCCTTCAGAAGGAGCCTCGTTCTATTTCTAAAACCTGCCGCTCGATGGTTTTATGTGATAAGCCAGGATCTTTTTGCAATGCACGCAAAACTATTCTTCTATTTGCCATTCCACACTGCTTGGGGTATTCCCTCTAAATTTGTGTATCCTTTAGGAGGTGGGATGGTTATAACTACATTCACTGTTCAAGGTGCAGGCGCAATGCAAGTTTAAGATATTTTTTTTGTGTTTAATATTTGCACACATAAATTTGCCCTTTATTTCTAATTCTTAACTGTGCCTCTCAGAGTGCTGCCAAGCACTGAGGCTGTATTTTCAGATCACCCACGATGACAGCAGGCTCCAAGAGCAGAGTGTGAGTAACTACAGATAATCAGCGCCTGTGTGCAAGCTGCCTTTGGCTGCCTGCTGTCAGAAGTGACTCCAGTCCAGCAATACCAACAGAGGTAGTGCCAAGGCTGAGCTCCAAGTGCAGATACAACGATGTAAATATTTGCACTGAGACCCTCTAGGTCCTCTTTCTGAGTGCCTTTATCACAGGCTGTTTTCACATCTGCTCTGCCCCCAGCAAAGCTTCCCTCTGACACGAGTGTGAGCCGAGCTGTGCCCTCCTCACAGGGGAACCTGTCTGTGTGCACAAACACCTGCTCGGAGGGGGGACAGCGGTGCCATTGCTAACAGGCATCCAGGCGTCCACTCCTGGGCTCCTGGGGAGGAGTTTCCACTGGCCACAAGCCCCTGCTGAGGGAGCCCAGCCTTGGCACCAGGTGTCTCTTGTTACAACACAAGCTCAGGTGCAAGCTAATGTAATGACAAAGGTCTTGGAAACATCCAATCTGTCTGGTAAACTCATTGCAGGGGAGAGCAATCGCTTTGTATCACTACTGTACTTTCTACAAAAAACCCCAGAAGAGTTTTTAAAACTGAGTACTTTTTGAAGGAAAAAGAATGGAATTCTGTTCCATCATACTGGAATAGCTCCATATACTATAGATCCTTTATCATGCATTCTTCTGGATAGCTTAAACATTTTAAGATAAGCCCTAAAAAACACAAAAAGAGAAGTCATTATCTAGAGATTTTCAACTGATGTGACAGGCTCTAGAGTTCACAAAACACAGCCTCTCATAAGAAAACTAAAAGGGAAAAAAGAGAGAAACAAGAGGCTGGACCTTTTGTGCCCTACCTGGGAGTTGCCAAAGATGTGCCAGAGCTGAACACGAGTCCCTTGCAGCTGCTGCTGGACCGTCACCCTCTGCTCCTCGCTCACCTGCCTCTTTTCCCTTCAGAGAACTGCCCTTGCTTCCTTGTCCTCAAGGAAGCTGCTGGTACTTGCATGAGAGCTTCCCAGACACAGCTCTGGAGAAATCCCCTCCGTTCAGGGCCTCTGCATGTTCCTGTGTCTGCTGCCCCAGCACGTGGAAGGAGCAGCACCACAGGGGTGTCTGCATTTAGCATCTGTACAGTGCCGAGCCTTGTCAGCAATGGCACACAAAGAGATGCTGAGCTCCAGCTTTCCCAGAGCTGATCCTCACTCTGCAATGTTCAACAGCACCATCAGAGAGCCACAGGGCCGGGCCTGACTGGGGTGCTCCCCTGTCCTTTACTTGATGGAAAAAAGCCAACACGTTCAACACTAAAACAGAGCCTTTGTAAGCACTGCAGAGCTGCTGCAAAAGGTGAAGAACTGCACTGTCCACTTGAGGAAAGCCAGTGCCCTTCAAAAAGTGAGACTGGAGATGCAGAAACATCATGGAAACAATTTATCTCTAAAACATTTGATTTCCCTCTTTAAATGAATGCCACCACCTACCTGCAACATTTCTGTGCCTTCTTATTAACCTGAAAGAAGGAAATGAGACTTGGGGTGCACTTCTGTCTGTAACTCTGCTGCTTAAAAAATTCTAATCTTTTTGTTTAACCAAGTCTTGGACATCAAGTGTCCCAATGAATTTTACAAACACAGTCATTGGATGGAAGCCAGTGAGGTCACAGGGGAACAGTGTGAACCATGACCCCGTCTCTGTTCATCTCAGCCTCTCACTGAGTTGGAGACAGACAGGAACACACGTTGCTGCTTCTTGAAGAGCAGCTTCACCTGCAGCACAACCACCTCCTGCCCAGCAGTGTGTGTTCCAATCTTTTCTGGAGTTACAGAGCATCCAGAATATTGTCCCTCGTGCAGCTTACCCTGTACCTGATGAGCACATTCACCTGCTCTTGCATAATTCAGGAAAATTGAACACAGATAAATTAGAAATCCCTCTTCATTATTTCTGCTTCTCATGAAATCACTTATGTAGAGTATATTAAAGACAAAAGCATTTACTGACAATGACCTGTGAAAAGACAAGGAAAAATTAGCTGAGCTGGCACAAAGCAATACCTTTATCTTTCTCTCAAAAGCATGCAAGATGAGATTTCTCCTTTTTCACATAATTATTTCTTCCTGCTTTTCTAGGAAAACAACCCATTTTCTCTTAGCTGTTGGCCCATTCCAAAGCAAAGGAAAAGCATTCCCTTTTTACCTTCTGACTAGCTGAACACACGCACAGAGCTTTTGTCCGTAAGAAAACACAAAGGATTTGAGAAATCACATGCAAAAAACCCTTCATCTTTGTGCTGAGAAATTCAGACAAATTAAAAAGTGCCCAACTTGAGATGTTGTGTGTAAGCTTGGCTTGGTGTCTCTGTGTGGCAGCTTTGGTGAGTCACCAAGCTCCCAAGGCTGTCTGCTGGTTCTCTGTGGCCTCCCAGACACCAGAGTGATCTCAGAGCAAACAGGAGCTGTGAGGTGACGTTGTTGTTGTCTCTCTGACGCGTGCAGCTCTGCTGCAGCCAATGAACCGGGCAAGAAGAACTCATCAGGGTTGATAAGGAAGCTGCAGACTGCTGTGGCTTTTATTCCTGAGGTTCCTGTCCCAGTCTGGACCACTGAAACTATCCCCAAGATGGTCCCTACCTGCATATTCTCCAGCTATGCCCCAGCAGCCTCACGGGTGAACGTACAGAAGAGAGGACACGACCAGCTGGAACTCCTGGCACTCTGAGTGTGACACCATTATTCTTTGGCTATGTAAAACCCTAAGCACAGGAACAAAGGGCAAAGCAGGAGAAGGCCCTTCCTTAGCAGAGAACACAAGGAAGAGGGCTTAGGCTCCAGTCCTGCTTCTTCCTTACCACAAATACACATCTATCAGAAAAAAAAAGTGAGGACTTCAATTTCCATTGCATGAACTTTAAGAAGTCTAGGTAATCTAAGCTTAGTCTTGAAGCAGTTGGAGAAGTAGGAAAGAAGTAAGAGCAAAACCTCCCCTCTGGGAGTGGCACAGATTCTCTATCTGCTGCCTCCAAAGCTTCTGAGCTCAATGCCTCTGTTCCTGCATGGGCCGTGTCCAGAGCACAGACAGGACCTTTACTTAAAATGGATTTACAAAGACAACTAGAAGAAACCCTGGTGATAAAAAGCCCTTAAGGAAAACTTCAGCTTTACATTTTTGATTGGAACTTGGCTACTACAGAAAAAATAAGAGGAAGCATCATATCAAAAGTGAAGTTAAAACAACACAATGAATAGTTGCTCAACATGTTTTGGCAGGGATAAGAGAATGAGAGAGCATATATTAGAGCCAAAATCCATAAAAGTCTGGATATGCTTCTAAAAATACAATGCAAGAGGGAACTGTCACCTCCGAATTGAGAAAAGATAAACTGCTGGAACACACACAGATCACAGCAAGTGTTGACAGGACAAATATAAATGGAAATGTGAAAATAGGAGCAGAAAACTAGGAAAGCTCAACATGCAATGTGTTTCTCAACAGCCTGTGTCTATATTCACTAAGGAGTACTTCAGAGCAAAACATAAAAAAGATTCACCTGTATAAACTTACTAATATTAGAAACCCAAAACTTTATATAAATAATAAAGCAGCAAGCCCTGAAAAGAGTGCTGAAAGACAAACAGTAATAAATGGCAGATGAAATACAAGAGGGAGTGAAAAGTCTGAGTATATTAATTAACATAAAGATAGTGGACTCAAGGGGGAAAATTAATCAAGTGCTGCTAAGGAAAAAGGAAAGAAGAAAAACACAGAGGAGCACTGCAAGTAAAACGTTTTTAATCAGAAAAATGTATTAAATTCTTAGTTATAACTTCTCTTACATTGCTCTGGAACCTCTACCTTACAAATGTAACTACCAGAATTAATTGAAATGGTGTGCTTAGTGCAAATTAAAAATGGCTGTGTAAATACACCCTGTATTTTCCTACAATTCCTGCTAGAAACACAAATGCAAGACACAGAATAAAGCAGCCAGCTGACTCCCAGAATGGCTTGGGTTGAAGGGACCCTGAATTTCATCTCCTTCCAAGCACCTGCCATGGACAGGAGCACCAACCCTGTAACTCCTCTGGTTGTGTCTTACAGCTTGGTGGAAAAAATCTTTAAAGTGGGAAAATACAGAATAATACTGTAAGCAAAAATATGTGAACAGAACCATCATCACCTGCTTTATTTTGTAAAAGGCATTTAATTTTCTCAGTATTTTGTATCAAACAGGGTTTTTTCCCCCAGCTTTCAGCAGATTTTCCTTTTAGGACTTTTCAGTGCTCCTTCTCCCCCACTCTAAGTTTAAGATATCTGGAAGTCTTTTAATATCAGGGTGCCTTTCCCATAACATACTCACATTTTTAGTTTAACCAGAAGGCTGAGTTTTCTATACAGTTGTTCTGGGCATAACTACATTCTCATTCCTGTCAACATAGACTCTTATCTATTAATTGCTTCCTTGTCCTTCCCCCAGGAAATTGCCCTTGAAGCTCACAACATAAACACCAAAGGTTGTTACACTCCAGACCATCTGCTTGATGAGAACATTCAAAAGTGGGAGTTATTGTCATTTCTGGCCCTGTTCAGGGCTATATTCTGGCTCCATCACTCTGCAGTAGCTTTAAGCAGTCCCCCAGGTGTGTTCATCGGGTGAAAAAAGCAAACTGCTATTTTGGTTGTGGAAGCAAAGCAAAGCCACTGGGATGTATGCCTGCCCGCCTCCCTCTCTTTTCTCCTGCTTCCTAAGCTCCTCAAAAGAACACACTCCTTTCCTGCAGCTTTCAGAATTCATCACTTCTTCCTTTCCCCTTATACTTTGCTGCATTTAAAGGCACGAGTTGACCTTTCCATCTTTCATTCCACTGTTACAGACATTCCAGTTTCCCCTTCTCCTCCTTGCGTTTTCCCTACAAATGAGATTTCATACACGTAATGAAATTTTAGAGGTCTCTAGGGAGACCCTTCCAGTGCATACAGGGGCTCTAAGAGAGCTGGAGAGGGATTCTGGCCAAAGGCCTGGAGGGACAGGACAGTGAGGATTTGCTTCCCACTGCAGAGGGCAGGGTTGGGTGGGATTTTGGAAAGGAACTCCTCCCTGGGAGGGTGGGCAGGCCCTGGCACAGGGTGCCCAGAGCAGCTGTGGCTGCCCCTGCATCCCTGGCAGTGCCCAAGGCCAGGCTGGAAAGGACTTGGAGCACCCTGGGATAGTGGAAGGTGTTCCTGTGCATGGCAGGGGGTGCAACGATAGCTTCCAACCCAAACCATCCTGGGATTCTGTGACATTTAATACTTGGCTGCTGTTATTACAGGCTGACAAGAGTAAGGAAGAAACGCAGGGAGGACTGCCCGTTTTCACAGTCCCTGCCACCTTAAACTGTTTGCATGAGACCCAGGTCTCCAACTCCCTAAGGGTTAAATGCATTTTTCATCACAGTATGATGTCTCTCCCTGTTTCCAGTCGCAGGGAACTGCAAGCTGTGCTCAGCACAGGCAGAAGGGAGCATTTCCTGGGCTGGGGACTGCTCTCCTTCCCCAAAAGTAGCCTGTTCTTCCCAGGGAAGTAGCCAGCTCGGAGCTCCAGAAAGTGATTTTTACACATGACACATAATTGAAGAGCAATGCTGCTGTTACAGGCTACCATGGAAACCAGAAGGAAAAGAAGGGCTGAATATTAAAATTGAGTGAGAATATCCATCACTGCTATTAGACAAAATGGTTTGCAAATGCTCCTATTAATGGGTCTGAGCTGGAACCTTTCCTGTTTGCAACTTTCTCCTTTAAGCCCAACAAGTGGAGCTGAACACAGGACAGAGAAAATATTCCAAAATATTTACAGCTCAAGTGTACTCACACACCACAAACAGGAGGAAAAAAAGGCTTATCTGTTTGACAGAAAGGTAAGCAAGTCCAAACATCCAAAATTAAAACTCTAATCCATGGGTTTAGTCAGAAGTTTTCAACAAATACTTTCGAGAGTGAAACATCAGAATAACTGATTTCTTTACTCTTAATAAAAGTTATTCTTTCAGAATGACACCAGTAAGGCAAATTTCTGCCTCTCTGCATCAACACCAAGGGGACAGAGGCTGCTGGCCAGGGAACCCCTGGCTGCTCCTGCAGGGTCTGGGAGCAACCCAGTACAAGAGCCCTTCCCACCCTTCCAGACCCCCCAAAAACTCAGCTCACCTCCTGCTCCACACAAACGGGGAAAAGAGAAGGTGAAGGCTGCTTACACCATTCTGCCCTGAAATGACTTCGACCCTGGCAGTGCCAGAAAATGCTGGAAGAAACAGAAATCCAGGTAAAAGGACATGAACAATTGCAGCCACGGCTGAGGCTGAAGACAACTGAGGCAATCTGATCGGAGTGATATTTAAAATTAAAGAAGAAGGCAGTGGTGGGATGTGAGCAGGAGGGGATCTGTTCAGAGTTCACTTCTTCCAATTAGGATGTCTCTTCTTTGGAACCCAAGCTTTTATTTTTTTCCCTATATCCAGCTATTCCTGAATGCCTGCAGATGAACAGAATACTGGATCTGGTTTAACCCCTTGGTGCCAGAGAATACCACTTCTGTATTAGGATACAGACCCTTTCTTATCACCCCCAACTCCTTCTCTTCAGAAATAATTACTTTATCATTACGTCTATGGCTTCATAAATGAAAAGGAGAGAGAACCATAATTACAGAGTTTGCTGTAATTTTTGCAATTTAATTCCTACCCTTGGTCTGCAACAGGTCTGGCTAAACCTTCAGCAGAATTTGCACCCTTGGAAAGGCCAGAGAGATGAGTACTTTCCCAATTTGTAATCCAGTCAGACAAGATCTCAGCTCTCGTGGGTTTGGTTGCTTTTTCATAATGAGTTCTTGTCTTCTCAGAGAGCACCTGTCATCGACAGTAAATCCAGCCATGGATCTCACACACAGCTGGCAGACTCACAGACTGACAGAATCTGTTCACAACTCTGAGAATAATACTGTCAAAAATCAATCAGACTAAGGCTTTTACTCCTCTGCTTAGTGCAGAGGGTGCTCCTCCTGTAATAAATTTGTATAACAGAGAGGATAACTATTTCTCTAGAAATACTTCTTTCTAAATAAATAAAGAGGAAATGGCACAGATCTGGCTATTCTTGTTGGAATTATTAACACCAAGAGATCTTTACTGCTCTTCTCTTGAGAAGCTGAAGCATTACAAGCACGCTCTGGCTGAGCCTCCTCAAGTTTTACCTCTGTACTTGTGTGAGTGGTGCTATTTTCCAGATCAACATGAGTGTAATTCAATTAATATCGTGGAAAACAGGCAATAGTATTCAAACTCCTTGCACAATTTTTCTCCAGTGAGCTGTGCCAAAAATAATTTTACAAGCTTTGAGTTTACTTAGTAGTGCACAGGGGCAGAACAAAGAATTTGTTCCAAGCTTAAAAGGAGTGCTTTCATTTTCAACAGAGATTTGAACTTATTATACAGAACTAGCAGTGCAGAATTAATTTCAAAACTAATTTGTCTTTCCTTACAGTAATTTTTTGCTCTAAAATAATCTAGCACCGTGAGTTCTGTCACTGAATGAAATATATTTATTTTAAATTATTTGGAAGTCTGTATTAATTCATAAACATAAATTAGTTAATAGGTGATTTTAAGCCAGCTCCTTTTTGCTCTGCTGTTGTATGTGAAATGTGAATACTTAAGATATATTCAGGTAGTAAGTAATGAAGAAAAAGATGTTTGCTTTAAATTACCAATTCACAGAGGGAAAACTTGGCCTGCAGTCAGAAGTGAGCACAGCAGGTATTTCATTCAGATTCTCACACCACAAACCAGTGTGCCCTTCCTGCTTGTCTCCTGCACTGAAAACAATTCCTGTGGCTTTTCCCACTTGCTTCTGGGATCCATCTTTTGGGAAAGAGATGCCATTAGTTCAAAGTGGATATAAAATATAAAGTGTACTGCATTACTCCAACACTTTTTTACCCTTGCAGATGAGATTTTTTCCTTAACTTTTTCAACTCAACTAATCCCCAGAAGCCAGTAACATGCAGAGTTGAAAAGAATTTAAAAAGGAATTCTAATTACTTTCTGTACAGCCAAAGAATATTTGAAAAGCTAAAGAGGAAAAAGAAATAGTAAGGAAGAAAGAGTCCATGAGGTGACAAGTATAAATACATTCAGCAGCAAACAGGAAGAAATTGTAAAAACCTTTTTGATTTAAAACTATACACACAACAAAAGCAAAGCTTTAATTTCCTGAATGCCAACAGAGGTGAACTATTTGCAATTCTTCACAAAAAATGATTTTGATGTAACCATATTAATTGTCAAGTGTCTGATATGAACTTTTTAACCCTGCCTATATTCATTTAAAGAACTAATGAAACATTTAATGTATGCCTGGTAATCTGATTTACCTTCCACCCAATCCATTTGCATCTTATTTTCAGTTGGAATTTTGTGAGCTTTCACTTCAAGATAAACACACTGTAAAAATTACCTCAAGGCTCAGAAACAAGAAGTACAAAGTTCAGCTCTTGTTTATCTACACCACCCATTAAATGAAGATTAAGCCTTTTCCATCCTACGGTCTTATCTTCCCATTTTTGAATGTGGTTAACGGCCTTTTTTAATTGCTTTATAGTTACTGGGGTGCACTTATTTCTTTATACTATGCATACAAAATATTTCTGAAATCCTTGACATTGCTATGACTTAAATCCTACACGAGTAAGTAACAATTTTTCCAAAATGTATATTAGTTCTTACTTTGCAACATTCTCCCCTGTATTCACACACTGAAAAGGCATTTTCTTGAAGAAACTGTGAGAAAGCAGAATTTATACACTTAATAAAAAGACACGCTCCAGTGCAATCAATTGCAGCCTTTTCTAATTGGGTAACAATACAAAATATTTATGATACCAACTTCTTAATACTAAGTGGATGAGGGAGAGGTAAAGCTTTTTAAAACATGCCAAAGCCAGCATTGTTTCTCCAAAGGCACAAATGCAGGGAATTGCATTTCCCCAGGTCCTCCTTGTGGTCCATAACATCCACCTGTACAGAACAAGGATTCCAGCAATCACAGAACAAAACCACGCACAACTCATTCCTTCAAACCGTTTCTCTAACGGCCACACTGCACCCCCTAGTAAAATATCATTCATAACAATAAATAGCACTATTTCCTGGCCAGTTTGCTTTCTGGAATTCTTTCCAACAGCAAAGCAAGAGCTTCCTTGTTCACTGCTTTTGCCAGACCATATCATGCCCACTCTATGCTCCTCTTTCCTGGTTTTAGCCTCCAACCTCCTTTGGCAAAGCAGAAATCTATTCGTTTTCCCTTAATTAAGCTCATAGAACATGAATAAAAAGCAAAAAGTGTAAAGTTAACTCAGAACTCCTGCAGTTACTGGCTCAGTTTGCACCCTTCAATCAGAACCTGACAGAGGATCTAGAATGGGTGAGGAACAAGCAGGCACTGAAGGATGGAGTGGGAGGAGAGTGTGGAACCCCCAGCGTTGGATTCACAGGAAAAGCTCCACAAAGGAGTCTGGCTTGAAGCCCTGGGGACAGACTCACAGCAGACAGATCTCTGCTAACTCCTAACTGAGAAAAGCCCAGCCTCCAGCAGCACCAGCAGTCCCGTACAATTTCACTGTACACTCAAAAGCAGTCAAGTAGTTTCCTCTTCAATTATGTGAGACCCTTTTCCCCTGCAAAAGAAAGCTTCTTTTCTCCCGTGGACTCGGTGGCTGGTTCTCCTTCACAGCTCAAGAGGCTGTCCCAACCACTAATTGCTTCTGGTAAGGAAAAAAAAAAATATTTATTCCACCAGCATGGCTCTCTGCCTTTAAAATGTGGAAAGGTCAGAGTGCTCGAGGAGCTTGCTGTTTGTTTTCCATCAATAACAGAAGGCACGAGCTGACAGCCACGCAGATCCCCGAGTCAGCTCTAAATCCAGGCGGCTCCAGAAATGGAAACGGCCTGGTTGTCATAGCAGCAGAGCAGGATACCTGAGCTAATTACTCAGCCTGAGAGGCAGAGCTAATTAGCCCTGATGCAGCATCGCACTGCCACGGTTCTAATCCTTCTGGGACCTCACATATTGCTGAGCAGACACTTCAGTCTGCTTGTGAGCAGCTCCGAGAGCTCAGCGCTGTGCTTTGCGTACGCGCTCGAAAGAAGAAGAGAAAGCAGCAGGAAAAGCAAGAAGATGTTCCTCCAAAGAAGAAAGCCGTGGAAAAGAGCTCCCCACAGCTCCCAGGAAACTCTGGACACTGCTCTGTGACACAGGCACGGGAGTGGAGATGGGAACGTCACCAGACGTGGATACGCCCCCAGCCCAGCCCAGAGGCACTGAACTGAAAAAAGGGATTTATCACTGCAACAAGCTCATGTGCAAAAGTTCCCTGTTCCCTAATAACGAGAACTCGGAAATTTTGCTCCTGACTTAGAAATAAGGAAGTAAATGTAATACCAGCTGCTTTACAGATTGCAAATCCCGTGGAAAAAAAACACCTGCTCCCAACAGACACACCTGTTTGATTTTCAAGGACTGCAAACAGCCTTCTTTGCTGCTTTCCCACAAAGAAGAAATATTTTAACACTTACCTTTTCACCTTTCTAAGGTACTACCTGATACAAAATCCTCCCTCTAGAAGCAGCAACAAGTTTTAAAAGGGTCAGAAACAAAAAGTGAATGGGTGAATGTATCAGTTCTTGTTAACCATTTTTTCTGCCACAGAAATTGAACACAACATGATGGAAAAGACTATAAAGACAAGCTGTCAAAGGCAGGGACTTTTTCATACTCTCAAAGGAAAAAAAACCAAACAAGATATAGAAAAGTTGTTTACATAACCATTTCACTTCTTTATAATCAAAATTTACAAAGGCAACATCTGAACAGACTGAACAGGCAAACCAGAGGAAAGATGACACGACAAGTGACCAACTCCCATGCAAATCTGCTTCTTGAACTGAGATGATTTAACAGTTCAATACCAGAAACTTCTCACGTACACCAAAGAGCCCTCTAAAAAACACAGAAAGGTGACTGGAGTCACACTAAAACCTCATCTCCTGTGTTTTGAATGGACACACCTTAAAAAGATACTCAGAAGAGTTGACAAAGGACACATCAAGCTAAATGTCCTTTACATCGATTTAGATATCAAGTGATCTAAGTTTTCTACTGAAATGGAAGAGTTATAAACCTAGCATCACAATTTCCTGAGAAACTTTGTCCCAAGTTGTTTGTCCTTCTCCCTTCGTTCAGGTAATGATCACAAAATCAGGTGTTTTATCAGTCAGCATTTAGATTGGACTTTGGGAATGAGGCTGGACAATCCCAGACAACGTTAGTGGAGCAAACCGAAAAGAAGGAAATTAAGGAAGATAAAGCAGTCGTTCAGATTCACAAGGGGTGGCTATTTATCAGAAACAGAAACAAGCAAGAATGCCCACGAAGCCTAAAGATGTCATAATATATGACCTTCACATGAGAAAGAACCTTGGCCTTCCTCACCAAATACTGTTTCTCATTTCCATTAAGGACAGCTCGATATGCACTTCACCCTCGCTGCACTGCCAATAAAATCCCCTCTTCTGATAAGCTCTTATTTAGTCTAGAAAACAAGCAAAGACTGGAAACTGCAGAGGACTGCACTGGCTGCCAGGATTTTAACCCTGTTCCCCAGCTGTTCCTGCAGCCACTGCAAGAACTCCAGCACAGAAACACATCTCCCAACACACTCGGGACTGGGGGAGAAGTCCTTTTTGCTCCCTTTCTCCTCCCATTGCTGGTTGGGAGCGCTGAGAGAAGCTCAGCAGGGATAGCCCTGAGCTCCAGGGCACTGAAAATGGAAAGGCAGCGCTGAGAGAAAAGCCAAGGCAGTGACATCAGGCAGAAAGCTTTTCTGGGAAGCACTTGCTCCAGCAGCATATGGCCCACAGTGGGCATTCAGCCTGCATCACTCACCAACAAGTGGTTGAAAAAATAGGAATCTTATCAGATTTCTCTAACGAGGAGAAAGGAAGGAAGAAGAAATGAAAGAGCAGCAGGGGAATGAAGGTATTTATGACATGCCTTCACCAAAAGCTTGCATCAACAAAAATATAAACATATGGCCAAGGATGCCTTTGGTTTAATGCTGCCCAAATCCTTACAAATAAGCTTGTGGGGTTGCTTTTTATCATCTACACCTTCAGGAGAGAGTTAAAAAAAAATAAAAGAAAAAGCACACAGAATACAACCACTTGCACAAAAGCTGCCAAAGAGAAGTGAAAAAATGTTTCAGGGTTCTGTATGAACGGTGCAGACATTTCCCCAAGGCCAAACCTTCAGTCCCTTCACAGAACGCTTCCACAGCTGCAGCCCTTCCTGTCACCCACAACACAAGTTTATTTCCTTCAGCTATGACAAACTGCTGATAGCTCCTATTTCTTTTATTTGACGCTTTTAACTACTCAAGACTTCACCTTAGACTTAAGAAGGAAGAAAAGGGACTTCGACCCAGACCGTTTGATGCCTAAAGGTGTATTCCCACATCAGGTCCAAGGTGAAGAAAAAGAACCTGTGAATTGTAGGTTGTTTTTAACTCTACTCCAAGTACGTTCTAGGAAGCTTCAGAAAACAGTAAATAGTTCAGTACTGGGCACTAAAGAGAGAGTGGAGCTCTGTCTCTTTTCGAGGCTGAGCTAACTGAAAAAAAAGACAAGACATGAAAAATTCATTAGAAGGCACAGTGTGGCAAGAGAATGCTGGAATGGAGAGGGCTCAGGGAGGGTAGGAAAGGCAGGGCACCCGCTGCTGACGTGATGCAGGATCACAGAGGAACAAAGAACACTGGTGCTTCAGCCACAGGAAATCTCTCTTGTTCATCAAAGTGAACTGAAGCCTGACATCTTCCCCTTCAGTCAAAAAAAAATCATCCTCCTAAAAGAAAAAAAAAATCAAAGTTAAGGTATAGTAGCCTACTAATTTTGGCAATTAAAAGATTGGGAGGAAACAGCAAGGGGAAATAAAGATAGGCCTACCTGGAGCAGCAGATCTTTTGTCTCCTGCTGTTGACGAGCGGAGCGACCCTGTGAGGATTTGTACACTTGGGCACCATGACAGAGAAGTGAGAAAGAGAAAGGGCTGCCCTTGACAAACAAGCTTTAAATCAAGTTATTCTGGGAGGCAGGCAATATTTCTGTACAAACCATGCACACAAGGAGCACCAATGCAAGTGGCTTCCCCCTCTTGACCAGCATTTGCATTAACACCCGTCTGGAGGTCAGGTTTATTCTATACCACTTGTTTCCCACGTTCTGTACCTCGACATCCTGAACACTGGATAAAGAAGTTGATTAAATCCAGAAGTGCTATGTCCCTGTCTTGTTTATATGATTCAATCCAGTCGTCCACCACAGACTGTCAAGAAAAAAAGAATACTTATCAGAGACTCTTAAAAAAAAGTGTTTTATTAAAGGCAAATTATTTTTTCTTTTCAGAATGTAATTTTATAAATGAGCATTTCTTTTTGCTTAATTATACATGTGTACAAATTCAGAAATCTATGCACCTTCTTTCAAGGTGGAGACAGAACAAATATTGTTAGAGAGCAGAATTATATGCACCATTTCCTGGTATTATACTGTATCAACACAAGCTCAAATTGAAATCATGGCAATTCCTCCAAACTATTTGGGAGTATTTTTTTCATTTCTAAAATTGTGTTGAAAAAAAACCCAAACACTGCTACTCCATTCAGAATGAGCAACACACGTTCCCAGACAACTGATGGGTAGAAATACTTTGGGATAAAGGCTGATTTTTATATTCCTAGTGAATATCCCAGTATTTATAAAGGCAAAGTAGCACATCAGTCACTCAGAAACACTTTAAATGGTCCAGGAAAAGAAAACATAACGAGGAATACACAGTAAATAAAATAATAGACAGAAGTGGGACTGAGGGGGTTTCTAAGGTACCTGGATGACAGGATAGAAACTCAGTCAGTTTTGAACTGCCCTCAGAACTACAGTTAGCCAGGAGATATTCTGATCATCTCTGCCACCCCAACGCTGTAGGTGAGGAACTGTGCGTTTTTAATGTAATCAAATATTATGCTTTACTCATTCTCTGAGGGAAAAGACAAACTTTTCTGCTCGGCACATGCAGCAGCACTCATTAGGAAAAGCCTGGTTGTGTGATCAGTGTACACCTTGCAGAGTTTAGTTTCTCCTGGACAGTTCAGGTCTACAATGGCTTTCTATACAATTAAATTTAAAAACCACACACACCTAGGAACACCCCACACAACTGGCTCCTACCATCATCGTGAATTCAGACGTGTTCCTGGAAGTATCCATCATTTCAATCAATCAGCAAAATTCTCCAGGGCATAGAAACCAAATAAAAAGTATTTACTACACCAAATATTGGCAGAGCTTAATGAGCTGTTGGTGTGCTACCAATCTGCAGGATTTGTTTGAACAGCTGTATTACTGTGGGCATCAGAAGAACACGCATTGCCAGAGCTGGTTTTTACACTAAGGAAAAGAGCAGCTGTGCTGGGTCAGAGCACAGCTTCACCTGATATATGCAGGGAAAGCATAAGCAAAGGGCAAGAGCACATTGATATTTCTGAGTTATGAAGTAAATTTCTTCTCTCGTGGATGTGTCTGTCTAAACCAGCTTTATAACTACATCACCTTGCAGCAGTGTTAATCATTCACCACAAAATGAAAGAATAATTGCGTTCTAAACTTGCCAATTGTTAGATCCATTTGATGTTACCCAGTTCTTAAGAAACAAGAAAAAACCGACCCCAAGCCCCTGTTTGCATTTTCCATGCTTCTGTCTGGTCACCTCTTTCCAAGCAGAAAAATCCTACTCTGCCCCAGGTGGCTTGCCCAGAAATAATTCTGCATCTTCATCCTTGCCCACTCTTGTCACACATCTCCTGAGAGTTTCTCAACTCTACTGCATTCTCCTTTGAGCCTGGGAAACCTCAGCTGCTTTTCCTGAGTGTTAAGAACTCGTTTCCCAGCACCTGCTCATTATCCACAGCAAACACTCCCCGTGGAAGCAAGGCTGGCCCGAGAGATTCCTTCCCACGTTCACTCTTACTCCTGTTTGTTGCTACAACACGCTGTCCCTTCAGCCACAGCACTGCAGCTTCTCATGGGCTGCGCAATAAATGCTGCCAATGAACCCTTCTAGGCTTTAAAAAACGGGGAGCCAAGGGAAAAAATGTCAAAGGATGCCTTTACGTTTTGTTTCTGCTTCTTCTATACAATTATTGAAATGATTTTTGCAGCACTGCAGCATCAGTGCAGCTCGTCCCTCCCACTTCTATTTTTGTCTCTTGTACAAAAAGAATTGTGTGGGACACACTGTGTCCTTGGGCACAGGGGCCACTCTGTCCTGCCAGCGTGGCACTTGCACTCTCGGCCCGGAGCCATCGTGCAACTCACAGAAAAATCAGGAGACAATTGGCTCGTGTCCAGACTGAGGGACCAGACCTGAGGCGGTGCAGAGTCTTCAGTGCTTCGTTTTTAGGCAACAAGAGATAATGAAGCCAGACTACATATGCTCCAACAGTTGGAACCGAATCAAACTGTTGACTTTTGATGTAACAGAAAAGCTATAAAAACTGAAAACACTCGATGAAGAAAGAAAAATGACACACATCAGACCCAAAAGAGAGACAAGTATCAACTGAACCGAGACAAAACAGCAGCAATCCAAATACCAGGAAAAAAAAAAAGACTGAACAGGAGCAAAAAAGGAATCAAGCCACAGGCAGCAGCGTAGCAAATGGTGCAACATGCAAGCCTTGCCAGGAATGGAATTATTTTGCATAAATATGCAGAAGAGAGAAGAACTCCTATTAAAAACAAGGATTTCTACCCAACAGGCCAGAGGTGAGAGCAAAGCCTCTTTTTACAAATAATCCAAGAGCAAACTCAGGGAAATGACCCACATTCGATCAGCTTGCCCAGAGAGCTGCTGCTCTTGCCCTCCCCGTCCCCTGTCCCAAGCACAGACCATGCACACCTCGAAGGCACATGTGGGGACAGGAGGGAAGGAGCAGGTGGCCCTTCCAGAGGGGAGGGCGGAATTCAGCCGGAATCGATCCCCGCAAATCTCCTGCTTCCACAAAGCCCTGGGGGAGAAGGCAGCAACAGAGAGCTGCTGCAGTGGAACCCACCTGCCTGCGGCTGTTTTTACCTTCAGGCGCAGAGGGGAGCGGGGAGTTACCCCGTGGGAGCGTGCGTGGCCGCGCTGGGCGTGAAATTCACGGGAATTCGGCGCTCTGAAGGGGCAGCGCAGCCGTGCCCGGGGGATTCACCAACGCCAAGGCACGCACGAGGCAAAATGGCACAGAGCAAAACGGCACAGAAAACACCTCCCAAGCACTGCGGTGACACCCCAAAAACCTCACTTTAGATAGCAGTTAAGCAAAGATGAGAAAATTTATTATCTGCAGTGTCTACCCGGGTAACTTTTTATTTTCTGAAGCACAGAGAGGAAAGGAAAGGAATGCAATCTTAGAAGAATTTCTTCCCAATAAAACGATGGGATTTATCCTCTCCAGGATTATCTGTTTGGTATTTTGTGTAAATACATATTTCCATGCACTAGACTGGGTATTAAATATCGTTACATGGGGAGATTGACATAATGTTACACTGAACCACTTGGGAGAAAAAATGCTGCCAAAACAAAAACACCAAAAATCACTCAGGAGAAGCTTAGAGCGGCAAAAGTTAACTGGCACAAAACGTCCTGGGGAAATAAATTCTGCTTTGAAATGGACTAAAATGCCAGGAGCTCCCAAGAGCAGGCACCCTTGCCCAGCAGATCCACGCTGCTCAGAGCTGCACCACATCTCTGGGTCACTCAACGAGGCACAAAAAAAGTACAAAAAAGTACAAAAAAGAAGACTCAAATGGGTTTTTTTTTTTATTATGAAGTTGCTTCTATTATTATGAGAACTGAGTGAAAAATATCAAGGTTTCCTACAAATGGCAGATGATGTATGGTACAAAGGCTGCAAGGTTTCCAAGAGAATCTCACATCAGTGAACTCTCTGAAGAGTCTGTTTTAAGAACTACAGTGGAGCATAATTTGGAGAATATGCCGGGTAAGCAACCCTCCAGAAAGAAGAAGCCTCAACGAAATCAAGGAGGTAGCAGAACAGAGCCACAGTCTGCCTAAACCAATCGATCAGTTGCAGAAATATCGACCTTCACATCTCAAAGATAAACCCAAGCATCTGATGGTACAGAAGAGGAAGAGCAGCTGGGGGCTGCCAGTAAAAGCCAGTGAGATGCAGCGAGGGAAATGATGAAGTTAGTGATCTTATTACCTCCTCTAGGCTTTGCAGCTACGAATCCATTGCACATTCCTGCAGGGCAAGAGAATTTAGGAGCATGAAGTGCTGGAGGAAGCAGAGGGAGTGACTGCAGAGGACACCTTGCCAGCTCGTGTAAATTAGCACAGTCCCACTAAATATTAATGAGAGTTGATCTTAAAAAAAAAGCTATTTCACTATTTCAGTGAAGTAACAATCTGGCAACTGTGCTACAAACGGAAGGGAAAAGAAATGACACCACATCCAAAGTGCAGGTTAAAATGAAGATCCGAGTAAACGGTAAAGCAAGGTGAGAATAAAAATCTTTAAATAATTTTCCATTTCATACAACTGATCGTGGATGTGCTTCATTTACAGCAAATATGAAAGCAAAAAAATTGCTCTAGAATGGGTGTGCAATGTGTTCATATCAAGGGAGGAAAAAATCCAAAAATCCAAGCTTGCACTAACAATTTCTGCCAAAAACCCAAAGTCACGCAAATGAAACTTGAAACTGATCAAAAATGAACTCACAGTGAAATTAAATATTTCAATAACCTGTTTAAAGAGCAACTCAAAGAGAAAAGCAGAAAATACACTTGAACAGATAGTGAGAAGAACTCAGTACACTAAAAATAAGGACTCAGGGAAAAAAAAGGCAAGTAGTGAGAGACTTAAACCGCTCCGCATAAAATTTTTGAAGTGAATCTGTTCAGGTTGGGTTTTTTAAAAAAAGAAGAAAAGCCTTTTAAGGGGAAATGTTGTGAAAACTGAAGAAATGGCACAGATGGCTACTGGGGAGAAGGTAGCTCCTAATGTGTGAAAGCACAGGCAGTTCAGATTGGGCAGCACACTCCACCATGAGCACTCCAACTGCAGACTAATACACACCCAGGGACAACCCAATAGAAGGAGAAGGAAAACCAGCTGCAGCTTGAGGACATGCACTTTATTCTTTTTCTCTAAGAATCATACTTTTAAATTATGAAAGAGTTGGTATTTTGCTAACAATTATCGTGCACTTCCTGATAAGCCAAAACAAACCCCAAAAATCTCACTTTAGATAGCAGTTAAGCAAAGATGAGAAAATTTGTTTTCTGCAGTGTCTACCTGGGTAACTTTTTATTTTCTGAAGCACAGAGAGGAAAGGAAAGGAATGCAATCTTAGAAGAATTTCTTCCCAATAAAACGATGGGATTTATCCTCTCCAGGATTATCTGTTTGGTATTTTGTGTAAATACATATTTCCATGCACTAGACTGGGTATTAAATATCGTTACACGGGGAGATGGACATAATGTTACACTGAACAACTTGGGAGAAAAAATGCTGCCAAAACAAAAAAAAACTAAAAATCACTCAGGAGAAGCTTAGAGCAGCAAAGGTTAACTGGCACAAAACGTCCTGGGGAAATAAATTCTGCTTTGAAATGGACTCCCAAGGGCAGGCACCCCTGCCCAGCAGATCCACGCTGCTCAGAGCGGCAGTTCCTCAAAAAAAAGTGCTCAAAAAAAGGTGGGTGCACCATAGAAAGCTGTCAGCAAGAAGATTTTTCTAAGGAGGCAGAGAACTTCTGCAGGTGCTGCTCTCTCCCAGCTGACACGTTCCACGGGGCTGTGTCTGTTCAAGCTGAGCCACTCCTGGGCATGAATGATGACACAAAGCATCAGAGCTGCTCGTAAACACTGATCACCAGAAGGAAAAGGTAATTAGAGGAAGGCTGAAACAAAGTGGAGTTACTCTAGTAAGAGACCCTTCCATTTATTAAAGCACTTGATTTGTATTCCTCAGCTAGCACACTTTGGAAAGGGTTCACAGATCACCCCAGACACTTCAAAACACATCAGCATTCTAGAGAGCAAAGGACTTCTCTGCCTTCAAATATAATGAGGATTTTCAGGTACAAATGCTCCCACACACTGCACTACTGCCACTCGTGTTCACATTAATGGCACAATAATCACCTCACATCTTATCACATCAAAAGGGAAAAGAAGCCGTGTGTGATGACTGCAGAAAAATTCATTTGCTGTTAAGGGACACTCCTCTAATTAATTAATGCTTCATTTGGTGGCTAAATTGTTCCCTATAGTGTGACAACTATAAAAACGTGTAGCTAGTTTTTAATTTTTTTTCTTTTAGTTCAGTACCATACAATCAAAAGCAAAGCAAGAGCAGGCTACAGAAGAAATCTGCCGAGTAAAACGAAAATACTCGTTTAAATGTTAATAATGGCTGCAGTCATTTTGCTCAGTAAACTTTAGAGACTGCATACTCAGACTCCTAAGGAGTTTCTGAGACAATCTGGGGAAACCCTAAGTTATTATCCATCCTTCAAGCTGGAGGATACAGGAGTTAAAACACAATAAAGTAGAATTCAACTAGAACATGCCTTTACCACCAAAAGCCATATTTATTCTCAACTATGTCTAATCAACACCAAGATTACCTTTTATTAGCCGAGCATACGCTGAGGCAGCAGATTTTAAATTCTTTTTTTCCTCAGAATCAGCCTCTACTCTGTAGTGAACTGCTAACACCTGGAATATTGCAGAGTCACCCATGCTCTGTTCTGGTACTGAACACCCCCTAGAATTACTGACAGTCCATTCTCTCTGATGTTCTGGGGGAACAAAACCCCTCTGCAGACAAGAGAGCAGAACCCTTCTGGGCTTGCTTTGACCACCAGCAGCACAAACCTCATTACAGACAACTGGCCATAATTAACCGGTGAGAAATTTGCAGTCGGAGTCCTAAACCAGGTCAGATCTCATCGCAGGTTCCTCAGCTGCCTGCCATCCCAAGGGCAGGGTCAGAGAGCAGCGCAGAGGGAAAGCCTGGAGGTTCCAGCTGCTGCTCAGTCTCTGCCTGGTGGAAATGCTGGCAGGGACCATTCTGCCTGTGGAAGCTCTGAGCTCTGTGGAAGTGTAGAGGATGGAGCTGCCACCACGGGATTAGCTGACTAAAAACATCAGCATACGCAAGAGATGCAGGGCAAAAAGTAGAAGGAAATCATTTTTGTGCTACGAAATCCACTACAGAAGTTCTGTGAACAGCCTGAATGGAGTAACACCGGAAAATGTGCCTGCAGAAAGCACGAGCAGAAGGTCACATCACGCCTCATCCCCAGAGAGCTGCTGACAGAACAACTTCTGAGCACTGACTGCACCAGAGGGGACAGAGCAAAGGAAAAACACTGCCAAGTGTGTGAGAACGTGGGCATCACACGGACCCACAGAGCTCAAACACCACAGGAGCAGCACAGATTTTCTGCAAACAGCAGCCCTGGAGTTACGTGCACTTGAAATACAAAAAAAAAATTAAACTGGGTTTATTTCCCTGGAAGGAGCAACCAGCAAAAAGCCTGAAGAGAAATAATAAATGATTCCTGCTGTGAGAACCAAAATAGAGAAGCTTAGAAGAAGTGAAAATTGCATTCAGCAACAGACTTTTATGAATTGGCATCACAAAGCTAGAAAAATCTAACAAGTGAAAGAAATTTGGAGAGCAAACAGCAGGAGCAGAGAGATCAGAAATGAAAGTACAGGCTTTCCATGTGATCTCAGAAGATATTCATCGAATTTTCCTGGGTTTTCAGTGCTGGAAGCAAACTTAGGAGCACTAGAAAAAAAAGTATGTTCATATTGCAGGGAAAGAACTAAATATTGAGAAACAATATATTTGGCCAAGTCCAAATATATGGCACTCGTTTGAAAACTGCAATATTGACAGAATTGCTAAAATGGAACAAAAAACCAAGCATTCCTAACTGTTACATCAAAATCCCTAAGCTATTACAGAAAATGCAAGTATGAAGACACTGATAAGTTTGGTTTACAGAACCTTGCTCTTACATGAGATGACTGTCCAAAAGTGCAAGTTTAAAAAAAATTTAAATAATCCCATTTTAATCGCATTCTCTTTCCCACTGTAGGGTCTCTTGAATTTCTTAGAATATTTTTACCAGCAGTACATTTTTCAAAGGTGCCCAAGCGATGCAGACTCCTGAAATTAGGGCTCAAGTTGTCACGCCAGGCCTTCAGAATTCCTTTCCTACTTGTGCATAATCTCTGCCCACATCCACCCACACACCCATGGACTCGTTCTCCACTTTCCCAAACAATGTCTTTGCATCCGAATCCCAAAGGTTTCTTCATACAAACATGCAGACGATTTATTTTTTGCATTCACTTTGCAGAGCACTTGTGTGGGCATCTCTTTTGAAGTAGATAAAATTTATCCGAGTCAATTCCACACACACACACACACACAGAGTCATCAAATATCAAAGCAGTCGCCCGTTCCTCCCCGTTTGGCTTCTGCAAATATCAGTAACTCTAAGTCAACTACGCTACATGAAGTATATTGTATGTTCTTTACCACAGTAAAACCAGAAAATAGACTCCAGATGTTTCCTCAATTCCTGCCAAAAACAAAATTTGAAAAAGTGCTGGAAACCAAACAAAGTCGGAAGCTCGGTTGTAGGGGAAAAAGGCAGAAGGAATCTGTAGCTTTGTTAGGAGTAAATTTGTTCTGTCTTCACCTACTAGATAAGAAGGGTCAATCCTGAATAAGTGCAAACACAGAAACTACAAAGAACAAAAATTCTCATTTCCTTCCTGTGTATTACTTATTTAAGCTTGCATCTCAGACTGTGCACAGATTTGAGACAGAAAATTTTCAACAACTTTCACTCATTTGCAGTATTTGACTCCTCTGGGCCTTACAAGAGCTTAAAACTAATATTGAGAATGGGACTTAGGACCCAATTTTCCTAATTTGCACTTTTCTCACGTTAGTCAGCATCAAAACAAACAAAGTGATACTGCCCGAGTCCTGTGCTGTTGAAATGCAAAGGAGATTTGCCTAAACAATCCTCCAGAGCAGGAAGCACTCTGCTGGCTTTGGGCCCTTTGTTCCTCCTCTGAGGAGCAGAAGCAGGAGGTGCAGCCCAGCAGCTCAGTGAACCCACACCCCCCGTCCCACCGAGCCCCGTGCGCAGGCTCTGAGCGTGACTCACCTGGCCCCACGCAGCCCGGAGAGGATCTGACCTATCTAAACACAGAAACGTCCCTGGAGGCAGCTAGGATGATCTTATTTATCTTCCAATGAAAAATCTGCCTTCAGGATGGGTCAGTGTTTTCCCTGAGACTCAGTGGAAGCCCCAGGCAAACAGCTCACCTGCTGTCCTGATGGGGACAGGAGGAAGGCAAGCTCCAGTGGGAAGGGCTCCAAACTGCTCGTGTGAGCAGGTACTCTTAAAAAACAAGCGAACAAAAAAGGCTTGGCCTTTTTGACACTTTTTGCCCATATAAAGCTCGCTACAGGATGAACTGCTTGAACAAACTGAGAATTTGAACCCCACGACCCTTCTCGAGCAGGACGCAGGGCAGCCCTCAGCCAGGAGAAACCGCCGCCGCTCCCAGAGCGTGGCTCAGCCGCGCGCTCCGGACCCTGGGAGGGAGCCCCGGGGAGGAGGAGCCCAAGCAGCCCCGTTACCTGCATGGCGCTCTTGCCCAGCTTCACCACCTCGAAGAGGGTGACGGGGTCCCCTTCTCCATTCTGCTGCGGGTGCCCGTTGGCTCTGCCGCCGCGGCTCGCTCCTCGCGCTCCGGCCTCCGAGCGCCCCTTGTCCGCCGGCGACTTGCGCGGCTTCTTGGTGGCAGACTGGGCAAAGAAAACCAGCAGAGTGAAAGGTGATTATAGCTACAGCACCTGCAAGCAGCCGGCCTTGCTTTACAAGGCACCTGCAAGCAGCCAGCCTTGCTTTACAAAGCACCTGCAAGCAGCCAGCCTTGCTTTACAAAGCGTACGTCGCGTGCCCTCGCCCGGTGTGGCACGAGCCGGGCTGGAGGGCATCTCCAGAGCTCTCCTGCTCAAAGCCAGGTCAGCTAGGAAAGCCAGCCAGGTTGCTCAGGAGTGGAATTTTATTTCTCAGTAGATGTTGAGGGGCTGTTTCAAAGCCTCTGCTTCACTGGGGTGAACTCCCAGTGCTGGAGCTCCAGTTCCTGTCAGTCCCCGTGCGAGTCCCACACAGCTCAGGCACTGAGAGCGACTGGGGATGTTAACTAGTGATCTTTCTAAGGCAGCAGGTTATTAAAAATACATCTGCCACATTAACATTCATTTTCTGTGTTTTCGTTTTCATACAGCTTTTATAAGAACCTGTGTACATAGTCAGCTCGTCAACACAAATCACGAAATTTGTACAGCTAGGTTTAGTAGATCACTGTAAAGAGCCTCTTGCTTCAAAACTCTACGAGTTAAAACATTTTCCTTTTGAGTCTAAATTATTTCATGCAAATTTTCTCTATGTTCTTCAAGGCTTTCATCAAGTGGTATAGATAGCACCTGTCAAGACACCTACTAAACAAACAGTTTGCTCTGTATTTAAGTCACTTGTGAAACAGAAACAAAAAAAATTCTGGGGAAAATAACATCACATTTCTTACTTCCATATTCTATTCTTTCTCCCTCCTGTGAGGCAAACAAAACCTAAATCTGCTGTTTTCCACAGAACAATGAAGCAATTGTGAGGAATTCTGTTAAAGAATGTTAATGTTAAAGGAAACAACACACAAGCAACTCAAAGATTAACTTCTGGACAACACCCTCACGGCACCGTTTACTCAAGTCCATTTTCAGCCGAGTTTCTACAAATGCTTTCAGTAAAGAACACAAAGTCAACACTTTTGGTTGCGTTTCACAGTGCAGGGACATGGAGAATTTCAGTGTGCAGAGGGAAGGGATCCAGTTTCTGGTACAAGACAGCCCTGCAGGTCCAGCTTTCCCCAGGCTTCAGAGGGGATCGCTGCCTTAAAAGGGGTGGGGCCAGGGGGCTGAAGGCAGAGTGCAAGTGCCTCTTGCAAATATTCAATTAAGGACTTGCACAGAAACGCGAGCTGGAAAGCTTAAAATAATGGTACAACCTCTGAGAAGTTTTCTGGATAACATTTGCACTTCGGATCAAAAGGGTATCTCCCTCAACGAATTTCTAAATACGTGCAAAGCTGCCTGTAGCAGCAAGAGCATTAGCAACATATGAAATATTTAAGTTGTGCTGAGCTCAAAAGGGACATGTGCTCACTCTTTATTAAAACAGAAGAGAAGTAGAAGCAAACTGACTCTTCTGAGAGAGACAATCCGTGCACCGATTCCAGGCTTCACCTAGCTGCAAGGACTACAGCCCCTCTGCACCCAGCTTTTCTCAACATGGAACAGAAAGAGAGGCATTAAACAAGGATGAAGGGAAAGGAAGAGATGGATGTGAAATGCACGTATCCAAAGCTACCTTGGGGTACTTCTGCCCAATTCTTCAGCCAGATTCTTCAAGCACGAGTAAGTAGCTCAATATCCTGGCCCTGAATTAACACCAGATATTTCTCTGAGTCTACTTCAATAAAGTTTCTCTCTGGTGTAGATTTTCTGTCAACAATGAGAACATCTCGCAGAGTGGAGAAAAATCTCGCATCTAACAAAAGCCATCGTGTATCCAACCAAGGTGGGGTAACAAAATCCAGACGCGGGATCTGCATTGAATCCTGCTCCTAGAAACAAAACAAGTAGACCAGAAGCTCCACTCGAGACCGAAGAAAATCCAAAATGGGAACTTTCTGAGCTAGGCAAGGATTACCACTGCCTTCAGGTGAAAGGCCCTAGCAAAAGGGCATCCAACTCTCAGCACTTCCATCTGGCAGGAAGCCCAAGCTCAATCTCACTCCAGAGTGTAAATATATAATAAAATCATACCTAGATCCTCCAGCAACTGGTGCTCGGAAGCTCTGCAAGCACAAAGCAGATGGAATTCCCTTCGTCATGAACACACAGTATTACAATGCAGTTGTCAAACGTTGTTTGCACATAATGTCTCTGAATTTACAGCAGGAAAATGTGCAGGCCGTGCTGACAGGTTTGAGCTTCACACAGGTTCCAGGCTCTGAGCACAAAGTCCAACAGGACACCCTACTCCAAAGAGACCGACCTGGAATAATCTCCCCAGGGAATTTGGGGGCTCCTCGACACTGGACACTTCAGATTCAGCTCAACAGGCTGCTAGGGCACCTTTGCTAGATCCTGCTTTTGCCAGACAAGGTTGAAGCAAATGTTCTGTGAGGTCCCTGCCCGCCTGGAGTTCTGTGATTCTTCCCCAGCATGGAGAATCCTCCAGCAGCACAGGACTGCTCCATCCGTAGACACACGGAGAATAGAGATTAAAAAAAAAGCAAATAAAAGAAATAAAGATACAGAGCACCTGCAGCAGCGTGCTTTTGGCAGGCTGCTTTTGGAAGTGGAGCTGCAAAGGCTACAAATCTACAAATTCTGTTTGGCTCTGAGAATGCCAGGCACAGGTAACCGTGCGTTCCAGGGAAGAGACACAGGCACTCACAGGAAAGGTGATCCTTCTGCAAAAAACTAAAAAAAAACCATTCTCCAAAGCCAGGAAGAGCTTCCACACAGCAACAGCCCTGCTCAAGGATGAATGTGGCCCCAGTAAACTTGTCAGACTATCACTGGCAGCTGAAAAAGGAGGGGTTTCACAAGAGCACAGCGAATTTGGAGCAGATCTGCTCCCGTGGATCCACCAAATCTCATCAAGACACAGGAAAAACAGAACCTCTGAGTCCTATCAGGTGCCAAAATTGTGACTGTTGCACATCATTTTACAGCTTTGAGGCTGGAAGTTCGCCCTGAAGTGGCTGAATTAGGACTGCCAAAGGGAGGGCTAAAGCAGCAGGACAAGGTAAGGACGCTTGAGGCTTTTTAATCTCACACCAGGAGAGGGGTGCATGGAGCTGGGAGCATTTGTGGCTTCACTCCAGAACCCGAGACAGCTGAGATGCTAACTGAAAACAGCCATTTCTGATGAGTCTTCAAATTTGTGACAGCAGAAGCTGAGGGTTTACATACACCAGCATTAGGAAATTCAGAATTCCCAGAATACCCACAGAAGCAACAACCAAAAATGGCCATATTGATTGTCACGTAACTTACCTGTTGCTTTAAAGCTCAAAGGAATGCAAACAGGAAACAAAATACTCACCTTGACTGCAATTAAACTCAAATGATGGCAGTTCAGGATTTTGTAACAGATTAGCTTTACAATACTTTTCCTTTCATGCCTTTAAAATTACTGTGAAGAAAATAAAGTGACCCACTTTTGTAAAATCAAGTAATACAGTAAAATTAATTGACACGCTACTGAAAAAAAAAAAAAGGTGCAAGTGGCTTTGACATTTTCCATTAACTTTCCCCGAGTTGCTGTGATGCACTTCATGAAGAAATAAAGGCAGTAAAAGTCCTGTAGTCAGTAACTGCCTTCAGCTGCAGCACTTGCAGTTCAGGAGAAAAAAAAAAGCAGAGACAGCGGTGGGAGGGGTGGTGCTATTTTTCACCCTTATTTTAAAAATCTATCAAGAGCTCTAAAAGTCCTCTTAAGGAATCAAGAGACTATGCCATAACTGCTTGAATAATTTCAATTATTCTAACTGCCAAAAGAAGACCATTTTCACAGGAAAACAAAGAATATATTAGATTGCCAAAAACACAAGATCCATCCCATCAAAAGCTTGAAAGGAAAACTTGTAATAGCATAGGTAAGAGAATAAAAAAGTCTTCACAAAGATGCTCTAGATGCAGTGCATTTCTACTGAGCTACAAACTTCCTTCAGTCGTAAGGGACAGACCCAAATCATCAGGCAGGCAAGCTGAAACAGGACACTGATGGAAATCACACCAACCACAAACCTCCCAAGAAACTCTTCGAAGAGGATTCCTCCCTGTTATTAATCAGGACACGTAGGACTTGGAACGAGAAGCACAACTCAATCCCCTGCTGTATCATTCTACCATCTACACTGCGAGATTAAATAAGGCCGGGAATCTGCTGCAAAGTCCCAATTTCCCATATGAATCCAAAGAGAAGGCATTTTGGTCTGTCTCTTCCATAGCAAAAACTACAAAAAGACCTGAAAGCAACATTGTACAGGCTTTGCTGGGGGACAAAAGCATCAGAAGTGCTTTGGTTCATCTTGCTGTAAGTGGAGAAAGATCCGCTGTGGCCCTGAGCATGGGACGAGAGAGAAACCAGCAGGGAATTCCAAAGTGCCCCCTCTGGAGCAGACAAACCGGTGTCCCTGCCCGTCCCCTGAATGAGAGACTCAGTCTGTCTTCAACTGCTTCGAGTGTGAAACGCAGCCAGGGATCTCTCACTGCCTCAGCCTGCAGCAGCTGAGGGGTCAGCCCAGCTCTGCTGAGCTCCCGGGAAGGTCAGGCCAGGTAGTTTGAAATAAAGCACGCCAACAGTGCTGAAGAGAGTGTTGATCCGAAAGCAGAGACCAAAAAAAGGATGGTAAATAACTGCTGTGAGCCTGAGCACTGCAGCGCATCACAAGCCCCTGGGCTCTCAATCCCCCGCGCAGAACGAGAGAGGAATCCACACACACGGATCTCAGTAACACGGAGAGGGCATTTTGGCCAGCCTTGCTCAGGAACTTCAAGGAGAGGACTGTTAGGAGTCCCTCCTGAACCGGGCCCCCCAGAGTTCATTTGATCCATACCCAGATGGTTTCCTCACATAGAGTGTCACAAACACGAGCTCCACAGCATCCCCCAGGTGGGCAGAGTCAGCAGGGCTCAGAAGGGAACATGGCCGGGAGGCAGCCCCGGAGCAGGACGTGGCACAGCCCTGCTGAGCTCACAGCAGGGGCCAGGGAAGCCAGGACAGTCAGGCTCCATCCTGAGAACTGTTCTGCGAGACCGATGTGCTAAATCTATTTGCAAATGGACTGTCCAGCCTGCTCAGACAAGCACTCACTAGAGCGGGGCACAGAAGTGAAGGGGCTGCTTGAAAAGCAGTGCTTGTGAATGGAAAGACTTGGACTGAAAGGAAATCTTAAAGATCAACCATTCCCAAGTATTTTAGAAATGAAGGAACCCCCAAAGCTTTGCAGTTCTCCATGAACTGAAGAGGTATTTGCTACAAAAGGCAGTTTTTCCACTGAGCACCATCTTCTCACGAAGGTCTCAAATCTGCAGAGAATCTCTTCCCCTTGGAAAACCCTCTTGGTGTAGCATAAAGGTCAAGCCCGTTCTGTGACGCTCAACAGAAACCTGTTTAAAGCACACACACATATTGAATGGAAGGCGTTCTCTGCAGCTCTCTAGCACAGCACAAAGCCAAGTCCCTTTCCAAAAGAGGTCAGCACGTTGATGGCGGATGCGTCGCTGGAGTTGCGATGGCCTAAGGACATCAGCACATCAATATTTGCAGCAAGAGATTAAATCGTAGTAGACTGTAATGTTTTAGTAAGAAAAGAATCCCAGCCCCAGAAATCAGAAGAGCCTTTGGGCTACCATTCTTCAGGTCTGTAACAGAAATGAAAACCATCTCAGCTAATTCTCAGTTGAGATAAACGTTTCTGAACTTAACCCAACCTTTTAATCTGTCTCCCGTCTGACAGCAAAGGTACCTGTGAAGGAAACAAAAACCACAGCAGCGAAGAGCTGGAGGGAACACGGCAGAGCTGTCAGAACAGAGCAATTCCCCCAGAGAAGGGGCTAGGTTAGCAACAGGGCTTGCTAAAGCAACTCAGTTACCAAACCTCAAATCATGCTTAGCCTTTCCAAGGTCTTTGCATTTCTCCTCTGGACCTTAGACACCGAGTGGCTTTTTGGTTGCAGGGCTTTTTTTATTTTTTGTAGAACCAAAGGAGAAATTGATCATGAAGTAAAAGGGAGCGGGCACTTAAGAGAGGCTGTGCAGTCCAAATCAAACTGCAGAAGTTATGTGGTCTGATCCCAAAGCTGACCCCACTCCGAGCAGATCTGCTGAGTCCCACCCCATAAACGATCACGTTGTTTTTCCTCTCTGAAACTCCTCCACTCCTAAGACATGATTTCCTGAGAACTTGGGATGGAGGTCAAAAAGATAGGACAAAGTAGAACTGAGCGAATTCTTCCACATTTTCACTAAATAACTACAGTTATATAAAGGACGTTGCATTTGTTTCATTCCCTATTTTCTCCCTCTAAGTTTTAAGGCTGGATTTGGGGTTTTTTGACTCCTCTTAAGCGTGAAGATGAAGCTTGCACAGATTTGTCCCTGGAAAGCCTTCAGTGTTTCTCCTCAGCAGCAGCAGCAGCCCAGCACTGTGTGAAGGGAGCACTGGCTGCTTCCTCTGCACGTCCACCCCTTGACAGTCAGCCACACCTCACGAGCCTGCAGGTGTTCCAAGCAAAAGGAGCAATTCCTCCCCAGAAACCGGAGTGCTCCAGCAGATGTTCCCCCAGGAGCTGCTCCCAAACTGCAGCAGAAGAACGAGAAATGCTTTTTGTAACACTCACCTTTCCCTCCCAGCCGGCCTGTGCTGGGTACCGAACACTCCTGGCGTTGTTTTAACTCCAATTCCTGTACTGTGACAACGTTCTGCTTGCAATCAGGTAGCGCCAGCCTGCTTTTTTATTAGCACTAAAAACACCCACAGATTTGCTAAGGAAATATCCAGAAGATAATTTTTCATTTTCTCCTTTGCTTACAAGCTATGTAAACAGATAAGCTGCTCTCTTTTAAACACTTCTTGCTCTGAAGAGGCTTCATGCTCATGAGCAAATCCATTTATGGATTTGATGAAAAATATATGCATCATAGGGAAGTGTTTGAAAGCTTTCAAAGAGGAAGAGCGGGATTTAAATTGTTGGGACCCCGAGTGAGTCCAGAGACTGTGCTGCAAATTGCAAACCACCAGTAAAGAGGAATTTGCTCCAGCACGCCTGAGAGGAGCACATGGGTCTGCTCCTTCTTACAGCCTCACCAAGCCCATGGTTTGAGATAAGCCTCAGGATCAAAGCCCTCAGGGTTAAAATAAAATCATCTCCATCTCCCGGTGCTCTACAGATACATGGCACGCTCATATTGCAAGTTCACTCACAGAGCAACACTAAGAGGTGAATCCAACCCACGAAGAACAAAGGCAAAGGAGCTCCCAAGTTCCAGAGCGTGTTCATCAAGTGATCCAGCCAAGGGAGCTACAATTCAAGAACCAGGATGAAGGACAGCGTGGCACACAGAATTTTCCCTTCATTTTCCAAGAAATTGGCTATTTCATAAAACAAACTAAAAGAAAGACCTGCTTCTGTGTGTTCCTACTGCTATTCTCGTGCGTGGAAGAATGCTGTAATGATGATAATAACAAAACCTTATTGCTCATGAAAGCAAAATTAATAATTATTACGAGATCATTTTGATGCCCTTTTTGAAACACTCCAAACATTGTTTGCACATCAATTTGATAAATATTTCATACTACAAGTCTTCCTAAAGCCTGACACAGGATTCATTAAAAGCCTATTTACGTGACCACGAGATGATCAGATGAAAAACAGTCTGCGGTCAATTATAAATAGATGCATGACAAAACAAAACTAAATTCAATAGATGCATAAAAAAAAGAAAAATTCCACCTACTGGAGGCCTGCCGGGACGACCCCTTTTTCTTTTTCCTTTGACTTCTGCTTCTTCAAGCTCACTGCCAGCATCTGAATGTGCAGTAGTTTCATTTGTAGAATCCCTAGGGGGAGAAAAAAACATCAGATAAATTCAAATGATTTGAAATCAACAAGTAATCTGTGACTGGCCAATTCCATCATTAGTCCTGAGCCACAAAACAAAGAAGCGACCAAAAAATCAGCATTAAAAGGCTTTTCCCATTTATTCTGCAAGCCAAGGAGCGAGCATTGCTAGCCACAGCCACTCCATTGGCTGCAATGCCGTTTTATGGCTGGAATTCTTGAAATTCGTTTTCATTTGAAACCACTTTACACCTCAAAACTGCCTCTATTGATATTATTATGCTGACTGTGAGGCCCAAACACAAAAACTCCCTTTCATTCTGAAGACATTTCTCATTTTGGCAGTTGGAAAAATATTTTCACTTGTACAATGGAAAAGCTTTGTTGCCATTTCAAATTTAAGATCGTAACGAGAAAAAAAAGAAAGCTTTTTCACTATATAAAATACAACATTTGAAAAATTTAGCTATGTCTTTGGAAAAACAACCCAAAAACGTAAAAAGCCTAAAATCAAAGAAAAGATACCCCAAATGGAGTTCAGAACTGTTTGGGAGATCAGGGCCGCAGCAGAGAAAAGGGTGCAGTAAATACAGCTGAAAAAATGCTGATGCACAGGGATGGAGCCAGCCTTCACTCAAATACCTCATCCCGCTGCAAATCGCTCTGACAAAAACGCACGTTGGCTCACAAAGGCAATTTTAATCGATTTGGAATACACAAGGAAGGAACCCCATAAAAATATTTGCTCCCTTCCGTTGCTGGAGAGAAATTAAAACCGTTCTCTACTGCTGTCTCTAAAAAAAAACCCCAAAGCTTTTCTCTCAGGTCTGCTCAGATTCTTGCTGGAAAAGTTTCAGGCACGGTGTGTCTATCTAAACAACACCCCCATTCCCGGGAAACGCTGTGCTCTGCCAGCTTCTAAACTCGCACCCCTAGGATCACCACGGAAAAATTACCAACACATTCAGCAATCCTCCTGGGTAAACAGCTCCAACCCTCCCCTTCAAACACCAGAGCTAGATCAATCAATTCAACAATTCTGCTTCACGGCCGCTCCACGGAGAATCTGATTTTCCTACACAGCCTCAGTCCAGCCCAGCAAAACCTCCAGGTAAATTTGTGTATTTGGCTCTGGAAATTTCAAATCTTGCCAAATAACCGTGACGTTATTAACCACCTTGGCCCTAAAGAGACTGTAACCTTAAACCTGACTCTCTTAATATTCTTCTGGTAAAACTTCTCTGATTTGCTGGAAGCCTCTTTGGCCATTTCCCTTTCTGGGGTAAGTTCAAGAAATTAGTACTAAGGGTGAGATTGATCTAATCTAAATTAGAGACACGTGCAATGCACAAAACCTTAATGCACGGGATCCCGCACGCTGAGGTCAGTGTCCAAAACTGGTCAGACAGTTTAAGTCCCCTAACTTTTGTTTTCTCTCCGTTGATGATAAGGTGATCAAGACAAGCAGCTCGAAGATCGATGCTTCCAATTAAATAAAATTAATCTCACCCTAGCAGCACGTGAGGAAGAAAGGAAACGTCTTTCCAGCAAAGAATACATGTAAGGAGCAAGGGGAAAAACCAGGTTCCCTGCAGTCCTCACGTTACTGGGAGTAGGGAGACAGGATCAAGGACAACCTCCAGTCTTTAGCTGCTTTCATATTAAAATAAACATCATTTCAAGCAGCGAGGGATTTCTGTTTGAGCCATGGGAGTCCTGCACAAAAGGCTCTTGCGGCGTGGCTGTGAGCCCCTCAGTTTGGCAGGCTCCCGTTCCCTCTCCCAGCCTCGCAGTCGCTCTGGCGCGCGCACCTTGAGCCCGCTGTGCTCTCATGGCTGAGCTCGGAGCAGCAGCACAGCGTCTCCTGCCAGCACCCACCCTGCACAGCGGCAGAACCGCTGGCATTGCTCTGCTGACAGTTCATCCCCATCTCCACGGGGATCCCATCCTGTTCCACCCGGGGGGACGCCTGGCCTTGCTCGGAACTGATCCTCCCCGAAGCTCTTGTGAGGGCAGGTAACGTGGGCTAAGGAAACCTGCCTCACCTAAGGAGAGGTGCAAGCGCCTCAAGGGAACCCTTTCCTCTCTCAGGACTCCTCTGAAATGCTGGGGACTCGAGAGAAGCCGGCAGAGGTTGGGGACCGGCAGGACTGGGGGGAGCAGAGCGGAGGAGAGGAGTGAAAACCCCCCTCAGGCTCAGGTGTGCTCCGCACTGCCTTCTGTGCCAACTACAGCCGCCGAGCAAAGGGGCTCCGGGATCCCTGCTGAAAACTCAGCTATTATTCCACAGTTATAGTTACTCATCCTTGAAAATGTTAATGAAGAATTAACAGATTACTGGACAGCCCTTTACCACGTCGTGCTTCTGAAAAACATGTTTCCATTAACATAGGAAATCTCACATCTCTGTAAAACAAACTGAAATGAATTTACCTTTCCTCTACTATTTCACAAAGCTCTCGCATTTATAGACCATGCCCCTTTAAAAACACACTGCAGCAAAAATTTGTGTCTATGTGTCAGGTTTTGTATAAAAAAAAAGGAAACCAAAACACTTCTGTAAGCTTTTATCACTGTTGCTGAGGGGCTCGACATTCTGGCAGAGATAAATTCAATAATTGCTATCACCAGATTCAGCCTTGTGAAGAAAAGCGTTCATGGAGAAAAATGGCTCAATGCGCAGGCTCGTGAACCATGGATAAACCAGTTCTCATGGCTGATCTTCAAAAATCCGTGAGTCATGTCACTGAGAGAGGATTCCCACCTGTCCATCACACTGATCGGACACACCAGACCTTTTCTCCAAACATCTGAAACACCAATAGGGGAAATCCTGCCTTCACTGTGTTCTGAAGCCGCTTCTATCAGTCTGGAAAGGTTAAAGATTCTCCCTTCTGTTTCCTCAACAAAGAAGAATTTGGGAGGGAATATACAATATGGTCCTAAGCAATGTACATTAACACATCAAAATGGCATTAGGATTGTTTGTGCAAAGAGAGGAGACAAAAAGATTATAAAACATTACCAAAAAAAAAAGAAATTAAGTACAGGAATGGGAGATTACAAAAATCCTTCAAATAATTAATTTAGAAGCTAGAAAGGAAACCTTGGCTTTCTGTGTGGAACTGGACTGAGCCTTCCCAAACCTGAAAATGTGAAGCTGATATCCCCTAGCCCAAAAATTGTTTCAGGTTTCCTCGCCCTTGGCCAGTGCTCTTCCTGATGAAAGCATGACTGGGACCTTCTGAATTAGAATGTATCCCTTTCTTTGATACTTCATCCACGCTAGCCAATGTTCTGAGCCTTCAGGAGAGTCCCAAAACCTTTATGTGCAAATCCTGCAGAGTTCTTTGTAAAATGAAAGATCTCCTCCTGTTCACAAGCAATCAGAACTACATGTATTGTTGAGGATGACATCTCACCAACACTTTGCAGAGTAGCGCTAAATGATTCCCAATTTTACCACAAAAAACAACATGAATGTTTTCTTTCACTTTTTGATTTTCTTAATATCACTGGCTCTGACTGAAGAATATGCCAGTATATTTAACGTTCTTTCAGGTTCTTCAGCTGGTGTGAAGAGTTACCAAATCCATTAAAATGCACTTTTTAACCTTAAACTCTGTGACGTCCCATTCACTTTTGAAGTCCATCTGGGCTCTTGAAGTGGGATTGTGAATATCCCTTTCCCACCACTACCATCACAGATTCTCCTAGGTTTTTGCTCTTGACATATTTCACAAACATTCCCTCATTTCTTGAATGTGGCAAATCCAGGAAATATGAACCACCAAAATGTTCTTCCACAACTAATCCCTAAACTAACAAGAACCTCCTCAGGCTGACACTCTCCTCAGTGCTGCCCATCAAGGTCATCCACAGCTTTAGCCTGTACTCATCCACAATTAAAAATTTTAAAGAGGTTTTTAAAACACAAGAGAAAACTTTAATGCAAAGCATGCTATTATTAAGGTCAAATTTCTTTTCAACTGTCCAACAATTCAGTTCCTTAAATAACAGGACTTGAAATCTTAGCTTGGAATGCCACTCAACCCTTATAAATGGAGTTTCCTTTATACCTTGAGGTTAAAAACAAAATAAATTCAAAAACATTCCAAGCAAAAATAAATTAACATTAGATAGCTACCAAATGTACCTGGTACAGGTGCCTGGCACTGGCAGCAGGCTTGTCACAGAAGGAGCTCTGTGAGGGGACGAGGGGCTCCGTGAGGGGAAGAATGGCTCCGTGAGGGGGGACTAAGGGCCCTTCATGAGGGGATGAAGGGCACCGTGAGGGGAAGAATGGCTCCGTGAGGGGGATAATGGCTCTGTGAGGGGGGACGAAGGGCCCTTCATGAGGGGAGGAAGGGCTCTGTGAGGGGATGACGGGCTCTCTGTGAGGGGACGAAGGGCTCCCTGAGGGGACGAAGGGCTCCCTGAGGGGACGAATGGCCCTGTGAGGAGATGAAGGGCTCTCTGAGGGAATGAAGGGCTCTATGATGGGACAAAGGGACCTGGGATGAAGGGCTCTCTGAGGGAATGAAGGGCTCCGTGAGAGGAGCCCATGCTGGAGTGCTCTGGGCACTCCTGCTGGGGGCATGAGGGCATGGGGTAAGATGAAAGGTTGAAAGTGAACTGAGGTAAGGGCAGGCATAGAAGGGACACCTGGCAGGTTTTATCTCTTTCTCACCATCATCCAAATCCTTTTAAATTAGCAATAAATTAGTTTTCTCCAAGCGAAGCCCATTTGGTCTGTTTTGATTTCCCTGTCATTACCTCACCCTATGAGCTTCTTTACTTTGTGTTCTCTCCCTGCCCTGTAAAGAGAGGAGCAGGTTCCAGTCTTTAAAATTCCTTCTTAACTCTATTTGATTTACTCTCCATCTCCTCCTATTATAGACTTTGCTCTGTTCTTCCCAGTAGTTCACTTTATCCAAGCACAGCCACGTTCCCATGTACCATTCCTATTTCCCAGCATGTTCACACCACTCGCTATCTTCAACTGCAGCAGGCAAAGGCTTTTGGCACAATAAATTCAGCTCATTGTCACAAAATACATAACTGGAGAACACAATATAGTCCATTACGGTGGAAAACCAATACATGCTGCTGAAATCTCACAACATTCAGAAGCATAAAGTAGCAAAAACCTTGTTTTGCTTCGCAAAGTTAAAACTCATACGTAGAAAAATATTTTTTCGATAAAGGCTTTTGCAGTTTTTTCACAGTTTTTCAGCACATGAAAACACAGGAGGCCTGGAACAGTCATACGGACATGCACTTCTTTCAAACTTGTGCTTTATCCTCATAATCACCGCTCTGTTTACTTCAACCTTTTTAAAAGCCAAGATTTCAAATGTAGAGAGAANTTCAGGTTTCCTCGCCCTTGGCCAGTGCTCTTCCTGATGAAAGCATGACTGGGACCTTCTGAATTAGAATGTATCCCTTTCTTTGATACTTCATCCACGCTAGCCAATGTTCTGAGCCTTCAGGAGAGTCCCAAAACCTTTATGTGCAAATCCTGCAGAGTTCTTTGTAAAATGAAAGATCTCCTCCTGTTCACAAGCAATCAGAACTACATGTATTGTTGAGGATGACATCTCACCAACACTTTGCAGAGTAGCACTAAATGATTCCCAATTTTACCACAAAAAACAACATGAATGTTTTCTTTCACTTTTTGATTTTCTTAATATCACTGGCTCTGACTGAAGAATATGCCAGTATATTTAACGTTCTTTCAGGTTCTTCAGCTGGTGTGAAGAGTTACCAAATCCATTAAAATGCACTTTTTAACCTTAAACTCTGTGACGTCCCATTCACTTTTGAAGTCCATCTGGGCTCTTGAAGTGGGATTGTGAATATCCCTTTCCCACCACTACCATCACAGATTCTCCTAGGTTTTTGCTCTTGACATATTTCACAAACATTCCCTCATTTCTTGAATGTGGCAAATCCAGGAAATATGAACCACCAAAATGTTCTTCCACAACTAATCCCTAAACTAACAAGAACCTCCTCAGGCTGACACTCTCCTCAGTGCTGCCCATCAAGGTCATCCACAGCTTTAGCCTGTACTCATCCACAATTAAAAATTTTAAAGAGGTTTTTAAAACACAAGAGAAAACTTTAATGCAAAGCATGCTATTATTAAGGTCAAATTTCTTTTCAACTGTCCAACAATTCAGTTCCTTAAATAACAGGACTTGAAATCTTAGCTTGGAATGCCACTCAACCCTTATAAATGGAGTTTCCTTTATACCTTGAGGTTAAAAACAAAATAAATTCAAAAACATTCCAAGCAAAAATAAATTAACATTAGATAGCTACCAAATGTACCTGGTACAGGTGCCTGGCACTGGCAGCAGGCTTGTCACAGAAGGAGCTCTGTGAGGGGACGAGGGGCTCCGTGAGGGGAAGAATGGCTCCGTGAGGGGGGACTAAGGGCCCTTCATGAGGGGATGAAGGGCACCGTGAGGGGAAGAATGGCTCCGTGAGGGGGATAATGGCTCTGTGAGGGGGGACGAAGGGCCCTTCATGAGGGGACGAAGGGCTCTGTGAGGGGATGACGGGCTCTCTGTGAGGGGACGAAGGGCTCCCTGAGGGGACGAAGGGCTCCCTGAGGGGACGAATGGCCCTGTGAGGAGATGAAGGGCTCTCTGAGGGAATGAAGGGCTCTATGATGGGACAAAGGGACCTGGGATGAAGGGCTCTCTGAGGGAATGAAGGGCTCCGTGAGAGGAGCCCATGCTGGAGTGCTCTGGGCACTCCTGCTGGGGGCATGAGGGGATGGGGTAAGGTGAAAGGTTGAAAGTGAACTGAGGTAAGGGCAGGCATAGAAGGGACACCTGGCAGGTTTTATCTCTTTCTCACCATCATCCAAATCCTTTTAAATTAGCAATAAATTAGTTTTCTCCAAGCGAAGCCCATTTGGTCTGTTTTGATTTCCCTGTCATTACCTCACCCTATGAGCTTCTTTACTTTGTGTTCTCTCCCTGCCCTGTAAAGAGAGGAGCAGGTTCCAGTCTTTAAAATTCCTTCTTAACTCTATTTGATTTACTCTCCATCTCCTCCTATTATAGACTTTGCTCTGTTCTTCCCAGTAGTTCACTTTATCCAAGCACAGCCACGTTCCCATGTACCATTCCTATTTCCCAGCATGTTCACACCACTCGCTATCTTCAACTGCAGCAGGCAAAGGCTTTTGGCACAATAAATTCAGCTCATTGTCACAAAATACATAACTGGAGAACACAATATAGTCCATTACGGTGGAAAACCAATACATGCTGCTGAAATCTCACAACATTCAGAAGCATAAAGTAGCAAAAACCTTGATTTGCTTCGCAAAGTCAAATCTCATACGTAGAAAACTATTTTTTCGATAAAGGCTTTTGCAGTTTTTTCACAGTTTTTCAGCACATGAAAACACAGGAGGCCTGGAACAGTCATACTGACATGCACTTCTTTCAAACTTGTGCTTTATCCTCATAATCACCACTCTGTTTACTTCAACCTTTTTAAAAGCCAAGATTTCAAATGTAGAGAGAAGCATATACTCACTGTAGTACTGGCAAATCTGAAGTAATCATTTTTGCAGCACTCCTGGAACTAAGAGCTACATAGAACTTCTTCTCAAAGTTATTATAAGACCATTACTTGGAAACCTCTTTCATGAAAAGAACGTCAAAGTCCAGTCTGTAAAAGAGAGAAAATAAATTTTACATGTGACTCCAAAATAGTAAAACATTGAATAAAACATGCTGTCAACAAAAAAGGTCAATTTTGAAGCAGCATCACTATTAAACCACAAGAAATTTAGACTGGATGACCCCAAAACAGTTTATTCATATTCTTGCATTCAGTTTTTACATTTCTGCTTAAGTAACTTTCCGAAATTAAATAAAAACTTAAAAAGAAATGTTCTGCATTACCTCCCATACTCGTTTACCACATATATGTGTGTTTAAATGGTACTACAACAATTGAACCAGACCCTCTGGCTCACAGCTTTGTGTGACTGAATTTCACACAACAGTCAGAAGCTGTGCAAGGGTCTAACTGCAGCAGAAGATATTTTTAACTTAATGAAACTGAAGCGGTAAGTTTAAATAATAAAGTAGACTGCATCTCTGGTGTCACTACACCCACTAGTAACATTTCTCTCCCCAAAAGACTAACCAAGGAGTTGACTAATGGCAGCAGATGTGACTTTACCGTTAAATAATGGCAAAATGTGACAGATTCAATAATCTTCACTGTAATAAAACACAGAACTGCCATCCTGGTCTTCTAGAAAATGCAAGTTCTGGAGAAGCTAAGTAGATTTTGGGGTGATAGCAAGAGCTGCATGGAGCACTGCAACTCAGCAATGGCAAGGAATACCAAGGACTCAACTGTGTGTTTTTAAAACATGGGATATGTTCAAACTCTTTTATTTAAATACTTAATTTCCTCTCGGTAGGTTTTTTTTATCTTGTGCTCTAGCAGCTTTGCACAAGGCAGGAGGAAAACCCAGGCAGGAAGAGGTAATGTAACCTACAGCAAATGGAGGATCTACATGAAAGTGCACCCTTCTAAACAAAACAGTACAGCATATAGAGTATAATTTCCATCCTACTACACGCACATCAGTGTTTATTTACCAAACTGTACAGAACAAACAGGCTTTTTTGCCTCTTCATATTACAGTTCCAATTAGACTCACAGTTGCATACAACTCGTTCTTCCAGTACTACTTCATGCTACCAACAGTTTCACTTACAGTGCCTTATAACGAAATTTACATTTCATACCATCTCATTAGCAAGCCATTTTGTTACAAAACACATGTTAACAAACACAAAGTTTGTTTGGAGCTGCAACCATGGCTCTAGCATTAATGGTTTAAAGGGGCCAATATCCCAGGCTGGTGTAAAAGCTCTCCAGTTTCACTACGAAACAAAAGTTGATCTGAGTTCTCCTTGAACAAAAATGTCATATATGCTATTTGTGCTATTTCCACAAGGATTTCTTCATTAGAGACACTTCTCATCACTGACTTTCAAAGGATCTGATTGCTCCTAACTGAGCAATGACACGTCCAGTTGACAACATACAGCAACCACTTCAGACACTGGTAAGAATTTATCATTAAAAAACACATTAGACTGAATTAAGTTCTGAGCTGACTTCCTATATGAAAAAAAATCAAGGCAATGTTCAGAGCTCTGAAATGGAGAAGTTCAATATTACTGGAACAAGACTGAAGAATAAAGTATTTTTTTTGTACTCCCATAAGCATGCACAAACACATTCATGCTAGCTGGACCTCCAAGGGAACCCATCCATCTTAGACCTTCAGATCATCTAATTGTTACTTCCCAGATTATCTAAATCTTTCTTTCTAGAGAAGCTTTCTAAAGAAGTTCAAGGCAATTTCCGTGTGCTCCGTGTATCTTCCACAGACATTTAAAGCATCCTGCACAACTGCTACGTGGGATTTCTTTTTTTCATTTTCCTTTTTAACCTCATCACCCTTCCCAACAGTTGGCTGTGCATGCTCAGATGTAGCGACCAGCAGCATTCAGCTGCTCTAGGGAAGGAAGAGCAGGAAAAGGATACCTGCTCAGAGACAGCTGATTAGAAAAGCAAAATCCTGCCTCAGAAACCACCCCTCTGTGGTAAAGTTCACATTGGACCAGCAGAAGATGACAAAGTTACCCCTCCACACGCTTGTATTAATACAGCCAGTGCGTGACAAAATACAAGAGCTGTTAGACAGCTGTGGAAAATTCATTGATCCTTATGGACTACACAACCTTTGTGGTTTTCTGGTCTTGATAAAAGAAATACCTGTTTCTGAAAGATGATGTTCTCACAACCAGGAAAATCACTCTCCCTCCTTCTCTCCTTCTGCCTGAGAACAAAGCCATCGATAAAAAAAGTCCTGAAAGCTTGAGACACACATAGCCAGTTTGTCACCTGTCCTGGAGAACAGAACAGGGGGAGGAATACTTCATACTTCAGCATTTGGGGTTATTTAAACTGGAATAAACACAACAGAGCCCTTTAACGTGCAGTCAACTGCTTCTATTTTAGTTTAGAAAAAGAGGTCTGATGTTTTCATTTAATCCTAATCATAATGACCTTTGGACCTTTGCAGTTTTATGAACCTGCACCTCTTTATTTAAAGATTACATAAATTTATGCTGGTCCAGTTGAAATTACCTATAGAGGAATATAAAGCAGGCAGCAGAAGGCACCACTTAGTTCAAACATACAATGGGAAACAAGTAAATGTTTCCCTTTTTTGCCAAGTATAATAATCAGGGCGGGCATAACAACCATTATACAAAACTGCCTTTGTAAAAAACGTATTTTCTAGTAGATTGTTTGCTTTTTTATAGTGTTTCTTCAATAACGATCTCATAATAAGCTCAGTTATAAAAAGACTCTAGGATTTATAACAATGAATCCAATATATGCATTCCATCAATATTTCCTGTAGTTTTTACTAACACACAAAGCTACCCACGGTTTATTTTGCAGTCCTTAGGTTGTTTGCCTCTCCAGTGCTGAAATAATTCACCCATTTCAGCCAAAACTCAAGCAAATTAAAAGATTGACAACATCCTTCCAGAGGACAAAGTCCTTCCAAGCAACTCCTTGATAGCAACAAAACCAAAATCAAGTTAAATTGACTCTATTATGGACTAGCTACCTACATCTTATAAAGTTGAACCTGAAACTGAAATAACAAAGAAAATCAAACAAAAACTGTTCCATCTAGCAGTTACATTATTATTATTATTAATATATCATAATTATTATTATTTCTATAAGCATAAACTTTATTTCTGCTACAGGTTTTGAACTTGAAACGTATTAATTCACGTTGACCCTCCAACCACTTGATCAAAAGCCAAATCAGATCACCACTCCCAGCTCGGATTTTGAGAGCCCACAGCATCATTTAAGGCCAAACAAGGCACAATAATGCTCATTCAGCCCATCTTTAACATCATTTCAATGAAGTTCTGTGCACAATACGTAGTTGACCCTGTCAGGTTCTAATAAGTGCTTAAGCCAAAACGAAAAGTCCGAGTGATAAAAAAATTACCCCTGAGCCCCAGTGAGCTGCTCGCTCCTTAGGGTGCACAAGCAGCTCTGTGTGTGGTCTGCAGCATTCCTAATCCACTCAAACCATGACAGAAGGAGGAAACAGCAGCATCAACCGGGCTAGCACAGCGTGGCGATGCTTCGCTTCCTACACCCGAGGGAATCACCCTGGATCCGTCACTGGCAGCACCCCACATCCCTCTCCGTGTGCCTCTGCTGTCCCTGTTTGTCATTTCAGCCCTGCCTGCAAAGGCAAAGCCACGAGGGTAGCTGGAGCACTGGACACGGGGCAATCAGCAGGTGAAGTTGGATAAAGCGTGCCAGGAATTCACCGATTCACCAATAAAAGGAACCGCGCAGCGAGACCCCGACATGACACTGGATGGTTGTTACGGTTGACTGAAGTTTGCTTTCTTCTTTTCTTTACAGGTACTTTAAATGTTCTTTAAATGAACTTGAAAATGTTCTTGCCCATACCTGTGAGGTCTGGTGGCAACCCCTAGCTGTCCATTTCAATTGCCCTCAATTGCAGTTATCTCCTCAGTTGCACCAACCTGCAGAACTGACTCTACAGGCACAACAGCTGTTGCTGCTTCCTCTCACCAAAGGCTTTTAGCCTAGACAGGTCCTGCCCAGTCAGCCAGAAAAATCATCTGAAATGTCACATCACAGCGTGCGATATTATTCTGTGCTCTTTGACACCGCAAACGCAAGGCCTGCGCTGAAAGATCGCTTCTTCCAGAGCTGGGAATAAAATCCTTACGTGACAAAAACACCCGAGTCACGCTACCACGTTGCTATACTTAGCTTTCTGTCTCCAAAAATGTGTGAACTGCCAAAACCAATCAGTCTTTCTGTATCTTCTGCCACCATTTCCAGAAGGTAGCAGCTAATTCCTGCGCTGTGCAGGTCCGTGCCAAGGCACCGACACCAAGATCACCCAGGAAAGCTGATACAGTCCTTTAACCATGGCTACAATAGCATAATTAATTTAAATGCCACACTCTGCTTCATCTCCAGTCTTTAGTCCTAGAGCTTTTAAATAGATTATCATATACTGCTTTCTTCTAATGCCTAGGATGGCTAATACTAAAAATACTAATCAATGCTTCATGAAAGCAATTCCCTGTAGATCTGGCTTGCTCAGGAACAGAAATGCTATCATTTCAATTTCTGATTATATTTTCTTTTTTAAATAAGCGGACATTTGATGGACTGAGCATAGGAAAACAAGCTTGCTTTCCCTTTGCTATTCACACAGACACTTCAGACGTAACTGCTCCTTGCTCTGTGGACACTCTGTGAGACACTTGACCTGATTTTCTGCAGCACTGAGCATTCATAACTGTGACTGAGATCACCGGGGGCTACGGGCACTTCCTCACTCATAGGACAAATCATTATGGGCTGATTGCACAAGACTAAGAGTTAAGGCACCGAGTTCCAATGTTAGTCCAATATCTGGAGGATTAAAGTCCAAATTAGCAATTTGCTCCTTTCCCATCTGTCCATTAGGATAACATCAGCTACCTACCACCCTCATAACATAAAATGTTATACCTGCTCTGAACCTAAAATGCACAAAATGAAAAGGGCTCTACAAAATTACTTCCCCAAGCAGGTAAGTTTCCCCAAGCTGTGAGAACGATGAGCTGACCCCTTGAAGTCTTCCGTTTCTCTGCACTTGCACTTCTAAAACTTAAAAGTCTTGAGAAGATAAACTCCATTGACTTTTTAAGATGATGCAAGAGCATTGAGAATCATTTTAAAAAGCCCATGGAACAAGTTTTAAGTTGAGAGAGGTTTTGCTTATAGTAGAAACTGCAGAGCAGAGTCACCCTCCAAACAAAAGACCGAGCAGATCATGAAAGGGACAGTACAAACGTGAGTTACCAAGGCAATTAAAGTGTTACCAAGGTCATTAAAAGCTTCCCCCCAAAACGACCATCGTGCTCAGCTGGTGCTTACTCAGCTCACTAAAATGCCCTAAAGCTTCTCGAGGTTTTGCCCAGCTGATTTTAGTGGGCCAAGCCAGCGTTGCAGGAGGCTCTAACACCAGGAGAGTTGTTTTCCAGTGGAGCAGACTGAAAGAGGGTGACTTCTTTTCCCACGTGGAAAAAGTGCTGCAGAGGCTACAAAGAGGGAGAATAAAGAGTCTTTCTCAGTGGGAACACACAAGAAACAGTGAGGGAAACTCGGGTAGGACACACACAAACCAGGCGAGGAGCAGTGAAGCTCTCCAATGGTTTGCACAGCCAAAATGGAATTACCCACCACTGAATGGTTTTGCTTTTCCCAACTAGATGGGTCACGTTTGTCGGCTGCAACAGGCAGGGGCCGTGGTGAAAGCTTACTTGAAACAGCTGGGAAATCCCAGAAAGGCTTCTGGGGGAAAAAATCCCTGTAAACATGGCACAAGCACAACTGTGCCTGCTGGAAGGCAAGGCCTTACCCCGTCTCTTCTCATGTTTCTGGGACTTTTACCTTCCATCAAACCCATGCTAACTAAACAAAACTAACTAACTAACTAAAACTAAACCCGGCGATTAAATTCACTCTCAAGCACCGCAGCGAGCGCTCATTCCTAGGAAAAAAAAAAAAAAAAAAAGAGAAATAAAAATCCACATCCAGAGGAAGGCAAGAATCGCTGCTCGAGTCAGCCATGCAGAGGCTGCAGCTATTGCTGCTCTCTGTGCAGCACAAAGCACAGCAGGCCAGGAGCTCACACCGTCTGCAGGCACACCAGAAGCACCGCTCACAGGTTTTTATGCTACCTCTGAAAAGTGTTTACTCATCTGTAATTTTTCTCAGCAGCGGACATCTGGTGCTCTATTATTCCTTGCATCTGGAAAATTGCCAACCATAAAACCAATTTTCACAAAAAAGGAAGCAAAGCCTGACGTGCAGAATGCTGGAATAAAGGAAAAACTCTCAGAATGGTTCATGGTTTTGTTCTCTTTGTCTTTTCTTTTCTCCTCATATGGGGGATTCAGAGCAAAAAAGCCAAGAGGAGCTGCAGAACATTTTTTCCAGATTATAAAAGAAAACAAGCATTTTGAAGTCACGTATAAATTAAAAACTCTGGGAAGTGACTGATTCTGGTACTCATTTGAACTTATGGGGGATGTGCACACAGGCTAGATGAAAATAAGGTCACTAAAATACTAACTTAGCTACAAAGAGAAAGGATATCTAATGGTTAACACAGACCAACGTGTAATATTCCACCAATTTGCTGATGGGCACCTTTAATACTCTCCTCCAAAGAACACCTCAGGGTTCTCCAGAGGAAGGAGGTGGTGCTGAGGACCTGGTTAAAGCATTCCCACCATGAAGCCAACATCTCACACTGGGAGCTCGGGGGAGCAGCTCCTTCCTTGCCAGGCCTGTCAGGACCCAGAGCCCCACAAAGATGCCCCAATCCAAGACCCTCAAAGAGCAAAGATTTCCGAGCATTATCTCGCAGCGCTGGCGGTTCTGAAAGCTTCTCCTCAGTATTCAGAGAGAGAGAAGAAGTCTGACCAAGCTGGAGGCCAGGAGCCTTTCAGAGTTTGCTTTCCTTAAACATCCTTGCTTTCAGTAACCATTTTTAACTAGCATTAAGGGCACAGGGGTTCCACTGATGCTTTTCATTTCAGCAGGAATAAATTTCAACAGGAAATAGAAGAAAGCTGGTTTTCTTCCATTGATAATTATTTATAGCTCAAATAACTCTGTAAATTATTTTTTTAAACCCCATTTGTTTTAGCATTAAAGAGGCTTCTCTAAACAGGTCATGGTAGCAACAGATTTTTTGACTCTTGATTCTTGACATTGTGGGACTATTGACAGAATATATGGATGTACCACAGAGAAGGAGTAATTTCCATATCCTTCCCATATCCACTAGCCAGAGAACCTAAATTATAAACACCTAAAAAGCTCCTCCTAAAAAAGAGTTTGTGAAAACTGAGCAAGAGCCAATAAAAAGGAGCAGAGGTAGACCAGAAAAGATTAGGTTATCAAAAATAAATCCATATAGCTATAGATATAAAAATTGCACAATCAACCTCTACTTCCTAACCCCAACAACTTCTTGACAAAACTCGACCTGATATCAAACCAGGCAGCCTCTTGTACATCTTGTACCACAACAATCCCTCTTCTGAGCCAACGCACAACTTGCAGCCTTCCAGGGGAAACAAACACCCTAAAAAGCCCTAAATCCTACCAGACACCAAAGCAAAAGCTGTGAGGAATCCAAACCCTGTCAATAGCAAAACAAGCAAGCAACTCCAACTTAGTTCTCCTTCATTAAAACTTGCTTCAGATTCTCCTCCCAGTAAAAGGATTGACAGTATCCTCCTCTCCCAGGAACTGTTTGATGTGTTCCCCAAGACTGAGGGGCTGTGCAGGTCCTTAATCCAAGGAGATGGAACACATTCGAGCATTCCCCTCTTCACCTGGTCACAAGACAAACTACACTGCACCTCTAAAAGACACCATTTCCATCTTCCCTCCAGCGAACCATCGATGCTGCCACAAACTCACTAAGTCTGATCACCAGTTTCCCACTGAGCACATTTTGCCTTAAAGGACTTAAAACAACAATAACTCCAGAGTCCACTGGATTATTTGGTCCTGCTAAATAGCCCCAATCCATCCCAACGTGACGTTGCCACAGTCTAAAGCTGAAATCCTCTTGGGTTTACCTCAACAAAGATTACCAAGGTACAACCAAGCCTACTCTTTTGAAACATGCAGATCACGTGTTGGTTTTCCTCGGGAAAAAAATCCAACATTTTCCAAGCCATCCAACGTGTGACACCAAACCTCCATCAGACCGTTCCCCGAGCCTACGGTGGCCACTCAGACCTAAACCCACACCCAACACAATTCCCCAGTGGCTCCCCCAACACCACACAGCAAAGGAGGAGCTGATGATCTGCCAGAAAATTCCACTCCTGAGTCCTCCCCCCCGACCTGAAGCGCTTAGGAAGGCGCACAGCTGGAAAAAACAAAGTTTCACATTCATTTGCAATAATTGACTCATGAGGGAAAGAGGTTTTATCCCACACTGGTTTTTTTTCCCTCCACCCTTACAACTCACCTGGCTGCCCCACAGGCACTATCTCCCCACACCTCAGCAGAGCTCAAAGCAAGGAATTTGCTTTTCTACCGAGCTGGAGGGTTGTGGTTTTATTTCAGTGGGATCCAGGAGCTTGTCTGCTTTTTCACAGCAATGCCAACCCACCTGAAAAATACATTACCTGTACATACAAGCTTTCCCTGATTGAGACTGAGACATGAGGGGGGGAAAAAAAAAGAATCCAAGGGCTCAATAAATAAAATATAAGCTAAATTAAGGATGGCTACCCATCAACATTTCCTAATGACATCTGTAACACAGAAATCACCAGAAATCAATGAAATAATAAGAAATAGGAACCAAGTTCTTATCAAGTACTAGGTACAACTGGCAACGGTTCTGCAATAGGCCAAAAAGAAAGTATCAGTAGGGAAATGACCAATTAGCACCTGGGAAAAGGATTTATTTTAGCTCGGTAAATAATCCTGAAAAAAAGCTTTTATCATTCGGAAATTCCATTTTGGTTAGTCAAAAACCCTAGGAAGACTAGGGTTGGACCTAGCTGGGGTGGGGGGAGAAACTGCTCGTTCTTTGTTATTTTCAAATGTCTTGCGTAGCACAATAAACCCATTAAAAGGGAAAATTCCTCGGGGGAAAAAATGTGGGAAAAACCCCTCAGTATCTCTCCCATTGCTTTTTCATTGTTCCAGGTACAGGAATGCTGAGTGCACCGATGGAAGCTGATGATCACACTGGATGGAACCAGTTCCAAACTGGAAAATCTGACAAACCAAGCAAGCGTTATCAGAAATATCAGGAGGAGAGGCAAGAACATGGAAACCGGTGCATGACCTGGATGAGAAGGTTCTGTTTCCTTTCTTAAGGACTTCACACCCAACCAGGCCGCCTGCCCTCCATCTCCTGACAGTTCCTGGCTGCATAGCATCATTCATTTTTTGTGCTCCCCACTTTAAAGCATTGCCAAAAATCCTTCCTCCCGTTAACACTGATAGCAGTCCTTCCCCCTAGACGAGGAAGAATTTTTCAGTCTTTATTTTTATTTTATTTTTATTTACTAAAACAATTGATTGGACTAATGCAGAAGTTTTCAATTGAACGAAATAGCTTAGCTAAAGCTTAGCCAAAATTGACCACTTCAAAAAAGATGGGGGGAAAAATAAATACTCCTTGGCTTTTGTTTTTGCAGAGAAGAGAACAGACCACACAGCTTTAAATATTGAAGAATTTGCAAATACTCTCTTCTGCGCTTCAGAAAGACAGGCAGAGGATTTTCAGTATGGTGTATGAAAACAAATCCAGTATCTGATATTTGAAACTGTGGGGCTGTAAGAGCAAGAGTGAGAATATTTGGAAGCATTTCCTTAAACAGATTCTCAACTCCCAGGAGATTCTCAAGAGCAAATTCTAGCTAAAAAATGTAACCCCAGGAGTTAACGAAGGGTTTCCTCTAGAAACAAACCTTACAGAAAACACAAGGAAGACACAAATTTTCATTTTTCTTGTACCTGGTCCTACCTCTATTTCCCTACAAATTATTTAAATAAATGTCAACATTAGTCTACAAGCATTGCCCTCACCCCTGAGGCAAAGTCAGAGCAAGCTTTTCCAGAGCACACAGTGTACACAGGTACATTTCATAAAGCATCCAAGAATCATTTGAATACTTTAAAAGTATCAAGGAAGGGTTTGTTTTTTTTTCCCCAGGGGTTATACCAACACTCAGCACTTCCACAAATCAAGTTCTCAAAACACAGAGAACATGACTACATATCAGAGAATAATAATAAAAAAACTCAACCACGAACAAACATAGAACAGATATTTTCTTTTCCAGTAGGGTTTTGGGATGAGATTTCCTACAATGGTTGAACCAATCTGATTATTTAAAATGCAATCCCTGCTTTTTTCTTCCTGCTCTTGACCACATGTTCCTATTTTTATTTATTTCTTTTTTTTTTACAGCAGCTTGGCTATTCCCAGCTAAACCAGTGAATGGAGACAGAGGGGACAGTGGAGAAGAAGAGAAGGGAGCAAGCAGAGCTTCCCCCTGCCCTCCCTGCTCCCAGCCAGAGCAATTCCACCAAACTGACTCCATTGAAAAAACGCAGCACAGCTTCTTCATGGCTTTGGCAGAACAAAAGAGGCAGCACATAAGAAAGTCCACCTTCAACAGCCCACACTACAACTTGAGAAAAAGCTACCAGATGACAGTAACACGGTGCACTTCCCACACGTTCCATTCTTTTCATTTATCACCATCTAGAACGCGCTCCCTTAAGGCATTAATCTTCTATTCTCTTCAGGCAGTGTTAATTCAAGACTCAAAATAATGGCCCAGCTACAGGTTGGTCACTTTAAAAGAGGTACAGGAACGCTCTCAAATCAGAGCGGTAAAAAATTAAAAAGAAAGAAAAACCCAGGAGACACTTACTAGAGAACTATTTCAGAGATAAATAGAAATGCAAAGAATTTAGGATAGAGTCCTCTGCCCAGCCCTTTTAGCTAGGTTTCAGAGAAAAACCAAACTCAGGGTCGCTGGGAAATAACACGGGAATGAAAGTCTGGGAGTGCCACGTCCATGCCCTGAGCATCAGCAGCTCCTCCCTCCTGTGGCTGCACTGGCACTTGCCTTTCTGCCCATCTGTACAAGCCAGGAAACCATCGAGGAGTTCTACAAACTGTTCTCCAGTTGTGCATTTGGATCAGCTCATCCCCTGTCTGCAGGAGCACGGGGCAGGGCTGGGGAAGAGCCAGGAGGCACCGGGACAGAAGGGGAGCAGGAGATGGGCACTGGCCTGAACTGCTCCGGAAAGAAACCCACGGTACCTCGCTGAAAGATCCTCCAAAGAGAGGGAAAACCCCTCCAGGTCCCCAGAATTCCAGGGGCTGCTACAGATGTGCTTCAAAAAGAGGAGTTCATGGTGGAGAAACAGAGCACATGACGTTCGGGTTCACCGAGTATGGATTCCTCCCCTAACCAAACTCTGCAAAGGTGTCCAAGAAAAAAACAGATCAAGGCCATTTGGAGGCTTTTTAATAATAATCTTTGCATAAATAGAAAGAAAGCATCTAATTAGAGCAGATGATAGGCAGTTTCTTGCCAATCCGTGTGATCTGCTAAGCAAGCATTCTCCCCACAAAATTCTCTTCGGCTGTTTGGAGGGGAGAGGCCGGCGAAGGGGGGAAGGGCTACCTTATTTCTGACTCTCCCATTTCTCATTTTTCTCCCAGTATTAGCCTGCATTAACAGCCAAATCATACACACACACACACACACACACAACACTGCCAGTGACCTACTAGAAAGTTGCTATAGCAACGACTGCTTTCAGAAATACACGTTGTGCATTTTAAGTGCCATCATAGTGTAACTCATCTGTCAATTAATAACCATGGCTCACGGGGAAACACACCACGTACCCCCCGAAAAAAACATCCACAAATAAACACAGAGGCTTTCTGTCCACAAAGGGAAGTGCTGGGAAATCCGGTGTGGGTTTAGACCCACTACCAATGGAAAAAACAAACAAATTGCACGCATTTAACACCAAGATGTAACTCTCACGTTCCTGTTCAAGTGCACACAATTCATGAAGTATGAATAAACTTCATTCTAAAAGGGGGAAATCACTTGTAGATATCATTAAATGTCTAATCTAAGCAAGTCCAACGTAGCTGTAAAATTATCTATTGGAACATACAGAAAACGTTTAATGTAGGTTTCTGTTACCTGTTTGGAGTGAAATCTCTAATAAGAGGCAATGGATTTGAAAACACATTGAGCAAACAAAACACCGAGTACCCACTTTCAGCCTCAGTAGACTTCAGGAAATCCTGTGGCCAAATTATTTCTAATTAGCCACCAAACTGAGCCCGTGCCATTGCCCCTTTCTCTGGATGCAGGTGTCCACCAGGTTTTGGTGATCAGGGTTAGATGCAAAGCACAAGCACAGAAAAAGAACTAAACATCTAAAACGCCAATTAGTTATTCAGAGAGAAAACGTCAAGAAAATTCAACTGGTGCAATTAGAAATTCCAGAATCCTGCAGTACTCCCCCCAGCAGCTCGTTCCCTGTCGCTCACGGCCTGCCTGACACCAGCAGATGGTTTTCAGGCAAGGGCACATCCCAAGTTCCAGATTTTAGCCTGGCTCAACTATGGCACATGTGCTGTCCACGGGCTGGCACTGAGCAGTGGAAGTCAGAGCACTGCTAATTGCAGAGTGGTCTCTGTACAGAACAGAAAGGCTGATGGGTCACCCCGGACCATTAAGGGCTGTCTGCATCAATGACATTGTGAGAAAGCCTGCAGTGCTCCGAGCTCCAATGTGACCTCAAAAAGTGTTTCAATTTCCTTCCTCACATCCACTAAATCCAGTTCAAATCATTCTCTCGCACGACAAAGATCAAAATCGCTTTCTCTTTCTGTTTTCTTGTTCTCACAGCACCCAGCCTTTGACAAGAGACTGGTATTGATGGCAGCTGAAATCCTCCTGGGTATCAGAAAGCAGACTGGGCTGGTTTCAGCTGGGGTAGGGGTGATTTCCTTCCCAGGCCTGTGTCCGGGTTTGTGCTGAACACAGGTTGATCACGGCCAGATCTTTCTGACCACCTTTATATATACATATATATATATATGAAATATTGGAAGCGAGCTGTGAGATGCACATCTCCCCGAGCCAGGAGCAGAGCAGGCAGAGGCACAGCCAACCAGTGATCCATTTCCAGTTACGGTGAATGGAACACCCCGAAAAGTCTCTGGACAGCAAGAAAAGCACTGCCTTAAAATCTCCTTTCTCCTCTCAAGGTGGAAGAGCTTTTGCCTTGCTACCTGTGGACAGCTGGCAGCAGTCACGAGGCACTGGGCTTGTTCAAAATGATTGTTGAAACACGACAACAAAGTTCCTCTTAATCTTTCCAGTGAGAGACCAACAGACAGAGCTCTCCAGGCTTTGAACCAGCAATGTTAAACTGTAATTTCCTTTTCTATAAATCCACAATTTGACCGATCACAGTTTCATTAATCAAATCTTTAAATAATTGAGAACGGCAAGATACCCTAATTTTCAAAGTTATTAAAAAGTGGTGCCGTTTTCTGGTTTTTTGTTTTGTTTTGTTTTTTTTTTACCACATCTACAGTAATAAGAACAGCACATGGGGCAGAAGGAAGACCTGTAAAGACTTGTACTTCCACTGAGGCCAAAAGCCCAGTCACAAGACAAAGGCACGTGTGTAACCACACTCCCCAAATCCAGATCTGCCCGACTGCTCCTGTTTACACACACCGGATTTTGCATTGGTAATATCATTTCAGGTGATACTTTCCATTCCCTAATATGGGTGTCCTTTCCTATTCCCCAATGCAGTTATCTCCCACCCTGACACAGCCCTCTGACAATAAACAGCAGCTTTCACACCACCCACATCCACACTTGCTCTCGTGTCTTTCCAAATCTCCCTCTCCCCTCTGGACTTTTCCTCTCCCATCCCAACTCCCCATTATCCTTGAGTCTGTGCCCCCCCTGACACTCCTGTCACCGAGGTCAGGTTCAGCAGCAAACCCCTCCAAATTAACCACTTTTCTACTTGGGGCTCAGATACTCCACATCTCTTCCCGAGCCTCCTCTTCTCAGAAACATTTCCAGCTGAAAAATAAAGCGTTCACAATTGTAGAACAGGATCCTCTGAAACGTCAAGTGCTGCATTCTGCACTGGCAAAGAGCACCAAGAGCGGCCGAGGAGGGCGGAGGGAGGGAGGGATGGAAGCTGGATGTGCCTTCCAGCCTGCGGCGGGCTCTGAGCTCAGTGTTTAACTGCACTCAGATTTATCTGCCCCCCAAAACAACGCCCAGAAATGATCTGCTGACCACCAGACCCTTAGGGCCGTCACTCCCGGGGTTCTCTCGATCCCAAAGATGTACCTTTTCCATTTCACCCCCTACGCTGGCACGAGGAGATGCAGCCTTGGCCTTCACATAAACAAGATGTTTTACCAAATCCCACTGTCCCTTTCTGCATCATTTGCATTGTAATTAAACACTGGGACTGTGGCACTTACCACTGAGAATTCACCTGGTCCTTCCACTTTTTCTTCAGATGGAAGTCAAAAGGCCACATCAGTGCCAGCTTTGCTATCAGGATGGCACGGACAGCACCATTTCTTACCAAATTCATACATTAGCACTAAAAAATTGATGGGTTAAATGAATCCTACGTGGCTTTTTTCCAATTATCTGTTCGGCATTGAGATAATTCCCACATTTTAATCCTTAGAAGACACTTCTAATAAGGCTGCAAGACTCACTGGGCTTTCCTTTTATTTAAAGGTTGGGTTTCCTTTCTCTTTTTCAACTGTTGACTGTTTTATTTATTAGCTAACTAGAAATCATTTCCCATTTGCCATGAGCACTGCATGAAGCTCAGTTTGCACTGAGGAGTCAGATCTGAAGGTGTCAAATTTAACCTGAAACCTCAAAGGAGCTGAATTTTTCCCCAGTAAATGACTCATCGCTCCCAACTAGATGTCAAATTTCAGAAAGTGATTAATATAAATAAACTGTTTTTTAAATTAGACGTAAAACACCAGTCCAGAACAAATTGCACAATATGCATAAAAGCCAATAAAACCACATTCCCTCTCATGAGCAATGTGCATTCCCACTCTGCTGCCCGAGGGGAAGAGGCTGAGTGCACCCAGCCCTCTGCCCTCACCAAGCAGAGAAACAAGGGTGGAAAAGCAGCAGTGGAAGCTCCTCCTGACCCAGAGAACAGCATCAGGAATTGCTACTCAGACTCCTCTCTGCCGGTGCAGCGAATGGATGATGTGGCTTTGGAAGAGTCAGGCACAGTCATCCCACTTTAAAAATAATGATGCTGCATTATTTTTAAACACGCATGAGATCCTCCATCTGATCAGCTGCTTTGTGGGGATTTCTGAGAAGGTACAACACATTTTTCTGTCTCTCCTGCTGCCTTTCCTGGGAATGTAATTGCTCCAGTTTAAATTGTGACAAGGATTTTCTTCCAGAACCAGAGCATTATTTCTGTTTTGAGGAACCACAGGCTCAGAAGTCTTTGGTGCCATGCTGACACAGAGATAAAAGCTCTCTTTGTGGGGTTTGGCCAACTGAGGCTGCTGCACACTCTCTCTTCCCTTCTGTTTGTCTTTTCCAGCAGTTCCACAAGCTGTGGAAACAATGGAGCTTGGTTCTCCGTGGATTACTGTTCTGTAACTGGGTGGATCCTCTCACATCTCACAACAATTGAAATCCTGGCTTATATTTAGAAGAGGAATGGGAAAGAGATGTTAAGAAAATAACTCTGGCCAGCTATCTACCTTCACAACAACTGCAGGAATTTATCTTCTGGGCAACTCCAACCCCCTCCAAATTGAATTGAATTCAGTGGCTGTGCTCCTAAGAGACATGCATTTAAATAACATGTTATGTCAAACCATAAACAATCGGAACCCTACTCAAAAAGACCAAACATTAACAATATGAAAGTACCCCCAGCTTCTTTCCCTCGTCCCTGTCCTGGCAGTGACAGGAGTGACTCCAGCACTTGCAGAGCCACATTGCCTTAGAGAACCAAAGTGAAAACCACAAATCAGCACAGGGTGACATCAAACTGCCCATCTAGATATAAATCACCAAGAAAAAGAAAAGCCAAGACATTCTCCAGAAAACAGCTGTTAAAATTCTTGGGTTTCTATCCAAGTAAGCATGTATTTGCCAAGAATCTTTAAGCTTCTTTTCTACCTTAAAAGCATTCTGAATAAACACAGACAATTAGATGTGTACTGCAGAACTGTTTTAAAGGATTGATTTCTCTTTGCCCAACCTAACGTGCATTCAGGGGTTTGTTCCAAAAATCTGACAGAATTCCAAAGATAAAAAACTCTTAATCCCAGAGCTTTAGTAGCACAGGATTTAATGCTCAGCATTTTGCCCTTCTGAATTGCTGGTCTTTTTACTTATTTATTCTTTAGTGTGGGGAAGAAAGGCTCGAGAATTAGGGAAAGGAGCAAAAAAATCTTAGACTGATACGTGGCTCCTAAAAAACCCCACCATAATCTCAGAGAAGAGGAAGCTGTTGATGATTTATCTGATGATATGAAAAGAAGCAGCAAGAACAGGCAACACCAATGAATGCAGAGGGTTTAGGAAATGATGGTAAGGGTTTAGGATGAGAGGCAGCTTCCTGGCCCAGGTCAAGTTGAATTTGTCTGCTGAATGACCTAACAGCGTGAGCACTTGCAGGGAGTAATTTGAGCACATTAATACTGACATCCTCTCTAAATCTGAGAAATTATGAAGGAGTGTATTGATCAGGGTGCTGCTAGGAGAAATGCTGACCAGCACATAACTGCAGGGCTGCAAAGGAATGCTCTCAGAGCCCTGCCACTGCTCCGTGGGGAATCCACTCCGGTGCTCCAGGGAACATCCATCCACTGTACCTAACAAGAACAAACACTTTCTCATTTGAGGAAAAGGCAGCTAAATATTTTCCAGAAATACTTCTCAAGGAAAACGCAGCGAGTGTAAAACTTGGAGCAAAAGAGCAAATGAAAAAGGTTCCCCAGAGTTATTTGTTCAGCCACACACAAGACAGTAATTCTGGTTTGGGTTTCAGAGAGTGACTGCAGTGCTCAAACTCCATTTAGGGGAGGTACAGAGCCTAGAAAAGCTGGAAGCCAACACCAACCCTCCTGTATTCCCAGAGAAAGGCAAGGATGTTCGCTAGGAGCCAAAGGATCCGGTGCTGATCCAAGATGACCCTTTTGGAAAAGACAGCTCAATATTCAGATAATCTATTAAACCTCTGCTGAGCTTCTGAAGAAACTGGGGAGATTTTGTAAATTGTAGCCAAAGAGCTCTCTGCCATTTCCCAGGAGCTCCTTGGCTCCTGTTTGAGCTTCTCCAAAGGGCTGCAGGTGCACAGGGAGTTTGCTGGATTTTCTCTGGCTGCTCCATGAGGAGGTGCCAGCACCCAAAGTGTCATCCAGAGCCTTCCTCCTTTCCTTCAGGAAGCTGCCACCCTGCCAGCAAGGTCAGGTCGAGCAAAGGCTGCCAAAAATATTTCACCAGCTCCAAATGAGGAAGCTGCTTGATTAGGCATAAAAGTATAGCTTTTATTTCAACTGTGATCTCAAAAGGTCTGAAATTGAAAAATCCCAGAAAACACAAAGTAGACAAAAAAAAATTCACAACTTAGTCTCTAATCCCCTATCCACTGAAGTCTAAAATTCGACAAACATGCAAAGGAGTATCTTCTCCAATTTTAGTAAGGACATGGGAATATCTCAAATTATACTGTTTATGAGAAGAGGATAGTCTAATTTCATGTTTCTTAGTTATTCAACTAAATCCGGTGAGAGACAATAAGAATGTAAAAGCAGATTTGTGTTTCTACACTTTCCCTTTTGAGCTGCATGAGGATTTTTCTTTGCTCAACTTTAATACATTTTATGTATTAAAATAGCATCCTTAATTACTGCTTAGAGCTTTTATACACTTCCAATGTCCAAATTTCATTGCAGCCATTTTAATACCCATAATTAGCTCATTCAGATTTTTAATGCTAAATACCATAAATTACTGAGTACTCTAACTCTTCTGTTTTCTAAGACAGATTTTTCAATATTACAGCTATGACAGGTTCTCCCCTTTAAAGTGGTTGAGCTCACCTCAGTACTTCATTACACAGCTCACTACAAATTGCCAGTGGGTCTTTTCATCCTTAATTACATATTTCAAGTCCAACACGAATCGATTTCCAGCCCATGACCAAGAGAAAAGAGCAATCCCACCTTTTATTCTTTAGCCCAGCCTGGCCTGCTCTGCTGTGATTACCACATCTCCTGTCTCTGTCACACTCAGCTTTCTAAATAAGGGGTTTTGAGTGGGACACGCTGCTTTTTTTTTTTTTTTTGTTACATTTCTTTAGCAATTTTAGGCTTATTGCTCTTTTGAACACAGGGAATTATTGGTGTGTTTGCTATGGAGGGCACCTGTCCTATCTGCAGGCTGAAATTCAGACTGCACTGAGCACTTGGAGCAGGTGTTCAGGATCCTAAAATATATGTATAATCACACACCCTTCCTCAGCACACAAAGCCCTGAACATAGAACTCCCAGAGAATATAGAATATATTCTGAAGATAGAACTCCCAGAGAACTCACAGGTGATTCCCAATCAGGACGTGGAACAAAAACTCCACCCTTGAATGTGTTTGGGGTTTTTACGCCGGTGGGTTTTTCCTCTTATTTACTTCAATTTTTAAAAAGTGAAGCCAAATCTTCTCCATAACTTCTTATTTCTCTAGGTACCACTGCAAACCAGAACTGTAAGAAGGATGTGACCCTGCAGGCAGAGCACCATGAGATGTGAGACACAGAACCTGTGGGAGCAGACTCTGAACCCCCAAACCTTGAACCCTCCTCTGCAGTCGGAATTCAGGGAACTCACCAACAATTCCACGGGGTTTTTCTTTTCATTTTATAGCCTCTACACATATTAAAAAGAATGTTTTGTTCACATGTAACTGCAATACAAGCCACCTTGATGTTCCAGAGACACGGGGCACGTTGACAGAATGCAAAATAAGACAGCTCTTAATTTCTGCAAAATATCCCACACTGAAGCTGAAAACGTCTCTCCAGAATTCCATGGGCAATGGCGAGAAAACGTTGCCTTTTAGGCTATAAAAAGTTGTGTGAGCTCCTCACCAATGGGCACAAAAGCCTCTTGCACAAGTTTCCACTTCTTGCTCAAAGGAGGGAGCGCATGGACACAGTGAGCAGGAATGGAACTGCTCCAACAAGGAGCGTGCACGAGTCCTCTGCGGACAGGAGACGCTGCTCTGAGGTGAAAATGCAATTTGGCAGCCACATTGGAGAGAAGGTTGTCATTTCCAGGAGCTGCTGACCTCACTGAAACACCAGAAGAACGAGCTGGGAGAATGGTTACGAGAGTAATTGCCAAAGGAGGAATAAAGAAAACACCGGGAGATTTCAGTTCAGGAGAAAAATGGTCCCCAGAAAACGTTTCAAAGTATCATTTTTAACAGGAGGGGTTTTACAATTCTTTTTATTATTTAAAAATCAACGTTCAACAGGGCATTTATTATTACTTGTTCTCTCTTGTACAATTTAAGTTCTAATCTGCCTGCAAACCCCCAGACTGATGAAGACTTGGATACAATTAAACCCCATTAGAGGGAAATGGAAAACAATTAGCACAGGAGTTAAATACCGACTTGCAAACCTGAGATGGTTTCCTTGAGCCAACAGCTGACACTGCAAGAGCAAGGCAAGACTGAAATGAAATCTGTCACCTGTTTTCTGAGCAGAACCCCAAGCTACAGGGGTAAATCAATCTTCAACATCTAAAAGATCCTCAGCAAAGATGATTTTAGGGACAAACCACTGTCAGGAACCTGGTGAGATTCCTGCTGCTGACACCCAACCATCCAGTTCTTGGCTGTGAGAAGGAAGAAATTCTGCCTTGAGTTGCTAAATTCAGTCGTTTACCTTCCCCTTCCCACTGGCTGTTGTTTGGGCCTGTTATAGTGGAGTTTGTTAAAGTTTCTTAATTTCCTTTCAGATAAGAAAGAGTTACAAGACTGTGGTAAAACAGCACAAACTTTTTCTTGTTTTAACACTAAACACGAGTCTGTTAATCAAGAACTTAGATTCAGTGAAGAGGAAGAGCAGAAAAACAGTCAAGTTTTGGAGCTTGACTGAGGAAAGGATCCTTGAAATATTGCAGTCGACAGAAAACAGAGCAGAAGAGAAGCTGGGAAAATTAAGCACTAGGTGGATGAATCCAGAGAGAAAACCATCCTAAGACTGAATGGATTCTGATTTAAACATTTAAAGCTCAAGCTGCTTATACACACACGGAGTGCCAAACTCTCAGGAGATCCAAGAGCAGGTGACTTTCTTTCTGCTTGGACTTTTGAGGGCTATTAGAGGGCAAAGTGAGAGATTGATTGCAGGGCTCCTTCCCAGTCTATTAAAAAGGAGATGTATTGGTAAGATAAGTGATGTAATCATGGAGATGAGCTTCCCTGGGAAGTAGAATCAAGTGCTGATGGCTTCCCAGCTGCAGTGATTATCAGTATAAAGCCACTAAGTGGACAAAATCCAGTAAAGCCTACAAAGTACAACCTAGTTCAATTTATTTACTTGTAAATGAATCCGTTTTTCATTTTCATCCCACCTCTACCAATACAGTCCCACGACAAATTAGCTTGTAAAACACAGCAAAAGGCAGTTCCAAAATGAGTCAACCGGGAATGAAATCCAAGTTTCAAATCATCCTGCACTTAAAACAATAAAGCAGCAAAGCAGATCTGTCTGAAGCTATCCCCTGAAGATTCTGAGCTGCTAGAGGTGATGTGAGGAACCCAGGATTCAAACACACAACGAATGAGTTGCTAACGATGTCATAACCAGAAGACTGGTTTCAAAGCTCAAACCAGCTCTGCTTGGTACAAAAATACACCCATGGTTTGGAAGAACCAGAAGCTGCAAATGCTGTCCGTGCTGGAAGATGGAAAATGTTAGGGCAAGCCTGTGAAACACACAGATTACATTCCCATTAAATGGGAATTTCCAATTCCTTTTTCCCACTTTTTTAGCATCTTTTAATTTTCTTGCCCAGTTTTTTTCTCTTACGGCTCCTATTATACTTTTACCACACACACACACACAAAAGAAAAAAAACAACCCAAAAACCAAAAAAAACACCAAACCCACAAGTCTTCTTTAGTATTGTCAAAGCTGTCATGAAGACTTGTACCATTTTGTAATAACAAAGACAGCAGCGTTTGAAATCAAAGGATGTGGAGAAACCATCGTTCCACATGCGCTTCCAGCAGCTCGATGCCGAACAAACAAGGCAGCCCCTTTTTCTTCGGCTCCCTTCATGAATATTGAAGACTGCAGCTCATCAAACAGCCAGCACAAACAACTGCACCAGGCAGCAGCATCCTCCCACTGCCCACCAGGAGCCAGCCCCGGGCTCCTCCCTGGTGCCACCCCCAGCCAGAGGCAGGAGGGAACACTGAGGAACTCAAAGACGCGGCTGGTGTTGTAGCTCAAGGAGGGAATAAAACAAAAAAAACAACAAAAAAAGCCAGCTCGTGGACATTGAGGGAGTCTACAAATAGGTCACTGTGACGAAATAAAACCCCAAAGTTGACTGCAAAATGTGTCAGTGGAAACAAAGCAGCCGGGGAGAATCTGCAGCACTGGAATCGGCTGCTTCGGGAAGGCGGCAGCGACATTGCCAGCAACTGAGGGCACACAGGCAGCTGTCAAGGGTATTGTAAATTGTCAAACCCCAAGACAGACAAAGGGATTCAACTCCAGCTCTGTCTCCACTGGTTTTTTGTTCCGTGTTCTTCCAGGAACAAAGAAAACCCAGGAAGAGGCACAAAAGTAAAAGTAAATAAATAACCATCCTGGTACAAGTCCATTGTTGCAGTAAAACACAAGCCTGGACAGAGGTCTAGAGCTGTAATATCCCAGAACGGCCGTAAAAGCAAGATGATTTTGGACTTAAGAGTTGGGACCCTAGAGATTCCAGAAATGCACAAAACAAATCGGCAAAAACAACTTCAAATAAAGCAATTAGAGAAAAACACACTCCAACACCAGTTCTTTCATTAAATAAAACCATATCAGTAAAAGTCTTTCTAGCATCTCTCCTCACAACACATTCCAGCTAGAGGATGGAGACGTGTAAGTGATAAACACTTAGCAATTTTTCAAGAGTGAACTACTGTTCTTAAAGGAAAATAATTATAGGGCTAGATAATAGGAAACTTCTGCTTGAAAGGCGGGGGTAGAGGGCTGCAGAGCAGGTATTATAGGAAACCATTAACCCCTGGAATGTTTGGGATAGTGGTCCTCGAGAAATCATACTGCAAGGTTAAATCTCTGCTGGCAATACAGGAAAATTCTTATCAGCTGCAGGGTAAGGAAAAAATATTGCCAGGAAAAGAACACGATGGGGGCAGGGCGGTGTAAATTTTTCCCCATCATGTGTGATCAGGATATTTAAAATTAAGGGGGGAAAATGGTATCAGAGCCACTGGGTGCCAGTGGCGAGAGCCAGGCTAAAAGCACTTTGCTCCCTTATTTCATATTCCACTCTGACATCCCCAAACTGCCCAAGCACACAGTGTTATGTGCAAAAAACAAAGAGAAAACCAAGCAACCCACCAAAAAAGAAAAAGACAGAACAAAAACCTTAATCTCATATTCAAAAATCAATTTGAATAAGTTTTGTTGGAACACCACAGAAATAACCAATCTGCAGCTAAAAACTCAACACAGGAATTTCCAGTCCGGACAGTTGATTTGTCAGAGCCATGTGTTATTTGAAAAAAAAGCTGGGAGTAACTGCCTAACAATACCCATCTCAACCACAGGCGTGCTCATCTGAGCCATCTACAACAATGGAAAAACCAACATTCCCCTTGAGGATTAAAAAAAAAATATCCCCAAGCAACCAAGTCCCAAACTGCCCGAGCTTTCAGCTAAGGAAAAATAAAACAAATGAGGCTGCCCGGGGTATTAAATTTTTGTCCTTTGTTGGCTATTAATAGCCCCGTGTGGTGAATGTAAGACGAGATTCAGATGATTTCTAGCGTGTTCTTCCCTTCCTCTGTGTGTTCCCAGCCGAGGCCCCGTTCCAGGGGGCTCCAAGGAAGGGCAGGAGGGCTCCGAAGCTGCCCCAGGCCCCCGTGCTGCCGCTCCTCGGCGCTCCTCAGCCCCGTGGTGGGGCGAGAGGTGGGAAGGGAGGAGCTGCAAAGCGGAGCTGGCTGTCCCCTCTCTCTGGCTGTCCCCTCTCTCTGGCTGTCCCCTCTCTCTGGCTGTCCCCTCTCTGCGCCCACGGCCACACCAAGGCGTTCTCCGCGGCCGTGAGGGCCGCAAGGAGCAGCCACGCGTGGCCCTCAGGGAACTCGCGGCAAAGGAGCCGACCGCCAAAACACCCACGGGCTTCCTCAGATGGGCAAGGTTATTCCCAGCTGCGTACTGCGGGATAAAGCAGAGCCCACAGGTCGGGATTTACGGCAGAAAATGCTGCTGGGGCAACTCCTGCCATGGCACAGGGGCTCCAGGCCCTGCGCCCGGGCCTTGGATGGCGCTGACAAATGGCACACACCCCTGGCAGCCTTCAACACCCAGGAAAGTATCCTCAAAGTTTAGAAAAGGATACACGTTGCAGTCTCAGCAGTTTTGTAAGGATACATTTGCCTCGGGGAAACAAAATGTCCGGGAAATAATGGCTGCTACGATGACAGTTCTGCCTCTGCCCCGCAGATGGGACACTCTGCTTCCCTCGATTCTTATCCCCCAGCCTTATCTCTCAGCCCTTGTCTTTCCTTCTCAGCTTTCAACAACCAGCAGGGAGAAATGGAAAAGTGAGGGCAAGGCTTGTCCTCCCAGCTCTAAACATTTACCCCCAAAACAAGAAATTCCCCGGCCAGGCAACAGGATCTACATCAAGCCCCACACCAGCGCTTTCTGCCCTTGATGTGGTGCTTTAGAGTTCCACCCACCTGAATATGTAAAAACTTCCCTTTGCAAAGCAAAAACAAGCAAAACCTTCTCAGGTTCCTTTCGGGGGAAAACAACCCAAGTGTAACAGCTGAATATTGAAACACGCCTCTCCAGGTTCTGAGCAGGTCTATAATCTTGTACAACAGCCCAATAGTTCAGTGCTCAAAACTTCCCTGGACCATTTTGAAAGAGGAATTACATTTCAGCTCCACCTTATTGCTTTGTCGGAGAAAACTATTGCAAATGGAGCTTATAGAAACAAAAGATGTTTTTTAAAAAATCACTCCTCTGCCTAGGGAAGCAAAAGAGATGCACAAACCCATTTGTTCTGATCAGCTACACAGACCCTTCTCAGAGGGATGGGAAAGGACACGCTACAGGCGAGTTCTGTTTGATTTATTTAAGTGCAAACAGAACAATCCGTTAGTGCTAAAATAGAAAAAGCATCAGAAAACCAGAAAAATCTAAAGAGAATAATAAATCTAAATAAAAATAATAATAAACCTAAAATAGAAAAGAGCTTAAGGGAAACACTGGGATGGTGAAGAACTGAAAGGAGGTGAAGAATAAACGAGCCAGGAGCTGAGACTGGAAGGGCAGAGCAGCCCGAGGCCGCAGCCCCTGCAGTCCTGGCTCTGCAGCCATTCCCTCTCCCTGTGCCACAATGTTTGTGTCACAGTATCGCTGCAACCATTTGTTTGGGCTTCTCTAAGCCCTGCAGCAGACAGGAGCGGGCCTCACAGTGTTCTCTGGGTGTTATCTCCTGCTCTCGGTCCTTTTCTCCATCTCCACTACCAATAATTATCAGTGCAGGGAGCAATTTCTGCTGAACTCGGGAAAACAGAGATCCCAAAGTACATAAGTACCTCTCTCTATGCTTAAAAATATTCATTTGTTAAAAGAGAGATTTAATTCCTCTCCCACAAGAAATGTCCTAGTAAGGTAAGGCTATGGGGGAAAAACTATCAGACACCAAAGAAGCCACATAAGTGAACCAGAAAAAAACAAAAACAAAAACAAAACAGCCTCGAAAATAAAATTCTACTGCTTGAAGCAGTGCTTTGTCTTGAACACAATTCACAGTTATGTTTACTCTCTCACCTAACACTCTGGTGTTACAGCCTAGTGAGCCTAATTGAGTAGAAACCATTCTAGAAAATACATCTGCAGGCAACTAAATAAACTACAGCGTTTCGACAGGGAAATCAACTTTCCTTCTGAACAGGAAAGTCAAGTGCCACAAACCTAGAGGATTCCTCACAAGGCCCTCCCTTACCCCAGTGGACTTGGACAAAGCCTGCTTTAATTTCCAGGAGCCACTGAACAAGATTCTCCAGAAGAGACCCTCCAGGAAAGGAGGCTGCCATGGCAATCCCAGGCCTTGCGGGGACAGGTGAGCTGCTGAAGAGAGCCCGAGCAAACCACGGGGTTCTCAGCTCTGACAGCGTGGGCAGGTGCTGTCCCAGGGGACACAGAAGGTGCCCCCATGGCCTGTCAGGTCCCTCCCAAGCCAAGGCCACGAGGGTGCCCTGCAGTTTGCAGCTAGAAGAGAACGCCAACCATGTGCTGCCGGCCCTGAGGAAGGCAGGAACAGACCTGCAGAGCTGCCAGGGGGCACGGAGTGAAGGGCAGAGCTGCCCAGAGAATGCCAGCCTGGCACAGAACCAGGGGCTCCCCGCTGAGCACGGGCGCACCCCGAAGGGCCCCCAGCTCCAGGAGTGTTTCTCTCCACGAGGATTCCTGCCTCTGCCCCGGGATCACCTTTGTCAGCTCCTGACTGACGGCCCGACTCGCTCCCTGAGCAGAAAAACCTCCCTGGCAAGCAGAGGAGTTTGCCAGGGAGGGAACGGAGCTGCGGGGAAGGTCAGGGCAGCAGCAGCACCAAGGGAAGGCAGAGCTGCACAGCTCTGGGGACACAGGCAGAGCTCGGAGCTGCTCGAACATCTCGAGCAACTCCACTGGCAGCAACCAGCTCATCTGGCCTGAATGGAGAGATCTAGAAATTACCAGTGCACAACTGGCACGAGGAGCACGCATTTCAGGTGGAATCCATTACCCATTCCCAAACGGATTTTCATTTTCCACTTATAAACACAAACGTGTTGGTATCTTCCAGGTCCTTGGGGATTCTAACCCTAAAAGGAGAGAGAGAGAAATCCTCATGTGGGGGAGAACAAACAGACACTCAGCTTGTCATTTGATTTTGGTTTCAAAAAACACCTCCACGTGGTACGCATTAGTACGTAAAAATGTGCCCAAGATGAACTGTTTTGATTTTTATTATTTTATTGGAGAAAAACAGTTGACATTTAGAAACATTTCTGACACACGGGATACTCCCCAAGTAACTCTAGGAAGAAATATATTTTTCCTGTCAGCTGAACAATCTGTCAGGGCTGTTTTCATTTGGCTAACCTGCCAATATAATATAAGCCTGCTATTTGTAGAGTTAGATTTATTTATAGAATAAATAACCTATCTGCTGCCGAAACCTTGCACAGCGAGGAACGCAAGTTGGCTGGATGTTCCCCTCAACTCTGCTTTCTAGTAAAACATTATTATTTTTGGGAACCCCCTGAAACACCCTGCCCTTCAGCTGAAGGGGGTGGGGGGGACGGCCTTCAAAACTCCACCTCCTGCTCCTAATTCTGAAATAAATGATTAATAACTGTGTGACTGGAGCTCCCCACACACTCCCACAGCAAGGCCTCATGTGAAATAACGCTGGCAGCTGTGCCCCAGAAAGGGGGCTACACCACCAGCAGCATTTTTGTGTCTGCGAAGAGCCAGGTCCCCTCTGGGCAGGATGAGCAGCACCCACCAAAGGCAGGGCCCTGGAGGCACGAACTGCCTTCTGCCTGCACTGCTTGGGCTTCACATGGAATTGCCTGCCTTTATAAATAGACTTTTTTTTTCTTTTTTTCTCCCCAGATGTTCCAAAATTCAGGCAGAGCTACCAGATTGACCAGGTTGGTGTCATGGCAGCAGTTCAGGGCAGGGTGACGCTGCTTGGGCCCTGATGGATCTCCTTGGCAGAGGCATCCCCCTCTCCCAGTACTCTGCTGCAAGGAAAAAGCATTTCCCAAACTCCAACACGCCTGCGGGGATGCAAACGGGGCAACGGACGTGTCACAAATTAAATTAGCACGTCGCTACAAAATTACAGCTAAGGACAAGATTCCCTCTGCAGCTCCTTCAGCAAGCTGAAGGTGAGGTCTGCCTTTAAAAAAAAAATAATAATTCAGAGTGCACCTTAACAAAACAACACTGGTTTTTGAAAGTGTATTTTCAGACTGAAAAGTCGCAAGAGGTCATAGTAAAACTCTCTAAACCACATGTTTTCTGAGGGAACAGAGACACAGGTTTCTGTGTTCTCATCACGCATTGAACGCCCCAACCAACGAAACCACATCAGCATGGAAAAGCAAAACACTGCACATCCCTGGATGCTCTGGGTAGAAACAACAAACCCATCATCTGCTCATGAACTCAATCTTCACAGCACTTCCCCCTCTCTTCTCCAAGAACAAAAACCAACTCTGCTCCTCTCTGGTTTTAGCCAAACGAGCAGACACAGCAGCGAGCGAGAGGTGACAACCTGCAACCGGAGCTCCAGAGCTTCACTGACAAGAGAGAGCGACCACAAATTGAAGCCCCAAAACTCCAAAGAAAGCAGGAAGCTCCTTGCAGACGTGGGCTGGCGTTTCACCTCCTGAAATCAATACAGCAGCCTTTGATAAGGCGCTTCCTTATCTTGGCACGGGGCTCAGCATCACCTCCTGGGTTTGGCTCCGAGCCCGGTCCCGGAGCTCCGAGGTGAGCGGTGCTGCCTCGGAATCCTGGTCAAGTTGAACTCTCCTGCACAGCCGCAGCAGAGTTGGCCTCTTTTCGGTGTGATCTGCCACAGATCTGCCACTCTGGAATTCTCAGCAGCGTGTGAGAGGCTTCTGTGTCACCAGAAAGCCAACCACAGGATTACTGTAAGGGCACGCTCTCATCCCAGTAAATACTCTTCTTAGAAAGCCATCGCTGCAATTAGCATTTCTCTCACTGCATCCTTACACTTCCCTGGGCTCACTTGCCCACTAAAACGTTATTTAAATGACCAGCATTCAGCCAATCTGTACCAGAGCAGGTCTTTACAACCAAGGGAAAGAAACGAGAGATTCCACAGTCACCGGCACAAACTCGGGGTACGTTTTGTGATTCCACAGTCACAAACTCGGGGTACGTTTTGTGATTCAACAGTCACAAACTCAGGGTGCGTTTTGTGATTCCACAGTCACAAACTCGGGGTACGTTTTGTGATTCCACAGTCACAAACTCGGGGTACGTTTTGTGATTCCACAGTCACAACAAACTCAGGGTGCAGTTTGTGATTCCACAGTCACAAACTCGGGGTACGTTTTGTGATTCAACAGTCACAAACTCAGGGTGCGTTTTGTGATTCCACAGTCACAAACTCGGGGTACGTTTTGTGATTCCACAGTCACAAACTCGGGGTACGTTTTGTGATTCCACAGTCACAAACTCAGGGTGCATTTTGTGATTCCACAGTCACAAACTCGGGGTGCATTTTGTGATTCCACAGTCACAAACTCGGGGTGCATTTTGTGATTCCACAGTCACAAACTCGGGGTAGATTTTGTTCTTGCAGATGAAAACCATTCACTTGTTGAGTTTCTGACCGCCCCACGGAGCGGATTCTCTCAAAGCACCCGAATATGAGCTATCATACAGCCCACAAACCTTCCTGGCCCTCAAGAGGTGCACTTGCAGAAGGATTCTCACACAAGTGTGCACAGCACAGGGCCAGGAGCTGAGGAGTGCAGACACACGGCCACAGCAGGAGGGTTTCAGCTGCCCTCCCAACTTCAGACCGCAGCAGGGTGGCCGGGGATGGCGCCAGAAACGCTGTCCCTCCGTGAACTCCAGCCCTTTGTGAAAGGTCAGGAAGCACCAGAGGAGCCCGTGGACTGCTCTCCTCCAGACACAGGGGGATGAAGCGCTCTGAACCTCCAGAATTGCCACTAATTGTTCACCCAGCTTCAGAAAAGCTCCCTTCCCACTCGCACAAATCCACGTGTCCAGCAGCAGCAGCAACATGGAATTTCAACTGCACGCTCTCTATTGAGCGGTCAGTAAAAATTACATCTCCTCAGATTAATCAGAGTCCTGAAGTCAGCCCTCCCGCTCACAAGGAAATCCTGCTGCATCACGGGTTCGTCGGTGTGTCACTTCAAAACCCTCTGCACCCCTGCGTGGATTTTCTCAGGCTCTCCAACAAAAAGTCCCCACGGTTGAGTGAGAATGAAAAAAAAAAAAAGCCAAAAAAACCCAAAGAAAGAATAAACTGGCTTCCAATTCTGCAATAGGAAGAACTTCTTCAGGTGGTCAGAACACCTTTTGACAGACAAAACCTGCCCAAGGATTTCCTCCTGGGTGGATGGATTATCCTGTGCAAACACTCATCAGATAACCTCGCTATGGCACTGGGCAAGACCAAACTGCTTTGAATCCAAAGAATCCGCACTGATCCTTCTCTTGCACCACTCCTTTTTCACCGGTGTAATGACCTGGAGAAGTCACTGAGCCCGGACATGAATGTCACCCATCCCACCAAACACAGGACACAGTTTAGGAACGGTTGCATTGATGGTGCGACCTGGAGAAGGTTTTTCATTCCTCGACCTCAACAATAGATGCTATCGCTTGACTAACTCGGCGCAGCTACAAAATTGTGTGAAACGTAACTGGAGTAATCAATATTTACAAAGCAGCTCAACTCAGTTTAATTAAACGACACCGTCTTCGCAGAAACTAAGTTTTTCTGACACTGGCGTTGGCAGTCATGTCCCTTTAAGCTTCTCCATGGATACTACAACTATTTTCTTTCTCCCAAGTCACGCTTCCTCCCAGGCACCGCTCACACTCGCCGTTCCATCCCAGGAACGCGGGGAAGCAGAGCCCAGCTGGCCACCGCTTCCCGGGACGGGCCAGGGACCGGCACCCAGCACCCAAACCCTGCGCCGCTCCGGCCACGACCTCTGCTGTGTCTGAGCCCACCGGCGAAGGAGCCCAGCCCGGTTTTGAGCCTCTCCCCCCCTGCCAGCACGGGCCCCGGGGGCACTGCCCGCCCTGGGCTGCTGCCGCATCCCCGGGTCCCGGCTCCGGTCCCGCCACCCCCGGGGGCTCAGCGCGCCGCTTCTCCCCTTTAAAGCCCGGGGCATCCCCCCGAGTGCGTGACAGGGTTCTGTCCCCCGGGCCGGCCGCTCGCTGCGGCGCCGAGCGCTGCAAACTCGGGGACGAGCAACAGGAGCGGCGGGCGGGGGTCCCCGGCCCCGGGGGCTGCACCCCGG
>VWZN01006585.1:378358-399479 GCA_013396955.1 Regulus satrapa | reverse complement strand
GGTTTGGGAGCCCAGGCTCTGCACTCCCAGCAGTTTGGGAGCCCAGGGTCTGCCTTCCCAGCGGTTTGGGAGCCCAGGCTCTGCACTCCCAGCAGTTTGGCGAGCAGCTGGAAGCGGGGCTGGCTCTGGGGTGTGGATGCTGGCACTCTGCTGCCCTCCTCTGGGACAGCTCGGGCTCTCTGGAGGAGACATCAGACTCGGCAGGCTGAGGGCCACACACTGGAGATATTTGATGTTCCCGCACGAAAGGATTTCAGGACAAGCCTACCTGGTATCTGCAGCCCTCTGGCCTGGCCCGGTGCATTGGTGCAGCTTTGTTGCTTGTGCTCCTTTGGTTCCTGAGTGGTTTGTCCCTGTGCCAGTTCTCTCTGCGCTGTTCCGAGCACTGAGACACCTCCTGGGGTCACCAGGAATAGCACAGGAGCTCTGCAAGCACGCCTAGAGCTTCCTCACCTGCAGGCTGGTTGGCAGGTGGAGGGCAGGAGTCTCTGTTTTTCAGCAGGCAGGTTTTGTTCCTGCTGTTCAAAACAAAAAGTATGCTTTCGTTGAATGAGATGCAACTCTTCCCTTTTTTGTTTGTTTCCCTTTGCAATTTGCTTCCCGATACACGCTCTGTGATAGAGCACTGGGGTATGGGGACACCAAGAGCTGTATCTAAGCCTGCCCAGTGGCTGTACTGGGCAGGTGCAGGGGTGGCCTCCGTCCTCTGGCCACACAGCAGCCCAGGCTTGCTAGGAACTGTGCTTTGCCAGGGCTCTGATTCCCAGGAAACCTTCCTTTCCTGTGAGGTTCATACGGCCCTTAGTCTGTGGCAGGACTGTGTACTAGAGCACAAGTTCCTTGGTTTATATAGACCTGGTTTCCTTTGGTCTGAAATGTGAATTCCATCCCTCTCCAGGCGATTGTGCTGTTTGTATTTTAAGTCTCAGTGAAAAAAAAACTGAATGTTTCCTCTCTGTCTTGCTAGTTCCTCCTGATTTTCCATAAAGCTGCAGCTGGGGAACTCGAGGAGGACAGCGGCCTGTTGACCCTGGCAAAGCTCTCCGAGATAGATGTATCCATTGAGGGAGTTAGAGGAGCCAAGAACTTCTTTGAAGCTAAGGTATGGCGTGGCACAGAGGAATATGAAAAAGCTCAGCTGTAGCTGAGTTTCCTTTGGGATTTTCTTGGAGTCTAGCTGAAGCCTTTCTGTGGCTCAGTCAACACGCCAGAGCGGTGTAATTCTGGGTCTTACCCTGGCAGAGCTGGCCTGTGTCCCCGTGGCTGGGGCTTAGGTGGCTGACCTCTTTGAAAGACAAAAGTGTCCTGAAAATTAATGCAGTAGGGCCAGAGTTTTCCCATTTTGCAGAACCCCCCTCAACCAGAAGGCTCTGAGTTCAGTGGTAAACGGAGTGTTTTGGAGTGTAGGATTTCAGACATCTCTTTCTCTGTAACCTTTGGAATCAGGATCATTCTGCAGGGTCCTGGGGTTGGCAGAAAGAGCTGTACACCATCCGAAGCTGACAAAGCACCCTTTCTGAAAGCTCTCTTGGAGAGAAAATAATCCTGCTTGTTTATATAAGAAGTTTTTTTCCCAAGAGCCTAACACGGCTATTGCACAGCAGATGTACTGAGATGAAAGCTGGAAAAATAGCCAGCGAGTAAACAATGTCTCTTTGATCTGCAGATTATCCATGGTGTAGTATGATGTTCCCAGATTTGGCTGGGATTCAGAGTGGTTTTTGCAGTAGTTTCTCCCAAAGCATGCTCACAACCTATGCCTTGCTGCCTGCTTGTGGAAGTGATGTATGTGGCCCAGTCCTGGTGGCCTTGTTTTGGTCACTTGTTAGTGACTTCTTAGCAAGTGGCCTTTTAATGGTTGATGCTAAAATCAAGGAGAGTAACGGGTACTGGGTGTAAATACCCCAGTGTAATTAATACTTGAGCTGTCCTGACAGAAAATCCCAGCAAGCACTGGGAGGTGCAGCAAGCAGCTCTGTGTTACACACCCGGGAGTAGCTCAGGCTTTGGCTTTCCCTCCGATACGAGGCTTTGCACTCCTTTATTTTCTCTCTGTCTCATAAAGGCTCAAGCCCTCTCCTCAGCCAGCAAGTTTGAAGCAGAGATCAAAGCCGAGCAGGATGAGCGCAAGCGGGAAGAGGAGGAAAGGAGGCACCGCCGAGCAGCTTTCAGGGAGTTAAAGTCCGCATTCACCCAGTAACCGAGCAGCCAGGATGCACTCTGAAATTGCACACGACTCGGTACGTTTCCCAGATCAGGGCTCTGCCTGGACAGAACTGCTTGGATCCTGCCTAGAACCCATCCCAGCTTTGCTAGCCTTCCTTTCCCGAAGATCCTCCCGGGCTCCTGAAAGCACAACTCCGGCGGTTACTGCGCCTTGGTAAGGATGTGGATAGTAGGAGCTGGGTACGGGCTCTTGGCTCCCAACTGTCACGAGCACGTCACCCTACAGCAGAAATAGCAAGGTAGCAAATCGCGGGTGAGCACTGACGAGCGTCGCGTTTGCCCACTTCGTTCTTTCCTGTACGTTCTTTTTTCCTTTAATCCTGTATTAATTCATTCCTTGCTTACAGGCAAGCAGTGGGGTCTTGTGTAAATCGGGGTGTACAAAGTACGGTTTGGCTGCAGGGTGTTGTCGCCCTTTTCTTGTCCCTCAAAGCCCCGTGAAGACACTGTGAAGAGAGAAAGATAATTCCTAGGGACACGGATGAAATTCACCTATCATTTCCTCTAGCATTTTCCGCCGCCCAGCATGAAGAGTCTTCCAGTTTCTCTTCTCTGAAGTGCCATAGTAACAAACCTTTCAATAAGAGGCGAGATTTCCCTGGGCTTCAAAGGGAAAGGAGCTGGCTCCCTTAAAGAAGGAGCAGCAAACGGAGTTGCCTGACCATTTCTCTCCTTTCACATTCCATCACATTTCGAGTACTGTAGGGTTCACCGTTGTTTTCCAGCCTCTGGCAGCCGGATCTGTTTTTAGGGGCGAGACGGCACACTGGGGTTTTTTCCTCTTTGGGAATTTTGCTCGTAGCCCGACTCACCAAGGTGACGTTGTTTGGTTGCATGAGAGGCACAGCGTGCTGAGCGGGCAGAGGGGAGCACGTGGAAGCCAAGGGAATTTCCAGGGCTTGCGTTATGCTGTTAGCCATTCCTTCTCGGGAACGCAGCAAAGCCGCCCACAAACGGGGAGATGCCCACTGCTTGTCTGGGTATATAAACACTGTTGGTCGTGGCAGGGGCATTTCCCTCAGAGACCTCTCTCTCTCAAGACACGGATTTGCTCCAATTCTGCCTCTGCTCTTGTCCAAATTTGTGGCAAAATGTTTTTTTTTCCAGAACAGAACTCGCCAGACATCACTTGTCTGGTCACTTGTCTGTCACTTTTTTTTCACTTGTCTGTTTTGCTTCCTAAACTGTGAGCACTAAACTGTGAGCATGGAATAATAAGTAGAAAAACCTCTACTCTTTAATGTCAGGTGAAAGAATTGCTAAACGGTTAAACTGTGTATATATCTTCACAGATTATATTTTATAAATCACGCTTTTTTAGCTAAATATTTATAATTAAATGTTTTTTATACTTTACAACAAAGCAGATAATTTCATCTTCAATTATTTCTCCTGTTGCTGAAATGTAAAAAAATAAAGCATTGTTATCTCCAGTCTTGCCTGCGCTTTATTTCAGGTGTTTGAATCCAGCATTTTTCACAAATTAAGGGTAGCAATCCCCAGAGCTCAGCGTCCTGACTTGGATGAGTGGGGGCAGTGTTCACCCTCTCCTTGATAACGTTTCCTCTTCTGCACAGCAGTTCTGCTGTAAAAAGCCCTCATGTTTGCCTTTCCTCAGAAAGGGACACGGCTGTGTAAATACTTGAAATAATGCCCGCTGCTAAATGTTGACATCTGAAGGTTGTCAGCCTTTCCTTATCTTAAAATAGCCTCTATCTCAGGCCCTGTAGTGCCCCAGCTGGGCAGGTTGCTCCAGCCAGAATTCCTTTTGCATTTCCTGCTTCTGCCTTTATTAAGGGAGAAAAAAAGGAGAAAAAAAAAAGGAAAAAAAAAGCATGGATGTATCTGAGAATGTGTCCAAACCTTTTGTTTCTGTTGCTGATCTGCTGAGCTTTGCTGGCATGGCCACGCCGAGGAGGGGGTTCAGGAAGAGGTTTAACCATGCCTTGTTCCAGGCCCGGTGATGGGGTGGAAGCCATAAATATTTCATCTGTGCCAGTACATTCACTGTGAGTCCTTGGGTCTCAGAGGTCAGGTACAATCGGGGTTGAAGGTTCCTTAGTCTCTGTTTTCCCCAGGAAAATTGCCACACTGCAGCTCTTGATTTTTGTGGGGGGTTTTTCTGTTGGTCTTTTTTTTTTTCTTTTCTTTTTTTCTTTACAGCACAGCAAGCACTGCTGAGTTGTGCTGCTTTGCACGTGCAGCTGGGTAAGGAGCCCAGGGCTGCAGGAGAAGGTGGTGGGAAAAGGCTTTGCAGTGCTTTTATTTTAATAGAATTGAGTCAATTCCATCTGCCAAGTTTCAGTAAGGAAACGAGCACTGTCTACTGTTTTGTTCAATTCAAACAGGTGCTGTTAGTCGGGATCTGCATTCAGGGCCGTGAACTAGGAGTGCTTTTGGATGTGCATTAATTTGGAAGTTGCAGCAATGTGTGTTTTGAAATTAGCTTTGGGGAAATGAATTGTTTTCTAAATCGTTCTGTTTTACTGGCAGTGATTGGATTAGATTAACACTGCTGTTAGGTTATGTACTAAAGAGAAGTTGTCTAGCTGTGTCTCCACCTGGAGCCAGGTGACAACACCTACTTGTATTCACCTGTAATTTGTGTATCGCAGTCGTTGATGCTCTGTCCTTTTATCCCTGATGTCACCACAGTTGGGTCTCAAAGCTCCTGGCACTCCCAGCTCTCTTTAGTCATGGTTGATGCTGTGTCTGGTGTTTCTGACACGCCCCAGGTGTCTCTTAAATCCGTGGTGGCACGTAGAGAAGCGTTTTGCTTAGTGGCCTTTCACTTGCCTCGAGTGGCTCGTTCAGAATGGAAGCTCCAGGTGGTGCTGCTGGATCCCTGAAGGGATTTATTTGGCTGAGCAGTTTCCCGGAGCAGGCACAGCAGAGCAGAGGAGTCCCCAGCCCTGGAGCAGCGCCGAGGGTGGGTTCAGCCTCCCTGGCAGAGGATTCCTCAGGGGTGCTCGTGTCACTGCTGTGGGCTGCAGGGGCACAGTCTCACCTAAAGAGCTCAGCCTGGGCACAGCAGAGAGAAAGAAATTGCTGTGATGGAGCTGCTCTTCCTGCCTCCCTTTTGTCTGGGAGGATTAGAGTGACAAAATAACATTTTTAACCTTATGGGAGGGGCCGAATCAATCCAAGCCGTCTGAAAGTAGCAGCTTGTTTGTGGTACTCTGAGGTTACCGATATATCCAAGGGATGACTTTCAAACCCGCAGTTGGATGCTTGCCTGCCTTGCTGCTGCTTTCATTATTTGTGACAAACGAGGACATGGGGAAACAGAGGCTGCTGAGAAGACACTGACTCTGCCCAGACAAAATTCCTGGTTATCTCAACAAGCAGGGGAGCCCCTTCTCCGAGTAACAAAATGCAGGAGTAGCAGCAAGGGGAAAAGTGCCTGTGGCAAATCTTTTCTGGGCTGCTTTGTGCTCGTTATTTATCGTTTCAAAGCTGTGCTCGCAGCTCTGCTGGGGTATTGAGGGAGGCAGGCCCTTCCCTCCCAGCCAGAAGGGGTGAAAACAAGGGGTTAGTTAGTCAGGAAAGTTTATTGTTTGTTTGGGGATGCCAATTTCCCCCCTGGCTCTTGGGTTTTTAATAGCGTGGATGAATTTGCACAGTAATCCAGGGCTCTGAAGTGCAGCATGCCCTTGGTACCCGGACTGGGGTGATTTCACACCTACACGGTATCAGCTGACATTCTGTCACTGAGCCATGCAGGAATTTTACCACACGGGTACAGTCTTGAATTTTCATGAGATTCTCCCTGTCCTGCTTGAATGGGCTGTGGAAGATTTAAGATGTATCTGCTATTACCAAAAGATTGTCATCTGAGTTTCCTTGAGGTATTTTACAGAAATGCCAAGTTCTGCAGGTGAGGCATGTTTCAGATGCTCCTTGAATTTGATTTTTTTTTTTTCTTTTTGCCTCAGTAATATAATGTTTGTGCTAACTGGCATAAAAAAAAATTTCCACAAGTGCTAAACATCTCCCATCTCAGATAAAGATCGTCTTAGAGCATGTGAAAATACTTTTGAGTGCTCAAACTCACATTTGCTAAGTAGAATAACAAGGCCCAGCTGCTCCTGCAATGAAATTGGAAGTTCTCACTGACAGCTTGAAATGCAGCAGTGTCTCGCTCCCTCCCTCCCTCTCTTTATCATTATTAGTATTGGCTCAAGCTGTGCAACAGCAACCAGGGAGGGGAATTGAATGCAGCTTATCAGAGGCCAGCCCTTTTCTACACAGCTCTGCTTTTCCATACCAGCCTCCTAATGGAGAAATTCCATTCTAGGGTTTTTGGGTGAGCCAGTCCTGTGTAGCTCTCGGCTAAAAATAAGCCCCAAGAATTACAGGCTTTCAGCCCATTAGCTCGTAAGAATCGCTAGTATTCACTGTTGCATCATTTTTGGCTGTCATTCAGAGCACGATGACAAGTATTTATTCACCTAGAAGAGAATGGAGAAAGCTACATGGGTTGTGGCTGACATCACGATTAGAGCGGAACTGTTTCAGCTGGAAACTGTTATACCTTCAGCAGCGAGTAACAGCTAAGATTAGTTTTGGTGAGTTTTTTTGGGTTTTTTTTTACGCTGAAAGAACCACACGGGGCTCTTCTGCATCATGTACTAATATGGGTTTGGGGACTAAAAATAAACCGGTATTTTTAGCTGGAGAAAAGTTTGCCTCAAGCTCCTGATTTTTCCATCAGAACACTCCAAATACATAACATCCAAAGTGCCCTTTCTGTGTCAGCAGCAGCTGCCGCCGCCTCCCGGGGTGAGTCCCACGGCAAAGCGCTCCCAGGGCTCCTCCCGCTCCAGCCCCCGGCCACTGCGAGGGCTCACACACGGCGGTGGCTTCTCTCACAGAGCTTCTTGCGGCCACGGTGGATGAAGCTGAGTTTCCTGATGGAACCAGCACGCCGAGGAGATGGGGAGGCTGGGATCCGCGCTGCGCCGCTGGGGCCGCCTCTGTGCGTGTGACAGAGAGAGAGAGACAGCGGCGGAATCTCGCAATGATTCACGTTGCAAAAGAGCTCTGAGATCATCGAGTCCAGCCTGTGAGCGATCCCCACCTTGTCAGCCCAGCCCAGGGCGCTGGGTGCCGCGTCCAGGCGTTCCTTGAACGCCTCCTTGAGCGGCCCCTTCCAACCTCTAATCGCCCCTTACTGCGAAGGATTTCTTCCTAGTGTCCAACCTAAACCTCACCTGCTGCGGCTGAGGGCCGTGTTCTGTCCTTGTTCCCCCCAAGCCCTCCCCTTTATTCCCCCCGCTTGTCACAGGGGGTTGTGGGCAGCAGGAAGGGTCCCCCCGAGCCGCCTTTCCCTCAGCCCCCAGCTGCTCTCGTCACACTGGCGACCCTTCTGTGGCCACGCTCCGAGCCCTCGGTGTCCTTTCCCGAACTGGGAGGCCCGAAACTGAACAGGGCACGGAAGGTGTGGCCTCCCCGGTTGCCGAGCGCAAGGGGAACTGAGGCAGCGGGTTTGATTAACGGGGGGGGTTCGGGCAGGGCCCTGGTTCGGCCCCCGCCTCCATCTCCCCTCAGGCCCGTGAGGGGAGCGGGAGGGGCGGGCCCTCGCCTCTGGCAGGGGGCGCTGCGGGCCCGCCCCCCTCCGCGGTGACGTCACGCGGGCGGTGGGCGGGAAATCGCTGCTGCTCATCCGGGTCCCGCGGCGGGGCCGGGGGTGGGCGGNACCCTGCCGGGCGAGCCGCGGGCCCGCCCGCCTTCCCCGCGGGGCTCCCCGGAGAGGCCCCGGCAGGCCGGAGAGCGAGCGAGCAGCGATGGGGATGGTGCGTGCGAGCCCCGCCGGCCCAGCCCGGGGGGTTCGGTGCCGGCCGAGCGCTTGCGGCTCTCCCGGCTCTCCGCGGTCGCGCTGTGCAGCGGTTGGAGGGGTGGGGAGGCCCAGAGGAGGTGGTGCCGAGTAGTGCTTTTAATAAAAAAAAATCCCCCTTCTTTCTCCCCGGCACCGTTCACTCGGGCGTTCTCGAGGTGCTGCTTTTGCTGTGGTTCTTCAATGTCTGTTTGGGTGGGCGGGGAAAGGACTTGTGAATTCTGATGATATCCCCTCTAACTTTTTGCTGCTCGTTTTATTTTCTTGCTTCAGGAGCTGACTTGGGCAAGTTCCTGGAAAGTACGTGTGAATTTATTTATTTTATTTTTTTTTTTCTTCTGACTCCGCCGGTTGCTTTTGTTATGAAAAAAACCACACACTTTTAATAAACAAAAATTAATCGGCTCTCGTGCGAATGGAGCATTTGGTCGATAATCGCCAACCTTTGTGAAGGAAATGGCTCGCAGTCGTTTCGGCGTTTGGAAGTTTTGTTATTGGGTGGATAATGAGAGCTTTATTGCTGGGGATGGGGGCGTCCTTTGAGGAGTTCGCTGATGAAAAATGCCCCTAACGTGAGCCCCCTCCTGCACCTGCTCTGCTCCCCAGGTTCACGCAGTTAATTCCTCAATGAACGCCTGATTAAAAAATAAAAATTAAAATAAAAGTTTCTAATAAGCAGCTGGGTTAAAGAGAGGGCCGAGTTTTTAAGGCTGGGAGTGGGATGTTGCCTTTGACGTGGAGACACCCATGAACTGCCTCAGCACCCGTGTGTGAGTGTGGAATGGATCACTGCACAGCTCTCGTGTCTTTTTCCGAGCGGGTTCCTCAGCCCCTGGAGCAGGAGCACAGGACTGGGATGGGATGTGGCTTTTGCAGCAGGAGGGATTTGGTTGGTACCAGCTCGGGCTCTCTCAGAGCATCTTTGTGTCGGAGGCGTTGGCCTTGAGGATTGTACAATATCCTCAGGTGTTCCTGTTAGCACTTTTGCTTGCTTTTCTAAAACACCCCGTGAGCTAAAACTGTTATCCCTGTGTGTGTGTGAGTGAGGGAGGATGCTTGTGGATAGGCAGCTGAGAGCTTTGTAATGAACTTTTTCCTTGCTGTGTTACTCCTCAGCTGAAGGAAAAAAAAAAACTGTTGAGAAGGGAGTGTGAGGTAGGTTTGGGGTTTTTTCTTTAAGGAATTGAGGCTAAGGCCAGTCGTGGGGGTGAAGTTCTGTCACAAACTGGAGTGCTTTTAAAGGTCTCTCAGTGCCTCATTAAATCCCAACCAGCCCTAGATGTCCCACGGAACAAATCAAATCCTTGGGGCAGCTGAGCTGCTGAAGGCTTTGCTGGGGCATCTCCGTGCTGGAAGATCTTTGTGTTCAAACCTGCAAGGGAAAACGCTGCCTCACAGGAGCTGAAGGAGATGAGCTGGGCACTGGCACCTGTGTTTCCCCCTTTGGCCTCTCCATTTATCTCTTTATTTCAATTAATGAAAACGTGAAATTTGATTTTTGCCCGCTCCTCTCCGGTCTTGCAGGTTCGAGTAACTGTTATATATATTTTTCTTACACTGAGGCCTTGAAAATTCTTCCTTAGGGCTTTTTCAAGTATGGTAATAAGTTCTCTCATAGTCTGATTTAGAAAAGGAAAAAAAAAATCCATTTCCTAACAGTTTTTCTTACTTTTCCCCCCCTTTTCACTGCTCCTGCTCCAAGATGAGAGTGGAGACAAGCTCTGTGCAATGATTCCTGAAGGCAGAGCAGTGGAGCCTTCTCCCTGCGAGCTTGCTAGGAGAGCACTTGGGGAGGAAACCTTTTCCTCTGCTGGCTGAGGAGGCATTTCCCCTGAAAGGGATTTTCTTTGCGTGTGCTGCAAAATCCACGTGTTGTAATTTGCAACCCGAGGTGTGTGGGTGCTGGACAGGGATGGGCTCTGCTCTTGTGGGCGCTTTCCTGCCCAGTTTAGCTCCTCTCCTTGGAGCTCTTCCTTCAGTTTAGGCACTGCACAGGTGCCTGCATGGGAAAAGAAGCTGCCCATTGGAATTTTTCTCAGCTGGTTTTGGTTTTGTTTCGTTTTGACGGAAAGGATGCACAGAATGGCTGGGATGCCTCTGAGGTTGTTCCCGAGCATAAAACCAAAGTGTGTTTTCTCAGGAGCGAGCCTCTCCTGTAATCCTTAAAGCTTGTAATATATAGAAGCTGGATATGCAGACCTCGGGATTATAGAGGGAAGTAGAAGGAATCCCATGAGCTGTGTGGAGGTTGCTGAGTGTGTAGGGCAATAAAAAATGTAGAGAATTGTTTGCAATACCGAGTTGTTGACTCCTTTTCGGATCACTTGGTAATTTTTGATCATCTCAGTTATTAAAACAGTGCATTATCATAAATCTCTGTCTTTGGCCATATGTTTAAAGAAATCTGGGGAAATAAAGAGCAGTGACTCGATGGCTTTAGTAGATCTGCCTGTATATGTGGTGTGTCACTATGGACAGATAAGCTTACGTATACAGTTACAAAAACTGGTTAGAAAGATATTTTCTCGCTGTTAAATAGTTATTATTCCCGTGCAATTAAGCATGATACACTGTGGTTTGTGAGGTGCTTTGTTCCTTGAGATGCTCTCCTTTTAATTCAGTAGAGAAAAACTTGTTTCGGGTTGTGGCTACAGTGAAACAGGTTTGGAAGGAGGGCGGGATCCTCTCCGGACACTCTGACAGGGCAGGTGGCCCAGCAGCTGAGTTCATCTGCTTCAGCCTCAGATCACAGTGCCACGAGGAGCTGGGCTGGCTGGCAAGTGAGGGATTTGTCAGCTGATTTTTGGGAGCCTGGCGTGTTGGAATCCGAGGATGCTGGGGGGTTGTGTGCTCAGCGTTAGACAGAGCGAGCGGGGCTGGTGGGGGATAGCATATGGCAAAGGTTTGATGTGAAAACATTTCATAACTTGGCTCAATAAATCCGAGGCCTCCTTCAGCTGCCATTAAAACCAGTGGAAGCTGGTATGGTAGGCTTGGGTGATGCTGAATCATCTGCATATGTGCTTTTCTCTGTCATAAGTTTTAAGAGTTCTAAGGCCAGGATTCAGGTTACAAAGATACAATTCTTAAATCAAAACGGAATTTTTTTAGTGAGTTTTGTGAAAGCGGATAAGCCCTTAGAAACTCCTGCAGCGTGATACACATTGTGATCCTCTCCGTTGGAATATCTTATTCAACAGCCCCCAAAAACGGTGACGTTTGGCCGCATCCCTCCCCAGCAGCCCGTGCGAGCTCAGCACGGCCGGTGGGGAGCGAGGGGAGGCGCAGCAGCCGTGGCGGGTGCTGGGTTAGTGGCCGTGCCCCTCTTGGTGGCCTCCTTCGTGTCCCCGAGGAGCCGCTGGGGTTGGTGGCTCTGGGCCGGGCGAGCTTTGGGAGAGCCCTTTGAGCTGGGTGCTCCCAGCTTCGAGCAGGAGCTCCCAGGAGGGTGAGGTGCGACGGGGAGAACAGAAACGTGGGAATGAGGGGAAGAGCGGAGACGCCGTTTCTGGAGGAGTGGATGGTCTGGGCATGGCTCTCTGAGGAAAACTCTTTGGTGGGTGGGTAGATAGGCCTTGGAAAATTCCCTGCCTGTGTCAGGAGCCAGGCTGGGTAAGCCAGAAGGGACTCCTGGGACCTGGCTGGCATCTTGTATAATGTGGCTAATGGATTTTTTTTTTTTTCCTCTGATTAATTTTCTGTTAAAACTAGAACATACTTATTAGAAAATAATGTCATTGTTCTAAAACCAACTAACTTTGTTGATTATCCCCAAATGTTTTGCTTCAGTCCCTTCACTGAATCAACCCGGGTCTTCTGATGTTTTTACCTGAGTCATCATTTACAGACTGAGATATTTAATTTTTTCTTGAAAAAGAGCCTTAATATGTTGTTGGTGTTTTTTCTTCTCACTTTTCGGGGGGGGTGAGGTGTCTGTGAGGTTTTATCAATTTTTGAACACCTCATTTATCAGGTGTCTTTGCCTCTTACAACAGAAAGGACACCATATCCCTTCAGTGGTAACATTTGCACTGTTTTTCCAGAATGCTCTGGCATTCCTTGGGCAGCACCTGTGCTTGCTGCCGGCGAGTCTCGTGCCTGTGCCTGGTTCCATGCAGCCTGCCCTGCTGGAGGGAGGGAGTTAGTGGATAATTCACCATGGGATTATCCAGGATGTGCCATCTCCACTCGTTACCGTATCCCTGCTTGCCATCCTTGGCTTGGAGAAGTTCTGTGGCCAGTCTTACAGGCTCTGGAGAAGACAGCTTCTCACTTTTTCCTTGGATTTTTGAGAATTTTCTTCTGGCTGAGATGGATTGTTGCCGATTCTTTAGAAGAGAAATCAGCTGGTGATGATTTGAGTTTGGTTTTTTGTGTGTGGTTCTGAAATGTCCTGCAGAAATTACCATTTACCTGCTCGCTCAAGGAGTGACATTTCTCCCGGGACAGGAGTATATTTTGATTGCACGCCTTCCATAAATCTGTGTTGCCTGGCCTTCATTCTGGCAGTGTCCTTTAATCAGTGCTGCCTGCTTTAGCCAGTGATTAATATCAGACAGGTTGTGGAGCCACCTGAGTCATCCTGTTTGCCATTGTACTTCAAAGGCGGCCTGCATACAGGTGGGGATCATCCTGAATCCTGCAGGAATCAGGGAAAATCGGCAGTAATTATTCAGCCAACCTGTTATTTTTATTTTTTTTTTAAAGCACAGTTGCTGGCACTGGCATTAGCTGGCTCTGGTAGGTGCCTGTGGAATGTTTTCCTGCTTGTGGAAGGTGGAGGTTTCTCATCTTGATGTAATGTTGCTGTTGAGTGGTGGAACGCTGCTGTTAAATTCCTTCTCTGTATTTATTTAAGGAGAACCCATTTCCTTGCACTTAGGTGTGCTCGTGTTGGATTCTTGTTGTGTTCTCACATTTTCATCCAATTTCTAGGTTTAAAAAAACCTCCTTTTTGACCTACAGTAGTAACAGAACTCCCTTGAAAGGAAAGGACACTTTTATTCCTGAACCTCTCTGATCAAAGAGTAGACCATTGAAAAATAAAATAGCTCTGTGTAGGAAGGAAGCATCAGTGGTATATTTTTTTTTAAAGGTTTAAATTTCCAAAATTAATAAGAAACCCTAAGCACCCAGTGGCCCCAAAGCTGTAAATTGTAATGACCAAATCTTTTTTCTCTAGGTCCTGATGGTGTAAAATAAGGTACCAGAGCTCGTGGGCAAAATGTGCCCCAGGAATTGTAGCCCTTCTGCTGAGGCACACAAATCCAGCTAGCAGAGTCAAGATCTGGCTTCTGTCTGCAGCAGATGTTTGAGAGCTTTCACACGTTTTTAAGATAGTAAATAGTGAGCTTGAAAAATAATTGAGGAGCCTGCAAGCTTGGTGAAATAACCATTCTTCCTGCAGTGAGGCAGGGCACCGAGTGCTGCTGGTGGCAGCTTCTGCACGGATGCCATTACCTGGGAATTGTGAGTGAAAGCCACTTATTGGATTGCAATTTGTGTCTGCTCACACGGTGGGCTTCTGACTTTCCAAGTACTCAACAGCTGACAGAAGAGGGGTTTGGTTTTTTTTTGGCCTTTCCAGGCTGCAGGTTGTTGGTGGGGTGGATGTGAGTCCTTCTCTTGTTATTCTGCATGCTGGTGGCTGCTTGTGGCTGTCACCTCAGCAAAATGAGGTCCCAATTCCACTTTACAGCCTAAAAATCTGCAGGAAACCCCGAGCTGTTGGCAGGGCTCCTGGAGCACCTTGTTTGAAGCAAACTTGGGGGAAATGTTCCTCGTGTTTGGAGGCACAGGCAGCGCTGTTAACTGGCCATTACTCTGCCCCCATGGAATCTGTGCCTGTGGAGACTCTTCAAAACTTGCATTTGGAGAAAAACCTCAGCTCACCAAACCAGCTGTTCAGAGCGGGGCTTTTCCCTCATCTAATCCTATCAAGGAGGAAATAGGTATATATTGTTTCTGTAATTCGCCATCCTTGATTAATAAGGAAGCAGCATTCCATCGTTAATCTGGAATTTTAAAAGCCATGCAGATCATAAAGGCGTGCTGAGTTGTTAAGTGTGTGACCTGATCTGGGAATTCCTCCCCCTTTTCCCCGCTCCGCCCTGGCTTTGCCTTGCCCGCCCGGACCTGCCTTTCGGGTTGGGGCAGCTCCTGCTGCTCCCGGGCAGGGAGAGCTGCTCTCGCTGCTCCCCCAGCACCAGCAGAGCAGGGTGTGCACTCCCTCTGTTCCATCTGCTCTCACCTGCCTTCAGTGCACCTCTGCTGCACTTGCTCTGTTAGATTTTCCCTCCTCCCCAATCATTGCCCATTTCCAGGATGCCTCTGGTTCAACATTTTTAATTTTATTCTCTCAGCCTTGCCTGTAATTCCTTTTTCACCTGTGTTTCGTTTCTGAGCAGTGCTGTGTGTTGGCTTCACCTTCTCGTTCAACATTTATTTATTTATTTCTTTTCTCAGCCTTGCCTGTAATTCCTTTTTCACCTGTGTTTCGTTTCTGAGCAGTGCTGTGTGTTGGCTTCGCCTGTCACAGCTCTTTGGATCAGCTGCCCATCTGCTTTATTCTGGTGGGGGTTGTAGGGGGGATGTTTTCCGTGCAATTTCGTTCACTCAGAAATTCCTACAGTCACACCTTCCAGGGGTGGAGTATTTTACCTGAATGCAATACCCAAAATTTCACCAAACAAAGCGTGGTGGCCAGGATGAGGGCTAGGGAGAGCCCTGGAGCAGCTCACTGTTTTCTCTCCTGCCTGTTGTCTTTGGGCACCTCCCGTTTTATCGGAATTTCGGGATGGGGGATGGAAACACCTCAGATGTTCTGATGAGCTGTCAGCCGCCTCAGACCAGCATCATCCCACACCAGGCCTGCGAGGATACCTGGGCGTTTGTGTGTTAGCTCTGGGTGCAGGTGGGAGGGGTGGTGAGAATAAAACCCTGAAGATTCCTGTGCCAGTTCCTCTGTGTGTGGGACACAAAAGATGTGGCACTTGGTGGGTTCAGGCTGCGGGCAGTTCTGTAAGCATTTGCAATCTCATGCCCGAAGTATTTGGGTAAAATCTGCTCAAGCACTTTTGGAGTATTTGATTTGAGCGTGTTTTGTCATTTTCTACCTTTGAGGGTCTTGATTTATTGTGTTGGCTTCGGTTACTTCTGTGGAATGTGGATAAGAGCAAAAAGTTTCCTTTGTTCCATTTTATCTTGTTTTTTTTCTCCACAGTAACTAATGCCCTTTGCACCTCTACCTCCCTGGCTTTTGTTTTTCTTTCTCATCACCTGTTCACACAAAGTATGAACTCGTGAAGTTCCTTATTTTTTGAATTTTAATTTTTGCTTAATAAAACCAGGAGTGAAGGAAATACTGTCATTTGCCTGCAGGATTTTGGAGGATGTTGTAGCATTGGATGTACTCAATCTTTAGAAGGCTTCTTTTTCAAGAGTGAACAGTGGAAAATTCTTGAATACTCTGCCACTCAGCTGGCAAATCTGTCTTGCTGTAATTCTAGTGGGGTTTTTTATCCTCTTGTAATTGTCAGGAAGCAGCAATTCTGTTAATTAAGCCTTACTGTTCTTAGAGGAGAGGATTATGCATCAAGTTCTCTGTGTTTGTACAAATTGTTTCCTCAGCCACCCTAATACAGTGTCCTGTTTGAGCTGTTAAAAGAGGGATTTGCAGAAGAAATCTTGATGCAGTTGCTCCTCTATTACGGAATCAGTCTGTGTTGGAAAGCTGAAATGGAGTCCTTAAAATAAAAAAAATAAAATCAGTGAGGTCAATTTTTCAATTTCTTTGTATGACCAGGTGTGCTTTTGTATTTTGAGTTCATCTATGAAGGGCTGTATCAATCCAGCTGTTTTCATGATAAATATTTTTCTTTTTCAGGTTCACACTTTTTAAAAAAGAGGAATAGAACAGGAAAAAATGGCAGCAGAAACTCAGACACTTAACTTCGGGCCTGAATGGTAAGTTTTGTCTGTTTGCTCAGACTCCAGAACTGTCCTAAAAGGATTTTTATTTTTATTTTTTTTCCCTTTTGGGGCAGAATCGATTCTGGGACTGAACGGGATAGAATATCTTTGTTGTTCTGCTTCACCTCAGCCCTGGCCTGTGATAGAAAGCAATATTATCCAATTAGCTTTCATGTTGGGAATGAATTGAGTTGGTTTTTTTGTACATTAATCTTTATCTTGCTGCCAAGCATTTGAGGGAGGAATAACGTTCATGATCTCAGAATAATCGAGGGTGTGCTCATCCAGTGCTTCTTCGTGGCACACCTTAATCAGCAAGTTCTTAAACTCTGCTCACTCAATCTGTAACTAAGCAAGCTTTTCCTTTTCCCGTTTCACAAACCCAGTCCCTGTGTATGGATATGGTGGAAGCAGGAGGTTTGTCTGGGAAGGCGGCAGGAGAAGAGAGCCGCTGTCACTTTGTTTCACAGCCCGGCCCGGCGCCTTGTCCTGGCTGTGCCTACACAGCAGAGGAGATTCGCTGCCGTTTCTGCTGGCTCAGAATGGAAGCAGGCTGAAGAAGGGATCTGTCAGTATCTAGAAATCACCCAGCAGGCAGATACCTCGTGCTGGAGTGCTCTTCAGTGCGAGAGCCAGACGTGATTAGATTCTCCATGGATGGAAGCCAAAGCTCTATTAAAAAAAGAGAAGGGGGAAGACAATTCTAAAAAAGGCACAAATTTCAGCAGTAACTTAACTGCTGTGTCATAGTGAGGGGACTGTCACGTGAGTCTCCAGTTTAGGAACCTGATTTGATTAGGTGGGAGCATATATTCTACTTAATTGAATGAGTGCATTTTTTACAAGAACAATGGGACATAACATTTCTGATTTTGCTTTTGGGTTGTGGCACGGTCGTGTCTGTCACATAAGCTGCTGTATCACTTCACAGTGAAACTCTGGGTCCCCTTTGATCTGATCAAATCCTTTCAGTGATTCTTCCACAGGCACGGTTTGTTTGGAAGTGGAGCACAGAGGAACTGCCACGGGGTGGCACCAAACTAAAAAAAATTAGATCGACTTTTGAGTTGCAAATGATTTTTTTTTTCTTTTCTGTTTAAAGGACAATAAACAAATCAAAGCATGCTTCAATAATTAGGTGAGAGGTAGCCTCTGAATCACTTTTTAAATTTAAAAATCCTTCCCTTCCAAGGATTTTTTTGATTGCTGAGAAGAGCTTTTACTGTTTTATTTGTCGAAGTTGCCCATCAAGAGGAATGTAAGAAAATGGGCAGGGTTTTGTTTCTTGACACACGTGTCCTTTTGTAAAACACTCCTCAAACTTCAAACTAGCAAATATTTGGGCAGCCCGGGAAGTGGCTGTGTGGGATGAGACGGATGCAGCTGCCGAGCAGGAACAGTGTGCAGCAGTAAGATGCTGCCTGCAAGAAGCCAAGTCATGACATTTATGAGATTGCAGCTTCCAGTGACTCTGGAGTAGAGTATCACTAGATTTTGTACGTGTCTTTTTAAAAAGTTACATTCTTTCAACGATAGCTTAAGTTAGATGGGATATGCACTCCAAAAACCAAGCCTGATATTTTAACTTGTGGAAAAGGGATTAGTGGTGAGGAAGGACTCCAGAGACACAAGAAGAAGAAAATTTGTTATAAAATTTACTGTGCTGTCCTGTTAAACTTGATGAAACACCCGAACCAACTCTTTCCTTGGCTTAATATTCACTGCATTCTCCTAGCAGGGGGAGAACCTTTCTCAGCAAAAGGAACCTGTTGTCAGTCAGACCTTCCACTGCTTTGTGTGCAGCCTGTTTGAACAAGGCTTTAGGAGGGTTTAGCTGGCTTGCTGTCCACTCAACACTAGAGTTTTCCTGGGGCAGCTTGAATTCCTTCTTGCTTTTATAGGAATTTGGTTCTTTTCTTGCTCTCCCGGCTGCGGGTGAAACCGAGGAGTTTCTCCCACTCCTCCCGTCCGAGCACTGAGAGGCAGAGTTGGGAAATTGAAGCGCTGACCCTTTCTGTCAGAGGGACGCCCCGAGGGACGCCCAGAGGGACGCCCAGGTGAGGCTGTCACGGCTCTGCTCTCCCTTGCAGGCTGCGAGCTCTGTCCAGCGGCGGGAGCGTGACATCCCCTCCCCTGTCTCCGGCGCTGCCCAAGTACAAACTAGCAGACTATCGCTACGGCAGAGAAGAAATGCTGGCACTTTTTCTAAAGGACAATAAGGTGAGCAGCAGGAGCGAGGTGCACTGAGGTGCCAGTGACAGCGCCGTGATCAGGAGGGGTTGTTGGAATGTTGGTGTCACGGGCAGAGAGGTGGCGTGTGTCCCTCGCGCTCTCAGGCTGCAGAGGGCCGATTGTGGGGGGTTTTCACGTGTTTGGTTGCACTTCTGCCACATTCACTGTGCTTCTGGGATTTTTGTTTGTGTTTTCGTTTGCTTGTGTGCTATTTTTGTTTGTTTCTTTCCTGTTTTTAGGGATAACTTCCTGTACCTCAGAGAACAAAAAACCTGATTGCCATATTCAGTCCTACTGCCCTACAGATAACTGAGGGTTAAAGTTTCCTCGCAGCTGTGCAGATTTGCTTGCCTCAGTAGGATTTTATTTAATGTAGTGCACAATAGTTCTTTGATTCGGCTACGAAGGCAATAAATGGTATGAGCAGATCATCTGAAAAAAGCAAGAGGTTTCTACTTGTCCCCTATGAGCAGGTAACTGGCCCAGGGAGAGCAGGCTTCAGGTGGAGTCAGGACACAGGAACACGGAATGCACGAGAGCTCTGCAGGAAATCAAGGACTTCCTTCTGGTTTCACTTGAAAGAAATGCTCTTAGTGATGTAAAAGACGATATAAATTGTCAGAGATCTTTCAGGCAAACCATGAATACACTTTGCAGTTGTAAACCTCGGGTTTTTCTTTCGATGGTGACAGTGGCTGGAATTCTGAAGGCAGCGGACTTGGAATTCTGAATTCCCCTGAGAGCTTGCCCTGGAGGGAGGGGAGGGAGTGCAAGAAATGATGTCCAGGCTGTGCCTGGAGCTTGGAATGCAGATGTGCACACACAGCTTCGTGTTCCTGTCCTGTCTTGGCTGTGCTGGCATTCCTGTGCGCTGCTGGGAGCCCTGCATCGCCGAGACATGAAGTGCACTGATTTTTCTAAGTCTGTTAAGTGTTTTTTAGCTCAAAGCCATGCTTTTAACACGCAGAATTGTCCTGTTCTACTTCAGGAAAGGGAGATTGAAATCCTGATGAATAGGTCAGCCGTGTTTGCAGGGTGTTGAGTGATTCTAGTCATGAGCACTCCGAGGACTCCTGACAGCGATTCTGGTCAGCTAGGGGATGTCAGCAATGCTTCTAAGCTGTTGCATCTCTAATTAAGAGAGAGACTGAAAGCAGGAAGACTTCTGCTGGCATATATCTAAATGAAAAAATGTCTTTAGTATTATGAACTAAATATTTTTGAAGCAGTTGTCCATTGGCATAATTGGAGCTCACTTGGCTGTGTGTAATCGGAGGTACCTGTCCACGTTCTCAAGGTCACATCTACTGATAGAGCTTCTGATTGAAAATCAGCGTTAAAGTTGATTTTGGTTTTAGTCATTAGTGTTTTCTAGTTCATCTATACATATTGCTTCATTGTACTTGGCTTTTTTTGTGGTTTTCTTTTTTTTTTTGGTTTGGGTTTGGTCTTTTTTTACTCTCCTGGTTGGTTGTAAATTGGAGCTGCTCCCTTGAAATCAAATGCAGCCTCTGTGCTGTAGGTGGGTGGTAGTTTTGGTAATTAAAAAACTGGCTGTAAAAACGTGTTGAAGGCAGAAGCAATAGTTTTTAGTTTACCAGATGAAATGTCACTTGATTTCAGCTGCAGCGCTGTGTGAGTTTGAGTTCTGATGTCTGTGGCCTTGTGCGTGGGTGACACTTTGGATGCCTTGCTTATAAGATTTTTTTTTTTCTTAATAAAAAAATACTTTGGTTGTAAATTTGCAGCAGAGTTACACCCACCCCCAATAAGAGTTACTGGAAGTACTGTGTAGATGGAGACAAGAGTTGGAAGAATAATAAAAATGTTTTGTGAATCAGTGTGTGTGGCATCATCCCTTGAAATGGAAATACTTGGCTGTAGTAGAATACTCTTTTTCTTTCATACAGATACCTTCAGATCTTCTGGATAAGGAATTTTTGCCTATTTTACAAGAGGAGCCCCTGCCACCACTGGCACTTGTACCTTTTACAGAAGAAGAACAGGTTTGTATCTTTTTCTTTTCTTTTTAAATCTTCAGCTTGTTAGTAGTGTAAAGACATAACAAAGAGTATGCTTCCATTAAGAAACACAATACAGTTTGTAATTACTTGGTCCCAGAGTTCTCTAGTTTGGAAGCAGAGAGATTCCATGTCAGAACTACAGTTTAGGAAAACTCAAATCAAGGCAATAGCACGGAGACTCAGAGTTAGACTGAATTTAAGAGTGAGGAGAGGTAGCTTCAGTTCTGTGTTCTTTAGGGAAGTGCTGAAATGTTTTGACTGTTAACATTAACGAAGAAGATGCCAAGGTGTGAAGTGCCCTGTACAGAAGCAGTCGCTTGTTAATCTCCCCCTTTGGTGTCTAGAGGTGTATAAATAACCCCACAGGCATGGGGAAGATGAGAGGGAGAAGGGGTAGGCCGAAAGGATTCCCTTTCAGGGTTGGCTGATCTGGGTAGTTTGAGAGCTCTTGCTTTAAGTTTGATTCCTAATGGAGAAAGTCGCCCATCTTCTCTGGATAGGTGCCTCTGACTTTTGACTCTGAACTGATTTCCTCTTTCTGGCCGTCACAACTTTTGATTTTGCAGTTGCTTCCCGATTTGTCACATTTTTTAGCACTTTTTTTACTTTATAACACCGTGGTTTGGCTTTTTGTGTTTCTTTTGTAAAAGGAAGCTGAGTATTTTTACTGGCTTGAATAATTTGATTTTTGCAGAGGTGGGTGGTGTTACTATTAGTTTCTTAAGATATCAGAGCATCCTCCTTCCTTTGCCTGCCCCAGGCTGTTGCGTTCTTGAGTTTTTAATTTTGTTTTGTGCCTGGGTGTGCTTTGGCATATCCTCTTTATCTCATCTGG
>VWZN01006585.1:313170-378037 GCA_013396955.1 Regulus satrapa | reverse complement strand
CAGAAGAAGAACAGGTTTGTATCTTTTTCTTTTCTTTTTAAATCTTCAGCTTGTTAGTAGTGTAAAGACATAACAAAGAGTATGCTTCCATTAAGAAACACAATACAGTTTGTAATTACTTGGTCCCAGAGTTCTCTAGTTTGGAAGCAGAGAGATTCCATGTCAGAACTACAGTTTAGGAAAACTCAAATCAAGGCAATAGCACAGGGACTCTGAGTTAGACTGAATTTAAGAGTGAGGAGAGGTAGCTTCAGTTCTGTGTTCTTTAGGGAAGTGCTGAAATGTTTTGACTGTTAACATTAATGAAGAAGATGCCAAGGTGTGAAGTGCCCTGTACAGAAGCAGTCGCTTGTTAATCTCCCCCTTTGGTGTCTAGAGGTGTATAAATAACCCCACAGGCATGGGGAAGCTGAGAGGGAGAAGGGGTAGGTATTCCCTTTCAAGGTTGGCTGATCTGGGTAGTTTGAGAGCTCTTGCTTTAAGTTTGATTCCTAATGGAGAAAGTCGCCCATCTTCTCTGGATAGGTGCCTCTGACTTTTGACTCTGAACTGATTTCCTCTTTCTGGCCGTCACAACTTTTGATTTTGCAGTTGCTTCCCGATTTGTCACATTTTTTAGCACTTTTTTTACTTTATAACACCGTGGTTTGGCTTTTTGTGTTTCTTTTGTAAAAGGAAGCTGAGTATTTTTACTGGCTTGAATAATTTGATTTTTGCAGAGGTGGGTGGTGTTACTATTAGTTTCTTAAGATATCAGAGCATCCTCCTTCCTTTGCCTGCCCCAGGCTGTTGCGTTCTTGAGTTTTTAATTTTGTTTTGTGCCTGGGTGTGCTTTGGCATATCCTCTTTATCTCATCTGGTCTTCTGTCCTCCTCAGAGTAGGTCCATATTTCTTGTCTCTGTAGGATGCTGTCATTTCACACAAGAAATGACAGCATCTTACAGAGGATGCAAGGATTGAGTTTTTATTTGGCAGTTACACTTGAGTTCACGTGGATACACTGTCAGATCCCTATTCTGGTTAGTCTCACCAGGCAGCTGAGATTGAGGCTTTGCTTTTATGGCAAATCTTCCCCGAGCTGCTGTTGAGGAGTGGGAGCAGAAGGGCTCCAGGAGCAGACACAGAGTAGCACTCCAACGTTTCACCTCTGTGTAAATGGCTTTGGGCTTGCTGTGCTGCTGCTGGTGCCCGGTGAAGCCTTGCAGGGAGGGCTGTGACACTGCAAGAAGAGGTCTGTATTCCCTTTTTAAAGAAAGCTTTTCCTTTGGTGCTTCCTGGGGACCCAGAGCATATGAACAATCTGGGTTTTCATGACCTTTTTTTCCCCATCTTCATGACCGATTGGAGGGAATGGCATTTTTGAAGTTAGAAATTCTGGCATTTGTTCCCCGTGCCATAACAGTGTTTATCATGAGGAGTCATTTTCAGACCTGATCTTGAGGTGACAGTGGATTTGCTGCTAGCTGCGGTGCAGAACAGCTCTTACAAAAGAGTTTACAAGACCTTTTTTTTCCCCCATCCTCCATGAGTTGGGCTGGAATTCTGTTGTCTCACAAGTTGAGGGGCAGGGCTTTCTTTGGGAGTGCTCGGAGGAGAGGCTGATGAGAGCTGCTGTTTGGCATCGGGTTCACTTGCAGCTGAGCCTGTCAGGATCACTTTGGCCTCAGGTTCAGAACAGCTCCTGCTGTGTTGTGCACCTGATGGCACTGCAGCTGGACGGGTGCTGTGGGAAGGACTTGTCTCAGGCTGATTTCAAGATGTGTTCTCTAGGGATGGATGACAGATCCTGTCAGCTACGTTAATTTAAACTTCCATGTGTTTAGTCTTGTAGTATTTAATTAGATGCTTAAGGCTACAGTGTTGCCTACAACAGGACATGCTTTGGATGGAATTATTGGTTCTTTTAATGGGAAATGTTAATTTTCTGAAGATTAAGTTGTCGAGAGTTCAACTGATTGACCTAATGTAATGAAATTGATAATCCTAGATTTGTCTAAGATGTGTTTGGTGAGGTGAAGGAGCTTTAGCAGGGCTTTCCACCACGGAGCACTGGCAGTGTGCAGCCAACGTTCCTTTGCCTTTCCCACTGCGCCCCTTTTTCCTGTTTAATGCATTAGGAGAGGATTTGCCTGCCTTCATCTTACCTGCTTGCATAGTCAGGGAGGCTCAAGCTCTTGGGATGCCTTTGTGTCTCCTTGCTTGTTTTCCTTTTCCATCTCCTTCCTAGGCCATCTTCCCTCGCTGCTGGAGCTGTTTTGTGGCAGCTTTGTTCTTCAGTGTGCATTGTCAGCATTGCTCACTGAAGGAATAGCTGATCAATAGCAGGGCAGTTTTTGCTTTTTGACTTGGCTTTTTTTATTGCTTACTGGGATCTTTGCCCTGTGGATTTCCTTCACTGCAGCCCGCTCTACAGAGAGGAGGGAGAAGATGCTCAGAGTTCAGGTAGATGAGTCAAATTAAAAACGAATTGGAGAAGAAAACAAGAGTATTGTTTTGTTCTTACAGGAAGAATAAGGCATTAAAAACATGAAAAATCTCCTATGCGAGGCAGCAGTTTTGATAAATAGCTTAATTATGGTTTAGTAGTGAAATATTTCAGTGCTTCAGGAAAAAGCAGACGTATCAACAGCTGGAAAGGTGCTGCTTTGCCCAGAGGCAGGTGGAGGTGGTTCCTTTTGACTCGCAGTTGAAATGGTTGCTTTAAACTTTAAGAGCCAGCTCAGAAAACAGATTTACTGGAGGCTGACCTTGCTTTTTTGTCATGCATGACTGCATTTTTTCTTTCCCCTCAAGTCTAATTAGTTACCAGTTCTCTCTTGAAGGAAGATCTACTTTTGTAGGGAGCACATATCAGGCAGTCCATGAAACGTTTCTGTAACGTGTGAGAACTCCTGTAGGCTTTGGTGTTGGTGATTTAGATTTTAAATAGTATATAATCACTTGTCTCATTGTTCTCTGAAGACCTTTAAAGCCGTAGTAATTCAGATGAATTGATGCAAGCACCTTGCTGGCTTTAAGTTTCTTCCAGGAAGCCTGATAGAATGGCTCTTTGGAGTCCTTTGCATTCTGAGTATTCCAGACTCGCTCTCAGGAGGTGTCTGTCAGTTCAGGTTTACTTGCTAATGTTTCTGAACGTGCTTCTGAGTTCTTTGACCCCATTTTCCAAGTATTTGTGCTCAGAGAATAGGGTCAGAGCTGGTTATATTTATCCGTTCTTCATTGCAATAGCTTTTTCTCTAGCAATTGTTTCATATTAAGCTGAAGTTGAATTTTACTGGGTTTTTATTTTCTTATAAAATGAGTATCGCTTAAATTTCAGAAGTCTTAAGTGCACGTAGTTTTTTCCCAAAATATGTTACTCTTGTGATATTTCGAGAATAAAAAGGTTTATTTCTGCAAAGGGGATTGATAGATATAATTTTATTCAAGTTCTCTTGGTCTTTCCACGTTCCTGCTTTGCTTAAGAAGTGTGTTTGGAATCGGTATCAGTTCTGGGTGTCAGGTACAGGCGGTCTCTTTGGGCAGAATGTGTGTTTAACTCTGCTGCTGCTCTCATCACCTGCTAACGGGGTAGGTGTTCAAATGCCCCCTTCAGAGCGTGGCAATCTCAGCCGAGTAACTTGGAAATGGCAATACAGACCCAGCTCAGTTTATGGACTGCTTCAGCCGCTCGCGCGCGCACGGAATCCTTTTCCTCCCGCTGTTAATTGTAGAGAACTGGTAAAGAAAGCCAAGCCGAACGTGAGATAAAGGATAAATGTTTCTCTTTTGCTGTTTGCCGGGTTGCCCTGGGCGTGGTTTCTCCGTGCAGGCTTTTGCAGCCGGGTCTGACCGTGCCTCTTTTCCCTTGGCAGAGGAATTTCTCCATGTCCGTGAACAGCGCCGCCGTGCTGCGCTTGACGAGCCGCGGAGGAGGAGGAACGGTGGTGGGGGCTCCTCGAGGTCGAAGTTCCTCTCGAGGTCGAGGTGAGCTGTGCTGCACTGGCTCCAGGGTGTCCACAGCAGAGCTGGCCTCGAGCCAAGTGTTCTTTTTGCTTAAAGCTGTGAGAGTTTTCCAGCCAGGAGAAGGCGTGTTGTGCCTAGCGATGGTTCCACGGTTACCTGCCTTTGTCCCAGGTGCATGGGACAGCAAAAGGGAACGGTAGCTTTGGGGTGGAATACAAAATTCTTTGGCTCACAGCACTTTATTAAAAGAATAAAAGGAAATTATAGGGAGAGGGTAGAAAAAAATAACTATCTAGGGATGTATTTAAAGCATCGAGGTTGTAGTAGGTTGTGTCGAGTGTTCTGAAAAGCCATCTGCATTTGNCTGCTTCAGCCGCTCGCGCGCGCACGGAATCCTTTTCCTCCCGCTGTTAATTGTAGAGAACTGGTAAAGAAAGCCAAGCCGAACGTGAGATAAAGGATAAATGTTTCTCATTTGCTGTTTGCCGGGTTGCCCTGTGCGTGGTTTCTCCGTGCAGGCTTTTGCAGCCGGGTCTGACCGTGCCTCTTTTCCCTTGGCAGAGGAATTTCTCCATGTCCGTGAACAGCGCCGCCGTGCTGCGCTTGACGAGCCGCGGAGGAGGAGGAACGGTGGTGGGGGCTCCTCGAGGTCGAAGTTCCTCTCGAGGTCGAGGTGAGCTGTGCTGCACTGGCTCCAGGGTGTCCACAGCAGAGCTGGCCTCGAGCCAAGTGTTCTTTTTGCTTAAAGCTGTGAGAGTTTTCCAGCCAGGAGAAGGCGTGTTGTGCCTAGCGATGGTTCCACGGTGACCTGCCTTTGTCCCAGGTGCATGGGACAGCAAAAGGGAACGGTAGCTTTGGGGTGGAATACGAAATTCTTTGGCTCACAACACTTTATTAAAAGAATAAAAGGAAATTATAGGGAGAGGGTAGAAAAAAATAACTATCTAGGGATGTATTTAAAGCATCGAGGTTGTAGTAGGTTGTGTCGAGTGTTCTGAAAAGCCATCTGCATTTGTTAACATCCTGAGCATAAAGAGTTAATGGAGAGATGGAATTGAATTTGGGAGACATTTGAGTCTTGCCAGTTTTAGTGCATCCCTGTAGTTGATGTCTCATCCAGGATTACCTGAAACATTTGCAAATGAAGGGAGAAAATGTCCTGAAGCCATATTGCTAAAGGCAAACCGAGTCGTTAAACCCAGAGTTTATCTTAGCAATTCCTTTTCAATGTGTGCACTTCAGTGAACCCTTTTTGGGGGGCTTTATATATAAATATGATGGGTTGCATTTAGAATCCTAAGAAGCTAGTAACTTGGAAATACTGAGTAAATAATCTTGTCACCTCTGTCTTTGCAGGTGCTTAGGTGAGGTTTCTCCTAGAGCCCTTTTAAATTTAATTCTACGTGTCCTTAACGGGTAGTATTTTCAATAAGATCTTCAGAAAGTGCTTCATATATAATTAGATGCTTGACCGGAATTTTGCCTGGACTTAATGTGTTCTCTCATTTCTGTTCTCATTCCTTAATCCTGCTTTCTTTCTAGTTTACATCTCCCAGGTATTTGTAGGTTGTTGTCTCTCTTCTTGTGGTTGCTTCCCAGCCAAGATACGAATTTAAAGCTTTATGAGACTACAATTCAATTTTCCTGTTGCTTTCCCTTTGTTTGCCATTCTGTTAGCAAAAATGCTCAGGGTTTTGTTAAAAAAAAGTGTGCATATAAATACAGCTATAGATGTGTGTACTCATTTGGGAGCTATTGCTTTTTTGTTTTCACGTGTTTCTACCACCTACGTTTCACTTTTGCTAGGAATAAACGTATTGGCTAGTTTTTTTTAGATGCATCTAAAGTTAATTCTGTGAATTAAATTATTGCTGCTTAAAATTGGATTATTTGAGATCATATACCCACTAGTGTGCTCTCTAGTTTCAATATCAAGATACTCTGACCATTTCTAATTTGGTACACCCTTTATTTGCCTTTTAGTCAAATTTCTCTTGGTGTTCTTGCTGCACTTATTTGATGCACTTGCCATCCTTATGCAGAGAGCTGTTTTTTTTAATAGACCCCACTAGTTTCAGTGAGGTTGTCAGGCTAAATGTGGCAGAATATGGCTTCTGATGCAGGAGTTCTGAATTGTTGAATCTGCTGGTGTGCGTGGCTGTTTTGTTTGGCAGTGAAGTTTGGTTCCTTACATTTCAGTGGACAGAGCTTTAAGTGTGTGCAGCAGTTAGCTTTTAAGATTTGTTAAATACTAGCAAGAACTTGGTTGCAACAGGAATGGCTTTCACTTTCTTTTCTGTTTATCCTAATTTGATCTTTTCCTGTGTTGGAATTGTTATATGGCGTGGAATTGTCAGGCTGCTCTGACTTAAGCCCTAAAGGACACATTGCTGCAGTGAATTTCTTCAGCTTTCTGAGCTTTCCTTCTTTCACTGGTCCTGCTTGCTGCTCGTTCCTTCCCCTCTTCTTCCCCCCAGCAATCCATGTTGGGTACTAAGCAGGAGGAGTGTTCCCCAGGTTTCTGTATCTCAGCAAGGACAGGCACCATTTCCTAACTCCACACACACACACGGTGCTGTTGTAGCCAAGGATTTCTTTCCCGTAGTTACTGATGAAAATTCAATATAGGACCGTGGACATTTACAGCGTGGTTGTTTGTAAGCAGCAGGCTTTAAATGCCATTTGGTTTGGTTTTTTTTGGTTTTTTTTTTCAAGTTGCAGTGAAAAGGAGTTGAAATTTCTTGTGGGTTTGTTCACTAAATGAGCTGCCTCGCTTAACAGTTGGAGAACATTTTTATTGCGCTGCAGAATTGCCTGGGTTCAAAAGGTTTTCTGGTGTTTTCCATGAACTTCACACAGTTGTAATGCAGCAAAGCTGCTGCCGAGTCACCGTGGGCTTCATCTTCACCAAAATGAGATTTCTGCCTCCAAGGGACTTGCCACCACCACAGCAGGTGGTGGAATGTAGAGGAATTAACATGTGTGAGTAGATTTGTTAGTGAAGTTCCATGACTGGGGCACAAATCCCAGAGTGGTGTTGCTGCATTTGAAAAGAGGAGACGCAATCTGTGGTGGATTGGCAAGGGAGGAAATGCTGGGTTAACCAAAGGAGGGTTAAGGGTAGAGCCCCAAATGGGCTTCGCTTACCACGATGTAAAACTGCAGAAGAACACTCAGTGAATATTTTCTGAGCGCTCACCCCAACTTCTACTGGCCAGGCTTATGTTGCAGTCATGAGGATATGGTTGCCATGTGGAAGTTGCTTTGATTTTTGGTTTGGTTTGTTGGGTTTTCTTGGGGTTTTTTTAATAATTTATTTCTTTTTTAAAGTTGTCTCAGAAGAAACCAAGCGCTTGCACGTGACTCTTCTAATTGACTTGTTTTCCCGGGAGCTCCCTGTGGTGTGCAGTTAAGCCCTGTGCTTTGTGCTGGCAGGACTGGAATGTCAACATTCATGAATAAGAGCCTCAGATGAGGAGAGGTTTAAATAGTCCCCGGAATGGGCTGTAAGCTTACAGACACTTTGTTTTGTAGCTGTTCTCCCTTTTGGTTAAGGCTGTTATGAAGGGTCCTTTGCTTCCTGTTAGAGCTCTCTCCTCACCCACCCTCCTTGCCCTTTGTAATCTGTTTTTGCTGCTGTTGGAAAGTGTCCGTGGTGGTGTGAAAGTGTAACATTCAGGTATCTAGACAGCAGTAATTGACTACAGCTATTCTGTTTTCCCTGAACTGTGTTAGGACTGGGCTTTTAGATCCTAAACTCCAGTGGTGCTGTGATTTCGAGGATTTGCTTCTTGTATTCTGTAGGGTTTTGGGGTTTTTTGTAACGACAAGTAGAATGACAGATTGTGCTGTTTCTCACCCTCCTGCCTGTGTCTTGTATTTTTATTTAAATTCAAGCTTTTTTCGGGTTAGAGACTCAGCTGTTTCTATTGCAGTGTCCAGTGGATCGAGTCCTCATTCTGAGGCTTTTGAGCAATTACTGAAATACAGGTGACACATTTGCTGCTCTCCGTTGTCAAACAGAAGGGTTTATTGACATTTATTGGCTTGGCACGTAATACTTCGTGCACCTGCTCTGCTGCTCGTGTGCCAGGTGTTTTTTTGTTTTTTTGGGGTTTTTTTGGGAAGTGGCATTCTGTTTAAAATAAGCCAAGAAGAGCAGAAGCAGAATGTCCAATGGTGCCACATGGGGCTTTATCCTCCCTGCAGGCGTTTCTCCTGCCTTCTGTGACCAGCTGAGTGCCTGACTCTGCACACCTCACTTTCCCTCGCCTGGCTGCTTCTCCTGTGCAGCTCCAGAGGGTGTGTGGGGTGCTCTGCACACTCTGCTCTGCTGGGGCTGCCCCTGTGCTGCTGCTTTCTTTGCACGGGGTGGCCACGCAGCCAGGGCACAGAGGTGGCGTCAGTGTTCCCGTCCAGTCCCACCAGGCAGCCTTAACCTGAATTTAGGTGAAGAGATGAATGGTTTGGGACGTTTTGCAAGGTTATTTTGTAATTCAGACCGTTTTTTGCAAGGTTATTTTGTAATTCAGACCGTTTTAGTGGCTGAGCACAATTAAAATACTGACGGAATACAGGGGTGCCGAGTGGGGGGAGGTTTCTCAGGCTGTGATTTCGTGTATTTCTAAGTGGCCATAAGCCACGCTGCTGGTAAAACAATTGGTTCTTGCTCTTGTACGTGAATCTGCTGGCTGTGGTGGTGTGTGTGTGCTCCCAGCAGGCAGCGTGCACTCGCCACTGCTCACCCTGCAGCGCTGCTCCCACTCACTCTACAAAATCTGCTTTGTTTCTGTTGGGAAAACGTGTGTAGCTTCCCACCTCTGCTACCTCAGAGACAGGAGATGAGTCAGTGCCTTCGTTCTGTTTTGACTCTGAGCTGCTTTTGCTTTATTATCTCTTGGGAGAGGAAGGAAGAGAGCTTTCCTCTAGTGAAGAAATTAGGCAAAGATTGCTATTGCATGAGCTGCTGAGGCTTCTCTGGCTTTGATTTGTGAAGAATAAAAACTTGGAGTCCTTTTCCAGGGTTTGAGGGGATCAATACCATGCTGGTTTTCATGTTGTATCACCTCTTCCTATTTCTTGCCTGGGCAATTTGTTTGACACTTTGTCAGCCTTGCAGGATCAGTCTTGCCATAGCAGAGGTGTTTCTAACAACACGCAGAGCTCTGCTGGTTCTTTGATTTCTTCTCTCTTACCTTGAGTGCTCAGTCAGCTCCTCTGCTTCTCCCCGAGCTGGTGTAAAACCAGGTATGCTGAACGTGGCCTGGGCTTGCTCGGCTCCACGCTGTCCACAGCCTGGCAAAAAAAACATGCTCTGTTTTGTCCACAGCCAAAAAAAGGCATTTTGGCAGGAGGAAGACTGAGGAAAACACCCAGGTGAAGGGGCTCAGCTGCCAGATGCTTGCAGCTCAGCACATTTCCTGAACCAGATGTGGTCTCTGTTAATGAGTTTTGTTTCTCTTTCCTGAGTTTCTCCAGTCTTTATCTGAACTGGGGCATCCTCTGTGGTGGGGAAGGGTGCATCTCTGTGATTCTGGGAGACCTGACCCCGCTCAGCTTTGCTGGTGTTAGAGCAGGGTAGTTTTGTCTGAAGGGGATGTTCAAGTTGTTCTTTATACACCCTGCAAGCTGTTCTGCCTGATGCAAAAGCAGTTGGGTATTGAAAGATCCCGACTGGATTATCTTTGGATCGCTTTGCTTTTTCTCTGCCTGAAAAGCAATTTTCTGCCCTTTTCCCCTGCCACCCCTTCGAAGAGATTTGGTATAGAATAGTAGAGGAACTGCTGCTGAACTGATTATTTCAAATTTTTCTAGTCTAAGGTACTGAAATACAGTATGATTCCTTGATGCATCCAGGTGACTTTACATTTTCAACGTAGAGGATTTTTATTAGTACTTTCTTCAGAAGGCTACGAGAACTGGAGAGCATTCTGATGTTTGTTTCCCGTTTCATTTGGTCATTCCGTCTTACTCCTGCAGATCCCTGGCCAGGTTTGCACCTCGTGCTTTGAGGTGTCGTTTTCCTTGAAGCCAGGAAGAGAGAAATGATGAAAAGATTGGTGCTTGAGATGCTCACCCAGCCAAGAATTCCTGTTCCCAGGTGCTTTTTAGGTTCTGGAGCTTGACTGTGGAGACTGCACGTGCATATATAGCAGGGCATTGTCCTGACAGCTGCCTGGTGGATATTCCCCTTGTTCATCTTCTTCCCACGACACCTTGGAGCACTGAGCTAGCTGAGGAGAAAGCTGCCATCTCTTCTGCTGGAGCCATGTGTGAAGCAGTGTTTATCTTTTGCAGATGTGGAAACTTGAGCCCAGCCATTAATCTCACCAGTGCTGGGAGTTGTTTGGAGAGGCTGGAGGTGGATGTGGGTGTTGTTTTTCTGTTGTGTAGGGCTTTGTTTTCTTTTTCCCGAGCACCCCGTGCCTTCTCAAGCCCTGAAGATGTGTTTTGAGATGCTTTGCTTGAGGATAGATCTGAAACCTTTTTGGCCTGAGGCCTGGTACTTGGTAGCTGCCTATAGAGAGTCATTTTCGGAAAAGGTCAGCAGGATAATTCTTCATTTTGACCTGCTTATAGCCATCCTGTGATCCTTCTTTTATTCCCATTCATCCTGGGGGCAATTTTTTGCTGGCAGTCGCTAGAACTTAATAATAGTGGTGAAGCTTCCTTCTCCTTTATGACCCTCGACAGCAATAATTACGAGTCCATCCACAGTGCAGTGCCAGTATATGAGAGCGTGCTGTTAAAAATAATCGGATTTTTTTGTGTGTGAGGCACACACGTGCAATGTGGATGTTGTGTGAGCAATGCATACTTACTTGGTAATTTCTCTTGGGTAAGTATCTGTGTTTTTCTGCATCGTATTTATTTCAGAATTGTTTGCCTGTTCTGTCTGGTCTTGCACTTCTGGATAAGAATTTTTGCATAAGCCTCTTTCTTCAGCCGTTGCTCCTTTTTCCTTTTGTTCCAGATAATTTCACTGGGGCTTAAGACTGCAAGATTAGTTCTCAGGGACCCCAGGAAAGGGAAACCTACCTGATTCTTTCAACTTCTATTATTATTTATACAAACACTTGTGTTTTTTGTCTTTTCAGGCAGAGGCCGAGGAGAAAGCGGTTTCTACCAAAGAAGTTTTGATGAAGTGGAGGGTGGATTTGGGCGAGGAGGGGGCAGGGAAATGCACAGATCACAGAGTTGGGAGGAAAGGTAACAGAACTCTAGCCCTTAAAGTTTTTTACACACATCTGTTCAGCTTCCATTTGTGCCTTTTGACTTCATAAAAAAACACTCTAGGAAAGGTAATTAGTTATATCTGTGAGTGAAGTGTCTGAATTTCTAAGATGGAGTCAAACACAGTAATGTTTCTTGAGGCTCTGGAGAAGGTAAAAGAACATTTCTTGCAAAGAATTTCTCTGCCGAGTTCCTGCGAAGAAGGAGCTGACTTTAAGAGAACATAAATGACCACGGTTGCAATGGAAGTGCTGGTGCTGAGGATTTGCTTCAGTTTTAGTCTTGCCATTGTTCACATTGAAAACCTCCCCAGTTCCCAAGGGCCGTGTGTGCATTGGTGCTCCTGAAAATTGCACATCTAAAGGTACTGGCCATCGAGCTCCAACACTTAAACAAAGTTCCCACCAAGTAAAGCAAACCAGCCAAACCTAGACCTAAAATGAGTTCTTGGAGTAGTTCCAAAACCTGATTTGAAACTTCTATTCTGCCTTTCTAGGGGAGACAGACGCTTTGAAAAACCAGGGCGAAAAGATCCAGGTATGGTTTCCTTACTGTGTGGGCAGAAAATGGGAGGGAGGAGCAGGGTGTGTTTGGGGGAAGGGACCTGTACATGTATCAGCCTTTCTTGTTGCTCCCAGTGTATTGTTGATACAAGATTCATGATACTGTGCCAGGTTGCTGAGTGTGTTCTCCAAGTGTTGTTTCTCTTACTTTGTGGTGTTCTCGCTATTGGACGTGTAAGTGTGGTAGGTAAGAAACATGTAGTGCAAGGAGGTTGGGTTTATTTAACTTAGCTGTGATGTCTACAACTGCAGCTGAGTTCCTGTACCTCTGGGAAAGAAGCCTTTGCTGGTCTACAGGTGTGCTGTGCTGATTCACCTTTTTAGTGCAGCTTTAGACATTCCTCTGTGGGCTCTTCTGGTCCCCAGGACTTCTTCACCTTTTGAACTTATAATTTTTTAAAACGCTTGCTAGGGTGAGAGAGATCCCAGCAGTGGCCTAAGCTGGATATACTGTTGATCACATGAGTCGGATCATCATCTGCACCTCCTGCTCAGTCTGGTTTTCTGCTCTCCTGCCTCTTGTTCCTCCCCTGCTCTGTTTCTGAAGCGCTTCACACCGGCACAATATTCTGGCAGAGTGCTCCATCCCTAACTGTGGCCCAGTAGCTTGGAGCTTCCCTCTGCCCTGGAGCTGGAATGGGTTTGTCATTTTGGGGGTGGAACACAGCCGTGATGGTTCTGGGTGTGGTGAGAAGGTGGGGGCAGCTCTGCCCGCCTGGTGCCTGCAGTGCCTTCTGCCGAGCAGGCTCCCTGTTGCTCATTCTCTGGGACGCCCCTTCTCTTTCTCCACGGCTGTTCCCACCTGCAGGGAGCACAGCTGGGCCTGCTCAGGGGCTCTGTGCTACTGAGAGCTTACTGGCAGTGTCTCTTCTCTGTTTGGGAGCCTGGAAATCTTTGGCTTTGCTCAAGGAGCCTTGGCCACACACCCTCCTTGGTAATACGCTGAGAAAGCATAGGTTAGAAAAGATCACTGCAGGTTGAATTTAAAGACAAACCCAAAGAGAGCCAGTTGTCATTCGAAGTTGGCTGGGATGTGTTTTAATCCTTGCGTAGCTGTTCGTGTTTTTGTAGTAAGAGTAGCACGAGTTGCCATATTTATAGTTCCTGGATTGCCACGGTGACACCTGCCCTGGAGGTTTGCTGTCAAAGCCCTTCCAGTCCTGTCTCTGTGTAGTAGTTGATGTTTACAGCTTCTCAAGAGTGCTTTTATTTTTCTGCTTGTTAAGTTGGATGTCAGCACAAAATTAGGATGGGTATGGAGGATGCTTCTAGAAAATAATTTGATGTTGGTTAGAGACTGACCAGTTTTAAATGTCACTAGGGAGACTTCAGGCTTTCTGTGTATCTTAATATTTGGAAATTTTTTCAGGAAAAAATAACAATAGGAGAAAGTAAGTGCTGCTGAGATTTCAGGGCTGCATATTTTACAAAAGAGAAATGGATGTAGAAGTGATACCTAGTACGGTTGATTTGGTTTAATTTATTTAGCTCTTTCTTGTTGTTGTGATTAGAAATATAACAATTCCAGTTCCAGGCTATAGAATATAGCACGTTTCTGATAAAGATAGATAAAAATATTGCATTTTGGTATAGGACCAGATGTATATCTCAGTTGAAATTGAGGAGAATTTGCAATGTAAAAAATGTCCTCAGAGAAACTGACTTCTGCCAGGGGTTAGTCTGCAGCTAGTGTAGGTAATTTTGTTTGTGGCAATTGCTAGTGATGGGGGCTGTTGACTGCATCTTTCTTTAGGGACAGTGCAATTCATTGGGACCTCGTGGTGAGACATGATATTATTATTATTATTCTCAAATTATGGAGCTTTTGGAGTACCCAATGACTCTTCTTTAGTCTCTTGCATTTCTGCCAGTCACTGTGAGAGGCAAAGGGCCTTCAGTGTTTCTGAAGTTTTACTGTAAAACTGTTATTTTTACAATATCCTTGTGGTGTTAGGGGCTAACGTTGCAGTAAGTGGGCAGACCCTTTCCCTCCCCTGTACTTGCAAAGAGAGATGAGATGGAGAGCACAGAAATACTGACAAAGTGTTGGTCTGTTCTGCCTCAAACCTTGGGTAATTACAAGTAGCTACTGTTACGTAATGGCTTTCCAGTGACAAAATATTTGGAGTGTGGGAGGGGGATCCAGAGGTGTCAGCAGAAGTGCCAGGTTAACAACAGGCACCAGCGTCCACACAAAGCAGTGGGAGCAGAACGGGAAGGAGTTGCCAGGCAGGTTATCAGTCAGGCTCACCTGCTTTAGCAGATGCCTGTACTGGTTTGTGTTACCCTGGTTAAACTCCTTAGTTTAGGAGTTTAAACCTTGCTGCAGTCTTGCCTCGCTGTTTCACAGGGGCTTGGATTCAGATTATGTAATTTACTGAGTTCCCAACTTTCTCACACTCTTTGTTCTGGATGATCCCATTAGAGAATTGTTAAAGAGATCAAATATTTAAACCTCTGGGTATTTGTAATGGAGGACAATGCAAGAACCCTCAGTTAAAAATCGAGAGATTAAAGAAAATGATAGAGATTTAACAAATACTTCTCAAATACGATCAGTATGCTGTTGTTAAAAATTAATGATTGCTTTTTCAGTGCTCACAACAGTTTGCAGAGTCACATTTGACTGATTCTCAGCATAAACAGTCTCTGTTCCTGGTTTCAGCATGCAGATTGAAGAGGCACAGAGTATCTGCAAGTTCCTCTTGCAGATTGCCACAGTTCCGACAGACTTCACTTAGAACCCAGATTGTTTCTGGAAGGCTGAGGCCATTAGCAAAGAAAATGAGCAAGTTGCTTTCTTGAGCACGTCCGTCTCCTCACAAAAGCTGCTTAATTTTCTCTGCAGCCTCCTGCCTAATACCAGCTTAGTAGCTGAAGTGATTTGATTAGTTACCAGCAGTTACAGACTGGTGGTGAATACTTGTTAGGTCGTTGAAAGAAACCTGGTAAGTCAGTCAGTTGTGGAACCTGGTTGAGTTCTGAAGTTAGTGGGTCTTGGTTGGGTTCAGGAGACTTGAATATAAAAGGTTTTTCAAGTGGCCATAGAAAGGATGTTGAATTTCTTTGCCTGGTGCTTTCCCTCGCTCTGCCTGACTTGTTCTCCTGCCATGCCTTGCTGGCAGGAGCTGCATTCACAGAAGGTTCAGCACAGGTTTGCTCTTGCTGTTCAGGTATGGAGTGCTGTGTTGGTGCATCAGAGCCCATCAGCAATTTTCCTGGGCTTCTACTCCAATCTGGGCCGTGGCGGATTTCCAGTACTTTCAGACATCCACGATTCACCAGTTCTCTGGAACTGTAAAAGCACTGTTAGTATATTTTCTGCCCTTGTTCATAGTGCTTTGTCTAATCTGCTTCTGCAGTGTCATTCAGCTTTGCATTCCAAAATGTAGTATATGAGGATTGCCTTTAGCATATGCTAGCAACGTGTTTTGTCTTTATACTTGCTGTTGTACTCTTTTTTTTAAACCAAATCTGTGAAGAGAAAATTATTTTAAAGCCAGGATGACTCTGAAGTATGAAGTCATGTGGAAATCAAGCAGCACAGCCCACCTTAGATTAGATGTGAATGGAAATTGGAAATAGTGTTGTGTAGCTTTGGCTCTAAAGCATGGGATTAGAGTCCCATTTGATGTATGGGCAAAACAATTCCTCACCCAGAATAGTGTCCAGCAGCATGCCCAGTGCTTCCCACAGAATATTGCCCTATTTCAGCCTTGGCACAGGAGGCTGTTTCTGTGGCTCCTGCACTGGTTTTGAATTTGTAGGACTCTTATCAATGTCTTGCGTTGATGGAGAATGTGGATCAAATGCAAGAAACAATTAAAAATTACTGGTGTTGACACAAGGGTGGCAAAGTGCTCTTTAACCTGTGTATGAGTCAACAACAATAAAAAGGCTGTGATGGAAAGGGATGGAAGCAGTGTCACTTGGTAGTGTGCTACTCTCCAGGCTCCCCTCTAGGTAGTCATGGGTGCTTGTCCATAGAATTAAGGTTGAAAAAACATTTTGGGAGTGTCTGTGATAAATCAGATCTGTCTGAAATTGCAGTGGGGGAAGGCAACCCTTGAACTCTTTTGGAATGAGAGCAGCAGCCTGGCCCTTCTGCCTCATTCCCAACCGTGTGGGGAATGCCTCTGTGGCTCCCCAGAGCCTAAACTAAAGGAGCTTTTTGCCAACCCCGTTAGGGTTATGGACACACCTGAGCTGGCAGTTGTGTGCCTTGAGAAGAATTCAGTTTGAACTATCTCATCAGATAGCTCGAGCCCATTTTTCCTGCTGCTGACCACTCGGGTGAGGTTCTGAGGGAGTGTGTTTGGTCATGTCTTACGCTGTTGTCAGTGAAAGTTGCTATTTGTGCCACGTGGGCTTCTGGGGAAAGTCTTCTACCTTTGAAAGGTGACTTTATTTTAATTCTGCTTGGTTAGACCTAATAGGCACTGCTTTTGCTGAGAGCTTGTCCATCCTTGTGGTTTTCCTTTAGCATCTTAACTTTCTTAGGAGCTTCAGAACGGCATCTTAATTGCACTAGGTTTATGAGGCACTTAAATACAGAAGTCTCATGTATGGTTTGTTTTAATTTTTTATTTCAAAATTGATTCAAGTGTCTCTAAATATTGTTGTGCTGTGTGTACAGGCAAAGATTGATGTTAGAAAGCATAAAATATCAACGGATGCAGTTCTACTTCTCATATATAGTGCATCCTTCTGGGTCAGATATACTCGAGACAAGCAGCGCAAAGGTGAAAACATGTGGAATGTATGGGCCTTTTTAAAAAAACCCCCTACATTCATTCATTAAAAATAGTCTTTTTTTTTTCCACTGCTAAATAATTTATTCAGTGTTTTCAAATAAGAAAAAATTTCCATTGCAGTATGTGTCATATACACCCAGAGTTTTTGATAGTGTCTTCACAGACCTGTCTGGGAGTGAGATGTTCTCTTATTTGGCAGAATGAAGAACTGCACTTAGTGTTTAAAATTTTGCTTAATAAGCACAGCCCGAGTGCCGTTCGCTGCCGTGGGAGATTGGCAGGACTTGCAGCCATGTGAAAAAAGATGTCAGCCTGTATTCCCAAGGAGTTAGGAGAACAGCAGAGCTGGGCTCTTGGATGAGCAAATGTACCCATACCGGAACGCGTGGGTTTCATGAGTGACCCCATCTTGTTTTCTGCTGTTGTTTTGTTGTCCATTTTGTCACGAGCCGCTTAATTATGACTTGGGTCAGCTTTGGGAGTTTTGAAGATCTCTCCTTTCGTGGTCAGTGCAGCTTTGATGATAGTCTGGTGAATTCAGCAGGTAGCTCTTCTAATTTCCCAATAACTTAGTGCTGTGATTCATGCTCCTGACTTTATCGTGGGTGGTTAACGCAGCCTCTCCTCAGTGGGCACACAAGTTCTCTTCACACTGTATCTCACCTTGTAATCAAAAGGATGGGGCTGCAAGAGAGAGATCACTAGGAGATGGCAGGGCAGGCTGGGAAGTAAGTTTAGAAACGGAACCCGCAAGTTTAATGTAATAACAGTTATAAAAAGCCCGAAGTTCAAGGTCTGTTATCTCTACTCTGTGAAGCCAGTCTCCGAGAGCTGGAAGCTGTCGGAGTGCTGTCCATTGCTGCGGATCTCCTTGTCAGTCCTCTTTGGACTCTTGGAGGCAGCTGCAGCCGGCAGCTCGGGAATAGTCTTATCGAAGTTCTCCATCTTGATCTGGTACTCGCCCTTGGCGTTGCGGGCGAGCAGGGGCGCGAAGCGGTGGTACAGCATCATCTCGGACGGGAGGTAGGATGTTTTCCTCTGACACGTTTCTCCCGTGCCCTCCTGCAAGGCCGACAGGCAGACGACCAGCTCGCAGTGGTGAGGAGCTTCTCTTTGGAGGAGAGCAGCCAGCGGGCTGGAGGCAGTCAGGGAGTGGGAGTAGGTCAGCGGGAACACGAAGAAGGGACACTTGTCCGCGGTGACGCCGTCCAGGTGGAAGTCGACGCTGGTTTGGTGCAGCTGGCCGCTCTCGTGCTCTCGGTAGAGTATAGCAGAGATCTGCACGCTGGTCAGGGGGCTGGAGCGGGTGTTGGCCACCCGGAACAGGAGCTGGGGCTTGCCCTCGGCCAGCGCGATCACGGCGCAGCGCGAGAAGCGGATGGAGCGAGCCCGGTTCTTGGGGCGCGCGATCTTGGCCACGAAAGCACCTGCAAAGAGCAAACTGGGGCTGAGGCTGGAAAGAGCGTGCTTGGAAAAGTGTTAGGTTGGCATCATATTAACCTGCTTTTGTTCGAGAAAGGGTAGCTTTCCTAAAATGCCGCTTTTTCTAAATTATTATTAATATTTGGGAATTAACTGTAGCTGTAAGGAGGCTGTTAGCTTGCCGTAGGAACTGACCTCAATATGTTACACCATAGAAGCTCTTTCTCATACGCAGTAAGCTAACCTGTTTGTTTTCAAAGTATTTTAAATTACTTTAAGGGTGAAGAATATTTTGAGGAACTTAAAGTACCTCAAAGAAGCTGTGACCTTGTAAAAACTTTGATTGCATCGGGTACTGAGCACTGCATAGACACTGAGTTCAAGATGAATGAAGATAGCTCAGCTAGACAAAAGTATACTTTAAAAGTCAAAACAAATTGACTTTACATATTCTAATTATATGGTAATAGCGGAGAGGGAGAACGGCATAGGAAATAAATGATTAAGCCTGATATGCAGTGATTGGCCCACCAGTATTTTCCAGTGAATATTGAAATTCTTAAATCCAGATACTGCTAACACCTAATTTGTCTCTGGTCGATTAAAGGCGTTTAACTTAGAGTACTACACAGCTGAAATCTTGTCACCCTCGCAGTGCCCGCTTTAATTGCTCCTTCATCCCTCAAGATGAGCAGTATTTCTTTCTAGCTCCGCTCCCGGACGCGAGGGTCGCGCCTGTTGTTTGTGAGGGTGTGCAGTTAGGGGGGGGTTACCTGTGAGGAAGGCTTCCAGGATGAGCCCCAGGATCATCTGTGTTGCCAGCAGAGCGATGGCGCTGGGACAGTCCCCGCTGGGGAACATGGTGCCGTAGCCGATGGTCAGCTGCGTCTCCAGGGAGAAGGAGAAGGCGGCTGCGAAGCTGGTGACGTACTTGACACAAATAGTGTGGTTGGCGGGAGGAGAGTCGTGGTCCAGCTCCAGGTCCCCGTTCATCTCGGCCAGCAGGTACCAGAGCACCGCAAAGAGCAGCCAGTGGAGGATGAAGGAGGCGGAGAAGACGAGCATCATCCACCTCCAGCGCATGTCCATGAGTATCCCCCAGATGTCTCGGAAGTAGGCCCTGCCCCGGGCGCCGCCGGGCTGCAGCGTGCCGTGCCCGTCCTTGGTCACCAGCCTCGGGGATCTCTGGGCCAGCAGGGGAGCGCTGCATTTGATGTTGTTGCTCTCCGTCGGGTCTGTCGTCATCTTCTAGAAAGGAGAAGAAAGGAAAAAAGGTGACGGCGTTGCCACGTCTTTTGTGTTTTGCCTAACGTTCACAGCTTCTGACACATCAGCGGGGGTAGAAATAGTGCAGCCAACAAAGGAGGGCTTATACATTGCTGTCCAGAGAAGATTAAGTCAGGAGCCTGGAGAGGAATTTACCACTGTTTGTGGTAATACTTTGCTGAAAAAGATTAGGTTTAAAAATCTGACTGCTTCTCAAATTCCCCCTGCTTAGTTGTTTAAATATACATTTCATACTTTGCCTTCCTAAATTTACATTGGAGTCACATGCTTTCATTCTTTAAGGGTGAATGGGATGGGATTAGGCGTAGTGTGTGAAAAGAAACTGAGTTTTGCTGATTATATCAGATTTTGTCACTTCTTTTGAGCAGTGTGCAATAATTTCCCAGTACTATTATAAATACTACTCACAACAGTATCGTACTAAGGAAAGAGTGTTTATTGTATTATTTCTGTAACGTGTTCCTGCGTTTTAGGGGAATGCTGTGCTTCAGCCACTAGCCCTTTGTGCCTCTCCTGGCTCAAGAATTGTCTGCTGTCTGCACCCACCCATGTCCAGTTAAACGTAATTACAGTGTTCAGGACAGAGCTGCCTGTGGGAGCCTGAGGCTGTTTATGTAAGGCTCAGGTAAAAGGAGGGCAGGAGAGCAGTACAGAAAACGCTCACGACATAATTTCCAGTCTAGTCTGCCCGAGGAGTGCTATTTTTATTAGTGACCAAATAAAACAGGGCAGCAGGCATATGGGAGTGAAGGTGAAATTGCAGATATGGGAAGCAGAATGGATACCTGTAGGTGTCGGAGGTGTTAAGCTCCTTGGTTTGCTTTTAAACCTCAAAGCTTGTGCAATTTGCCAGAGTTGGTGAATGCCTTTGGAAAAGACAGCGGTCATCTGAATCCATACATTTTGTAAGTGCTGGATGTTTCAAGTTCACCTGGGACAGATTAAAATTAGGTCCAGGTTTGTGTAAAACAGAGGCTATGTGATGTGTACAACCTGTTGAAAGAAGGTTGTGAGGAAGCTTGTTTGTAGAACAGCAGAGCATTGAAAAATACATGTGAATTCTGCAAGTGATAACTCCATATGGTGTGTTTAGTCAGTTTTGGTTTCCTCTCAGTTTTGACTGTTCTTTGAATGATGGCTGTTTCATTACGTTTTCTCATAGAGGAATTGGATTTTTCCCTTCCAGCAGTGTCGTCTTAGTTTTCTCTTGAAATGCATTAGAAGTAAGGATCCTGAAATTCAGAATGAATTTATGGTAGGTGAAAATTTGTCTTATGGTCTTTGATCCCATAAACCAGCAGGTTGCATGACTGTTTGCTTAATCTTCAACCAAATTGTAGTAATTACAGAACATCCTCCCTTGCTTTAACTTGTGTTTAATGCCTCGTGAGAGATGAGGACTGATGTCACAGTGACTGTTTAGCCGAGTTTTTGTTTTTCTTCTGTAGCTTCTCAAAACCATCCAGCTGTTACAGCTGTCAACGCCATGGTCAGAGGGAGCTGGAGAAGATGATGGGCTGAGTGGAATTGGGTGGTTTTCCCCCTATTTTAAATTTTCCAATTCACTTCTCCCAGGGGCAGTGTTTTGAAACCATTCCCCGCGTCAGACACTGCAGTGGGTTGGCGGGGTTCTCCTGGTAGCAGGCTCCTTTTCTTGGGGGGGTTTGGTTGCAATCCACGCAGTTTATGGCGTGACCCCCCACCTTCATGGGGCTGGCTCTTGGATCTGCCCCACAGCTCCCTGCATGGCCCTTCCCAGACTGTGCTGCACAGGGACCTGAGTGCAATTAGCCATGCTGCAGCTGCCAGTGATTAGTGACTGGGCTGTGGAGCACAGGGCTAAGGTTCACATGAGCCCTTCTGGAGGCCATGAGGAGCTGGGAGATGGACATTTCTGGGTGGGAAGGGTGATGGGGACCACGCTCAAAAGGAGCTCTGAACAGTGCCTCGGTGCTAAGCAGTGTCAAGAAACACTCCCTTGTTTGAGTAGAGAGCACTTAGAGAACAAAATGCCTCCGAGTGCATCGTGCATTCAAAACAAACCACCAAGCCACCAATAAACCCAAAACAACAAAACACAACCAAAAGCCAAAGCTCGTGTTTTTCTGTAAATTTTTGTGGTAATTTGAGGGCAGGATCCGCTTTGTAGACTCCAAGCCATTTGGGTTTACAAAACAAATAGATGTTGTGAAAATTATTCTGATGCTGACTGATTGGTGACAGAAGCCTTTTCTGTGGTGTTATGTACATTAAGAAAAAGGGAAAACAGTAGTTTGTCTCTAGTTTGAGCACTACAGACCTAGAGCCAGTGCTGTCAGCATTGCAGGATCTCAGATTTTATCCATTAAGGAGCTTCTTAGAGCGGTGATCAATCACTTAATGTTGTCTTAAACTCTGACAAACATCAGACAGGTTCTTAGGGATTTTTTCAGTGGGGGATGATTGATTCCTGACAGATTTTGAAGGCACTTGAGAAAGACAACCTACATTAGCCCTGAACAGCACATTGCAGAGACTCCCGAGCAGGTGAATTTGCCTTCTGAGGTTAACTAGGTTCTGGTTATAGGTAGAGTGCTCTTGATTTTTCTAACCTAGGACTGTTGAAAATGTTATTTTTCTATTTCAGTGGCAGGGATAGCATTGGAAGTAAGCTTAAGTTCCAAACCCCCTTTTTTCAAGCGCTGTTGATAGATGAAGAGCCACAAGTCTTAGCTTCTTGGAGTGAGAAAACCAGATGAGAAAATGCAGATGGACTTAGAGAGCAGAGCAGTGCAGTTGGGTGAGAGGAAGAGGCGAAAGAGCAACTGCCCCGTGGGAAATAGCTTACCCAGGGTGGAGGGAGGATCAGTCCCCTGTATTCTCAAAAGCACAGGCAGTTTAAGAGCAGATGCAACTTGGAATTTAGAAAGTGTTAACGTCTTCTAACGTCAACACCTAACGTCTTCTAACACCCTACCCAACTCCTTTCCTTGCCCATACTCAAAAAATACAGGTGCCTTCTTTCCTTATTAGCGATAAATAATCAACTTCAGTACAATTTGGACCACCTGATTGGATCCCCTGCCTGGTTCTTGATGACCCCACGTTAATCCCAGGTTTAGTGTATGTTTTAGGAAGGACATTCAACTTCCACTTGAACAGAGAAATTCTGTGTTTGCTGGAGAATGTTTGTCTCCACTCTAACGGGCTGTTTCTTATCCAGGTTTGTTCAGTGTTCTCTCTCAACAACCTTTATGTCATGTTCTGCTTTTCCTGCTTCCTGACTTATGCAGCTGCTGATGCTTGAGGTGTTTCTTGTCCCTCTGTCTCTCCCCCTGACTAGACAGACAGGAGCTGTCAGAAATCACTTTTCTAACCCTCTTTTGGCATGCTGACCAGTCCCTTATCGCACGTTTGCTGGGTCTAATCCTTCCTGTTTACCTTCTCTTGAAAGCTGAATTATCACCAACACCAGAGTGTCTGTCAGTTCTCAGCTTTTTTTGGTTTTTAGTCTTTTTATCACCTGGTCCCTCATCCTGGCTTCTTTCTTCTATGCATTCCTCTAAGACAAATCAAGGCAGAGTGAGCAGTAATCTTGAAAATAGCACAGATTCCTTCTTCTAGCAGCGGGGCAGGTTCTAAACTGGTTGGCTGATGATTTATGTGTGATAAAGCCTTGCCTTGCAGCTTTGGGATGTTGCATTTCTGAAATTCACGGTCCAGCACGTGGCTCTCCCCCCAATCTTCGCCTGTTTGATCGAGGTCTTCCTCGTGTTGGAACAGCCTTTATTGCATTCCTATTCCGTGCCCCCACGCCGATTTCCTCTCCTTTCCTCTCGCTTAGCTTGTTCTTAGACTCGGGGAGGGTTGCAGGGAAGCTCGCTGGCAGCGTTTCATTTTTATGGAATGATTTTATTCTCAGCTGGAGGCGTTGGACGTGGCCCTCGCAGCTCCGTGCACGAACGCAGGAGCTGTGCTCAGTTCTGCACTGCTGCCCGACTTGCCCAGCTCCCCATCCTAACCAAATCTGTTCTAGCTGACCTTGGGGAGGAGGGATTTGAAGCATTTTATGCCGCGCTGCTCCCTTCTGATGGGAAAGCTCTTGAGGAGCTGCCGTTCCACCCCAAAGGCTCCTTCTCTCTGCAGCATGGCCGGCAGGTTTGCTGGGGCCTGGGCGGTGGCCCGGCCCTCTGGGGAGGATCTGTACATTCCCTCTCTGCTGGCCTGGCTCTGCAGGGTCACCTTCCAGCTGCACCTTTCACCCTTGCGCGCTCGGAGCGGGGATTAGGCGGCTCTGCTGCTGCCTCTGCTTTGCAGCAAGAACAGACTGAGTTGCATATGCCCCCTGTATTTTTAAAAGGTGTTCTTCGTGCTATTTAAATGGCTGTTCCTGTTTTTAGGTTGTGTATTTTTAATTTTTTTTTTAGACTGAATGGCCGCCCTTGGAGATGGCGTTATTATTATTAGGAAATGAAGGTTTTGTCAGCATGGATGACATGAATCATGTGATGTACATTACATGAGAAATGTAGGAAGCAATTCAGCTCGAGAAGCTGCATTGGTTGAAAGTTTATGCTCCTGTTGTGAGTAGAACAGTTAACATTTCCAGAATTTGTGTCCTTTTGGTTTGTAGGTAATGCCCCATTGAGATGAATGGAAGCAGTTTGTGACAACACTGTTACTTCTGAGCAGTGTGCAGAATTAAGATAAGGTTTCAGGGCTGTTACATTTATAGGTAGGTCTTGTAGAAACAGAAATGTGAATTTGTTGACCCCAAGTTACATTTCTCAGAGCAAGTACCTTAAAGAATAGGATTGTACATTTGACTTTCTGTGACAGTTTATTACAGAATGCACTTTAAAGAAAAGAGATGGTAAAATAGGAGAGCATGTCTCCTTTTAAGGCTGCTTAGATACTTAATTTTTGGGAGGCTAAATAGTGCTACATTTTATATATAATGTATTTTCACATAAGTGCTCTGGGGATCCATTTGAACCCTAAACCTGAGTGGACCAACTAGTCTGGCCACTTCTAGAGAAGCACAAAAACAACATTTAAACAGTCTTGAGAAAGGCTTTAAAATATTCTAATATATATTAAATCCTTACAACAAAACTTAAATACAGAATTTAATACTGATAAGGGAGGAGTAATTTAACAGTTAGAAGGGAGAGTTTTAATTTGTGATGGAACTGAATGCTGAGTTATGAGTGCAGCAAGGTGAGGATGGTTTGTTCATAGTTCTTGGCCAATTTCAAGACACCCAGCTGCTGTAGCTGGAGCTTGCAAATGCTCCCTATGTACAGAGCCTTTCCAAAACTTATCTCAAAAACTTTCTGAAAAAATACTGCACAAAGACTTTGGTTTTGCTCTGTGTGCTCTTAGGACTATGCTCACCTGAGAGCATTTTGTTTCTTTTTGAGGGGTAAAAATCAGCAACCGTTTTAAGGTGATACTTAGTTTAGCAAGCTTTAGAAATAAAACTCTGGCTCTGAAAAGATCTTTGATTACTCTCACTAAAGAGTGACAGAACAATTCAAATTGTACGGTAAAGAAAAAAAAAAGATGGTTTTGTGTACTTACCAGTCTTCAGAGGGTCTCTGTGCGGGAGGAGGGGATAACCTGGGCTCCAGGACAGGGACTGCTCTGCTGTACTGGTCCCAGCACTAGCAAGAAACTTCCCACAAGTGGTTGGGCAGAGATTTTTAAAAAACCCTCAAAACCTTTAAAAATGGGTTTGTATGTCTCATTCCTGTGTTTATATGCTGGGGGGATTGGTTTCCATCTGAAGCTGATTGGATTGGTCATTTTGCCTGCAGGGGGGCCGGTTGGCTCTGATCATGTGGAAAAGAATGCTGGTTTGTTAGGAGCATTTCTTTACCCAACACAAACCCTTAGCAGCCAAGGAGAGATCCTCAAACACTTCCTTGGAGAAGGGCTGCCTTTCCCCTCACCTCCTTAATCAGGATACTTCTTTAGGTTCGTATAACCTCAAGTTTTACACGGAAGTTGAAAAGACCGAAATTCCCGTGGAAAGGTTCCCACCTTGCTGCTGACAAGGCACAGTTCACCGATAGCTTTTCTCTAACCAGTGTCAACTACTGTTTGTTTGGGTGCAGAGAGGCACTCTGTGTCTCGCTGCTGCTCCACTTCTTCCTTTCCTGCTCCGTCCCAAGCTCTGGAATGTTAATGGAAAGGTGGATGCAGCTCATGCTGCAGCTTGCAGTCTCGGGAGGGTGGTGCTGAATTCCAGCCTAATGCTGCTCAGAAGATGTAGACCCGGCCATTTCCATCTCCACATTGCTCCTTTGTGAGAACATGGCATTAATCACAGGATTTTGCTAAAGCCCAGGAATGAAGCAAGGCAGATTAGGTGGCTTGCTGATTGCATGCGGCAGGTGAAACCACTTTTGCTCGAGCCCTTTGCTCTTTGGCTGGTGAAAGGAGAGGAGCCGCTGAGGGTACGGCCGGGGGAGTGGTCGGTGTGCTTCCCTGCTGCCCCAGCTCTGGGGACAGCTCTGCAGCACTGTGCAGCTTCCCTTGGATTTTTTTATCCCTTGGTGAGCTGCTGAGGTGAGGGCTTTGACCGAACGTCAGATGTAAGAGGATCTGAGAAACAAAGGCCGTGCTTGTTTGCTGTAAAACTACTGAAGGCCTGCTGGGAAAATCATTAATGTAGACTTTCCTGCTTAGGAAACAAAATCCTCCCTCTTTTTTCTTCTTTAACCTTCCCCCAACCCTAAATTGCAAAACATGAATTTTTTGCTTCGTTAGCATGGAACATTTTAATACATGTTCAGGCATAGCACCGAAAGCTGATAGGCACGGTGTGGCTGTGAGAACCAGGGCAAATAATGCAGTGCCAGGGGAGTCCCACCAGTGTGGCAGGGAGGCTGAGGGACAGCACAGAGGCTCAGCTTTCACCTTCCATCTGCTCAGGCAGCAGGAGGAGTTGGGTTCCAACAACAGTGCTTTCTTAGAAACCACCTCCTGAACTGCCCAGAGCGTCCGCTGCGGGGTCACCGCTTTCCTCACCTGAGTGAGGGGAAGGGGTTGGGAATCCTTACACGCTGGGGTAGCTGAAGGGAAGGGGTTGGGAATCTTTACACGCTGGGGTAGCAGGAGCTGTGTTTTTCTGGTGTGTTGTGGAGCTGAACTCTTGGGAACGCCTTTGGATCTGTTGGCTCGCTCCCACTAGTTAATAATAATGGCCAATTCAGTGAAAACGTACAGAGTTTGATTTGATGGTACCTTTTTGAGACATGTGCTGCTGAGATTGGGATTCGATGCTAAGAGATGGAAAATTTGAAGCTAGAAATGGGATTCAGAATTTCTGATGTGTCCCTGGGAGTCACTTCATGGTGTTGGTAATGCTGAGGTGTTCCTAGCATGTCCTGTGGTGTCCTAATGAGGAGCTAGACTTTTTCTAGAACAGTCATCTTAAGGACAGACACTTCCTTTATTCTTCTGCAAAATAAACTAAAAAATTCCACATTTAGGCAAAGTTACTTCAGTTCCTTTAGAAACACTGACTGCAAAGGTTTTTATTTTTATCTTCCCCTTGAGGAGTTGTGTAGCAGGCAGCAGAGAGAAGCGAGCAAGTCCGAGTACTTGATAGATTCTCCTGGCTCTTGCCCCTCAGTAGAGCAGACAGTCAGTCACTGCTTTTTGTTCTTTCTTTCCAGACAGGGAGCACGGTGCAGGGAAGGTGGGCTGTCAGCCTGGGGAGCAGAGGGCTTTGCCCTTCCTTTGGTCAGTCCTCCTCAGGAGCGTGTTGCCGTGGGGCCACATCCCCAAATGCAGCTCGTTCCCCACCTCGGCGTCCCTCCCAATCAGGGCTGCACAGCTGTGGCCTTTTCTGGCTGGACACCACTCAGCCCTGTCTGGAGCTTTCTGTAAACACCACTGCTGGCTTTGTGACAGGCCTGAACAGAGGTGCCCTTTTTCTGCTCCTTCTCTTCAGGAAGTCCAGTCAATTAGTCCAAGGCACAACCATAGATTGCATTTTAGTTTCTTTCATCCTTAAACCATTGCCAAGTCCTGACTCTGTGATCTAAGTCATTTCAGCTGAAACAATTGTTCTCAGATCTAGAAAGGGTTTGCAAAGAATATGCTGGGACTTTGGAAGTTACGAATGTGGATGTAATCTGTAGGAATGTTCCTGTATTCAGTTTGTCACAGTCCTTCTGTCACTTGGGTACCTTGATTTTTCTGGTCCTTAACCTGTGACTGGTTTGTGTTTGTAGAGAACTGGTTTCTTGGCTGGTCTGTCTAATCTTCAGGATCTTCTAAGGCCAGACCTGTTTGGACACATACCTTGTTCTCTGACTGATGCTTGCTCTGATTTCCTAAGCCCACAAAACTGAAGTATCTCATGAGGCACAGCATTTTTTTTTCCCTCTTAATTGCACCGAGTGTGGCATCAGAGCAGTCTCTGATGTGACACGCTGGAATGCTGCTGTGTTTGGAAGGGTTTTGGAGCTGCAGGTGATCCCTTCCTCAGATCCACTGACCCCTTTTATTTTTTGTTCATTTCTGCATTTCTAATGCCATAGAATTTAAAATGAGGAGAGGGGCGGGATGCCACTCGAGTCTGATCCTGGCAAACAGCATTTGATGTTCTGTAACCTCTACAGAGATGCATTTCAAACCCCTTTTTCTGCAGGTTCAGCGTATAAAACCTGACTTGAGTAGCTCAGTTCTTGGCAACAAAATCTGCTCTCCTAAAGGCTGACAGAACCTGAGCTCACCTTGGTTTGCCTGTAGCAGGAGTCACTGTGCAGGGGGCTAAAACCTGGATGCACAGTGGCAGGGCAGACTTCACAACATTCTCTAAATGACCTTTTCTCCTCAATGTTTTTGGAAGAGTGAACAGAACCTGTGAGCTGAGAGCTTGTCCGTGTTAAAGAGCAGTCTCCAGAATCAACTGAACTTAGAGTGTTTTTGTTCTACATCTCTTTTCTTTCCTTTATTGGTAGAGTCTCAAATCTCTCAAATTCATGGTACTGAATTGGTGTCAAGTAATAGCTGTCTTTATGGAAATGATAGATAAATATGTAAAAATCTTACTTCTCGTGTCTCAAAATAGAGATTCAAGTAACTTTGCTTCTTTCGTAACTGTTTTAGTAAGAAAAAAAAATCAGTGTCTTACGCTGCAAAATGAAAAAAATCATCTCTCTCTTCCTCTTTGTAGCATTTTAAAAATAAATTCAGAAAGGACAGTTGTTTTCCTTGTTGTCTGGGGCTTAGGCTCCCCTGGTCTGTTGGGTTGCACCTCTCTGTGTTTTACTTCCAGCTCACTCGCCTCTGTAGCTTTGCCTTCTGCTTTTCTACTGTGGGAAGCCCATCCGAGGGGCAATGGTGAGAGGCTGCCCTGCACTTTCTCTTACCATAGCCTGCATTCTATTTTTTAGATACCTAAAATGGGAAAAAAACCCCAACTCAGCCTTACATTTTTGTGTCTGGCTTGGTTCTTTTCCTCTCTTTTGCATGAAGCATGGGGAAACAGAATGTGGCTGACCTTCATCTCCTAAGATTTATCCACTCCAGATAGAAGAAGTTACCAGCATCACACATAGCAAATGGATGGGAGTTGAGTGCTTCCAGCATTTTAATTTTATTTGGGATATTACCAGAGACTCCCCAAAATAGACTGTCTGCAGATTTTTGCTTTGTTTGTTTCCCAAAGCCCAGCACATGCAGAAGGGATCTCCAGTCAGGTGTCCCCTTCAGTGAAGTACAGGTGGTGTAACTGGGTTAGACTTGGCTTCATTGCCTCTTGCTTCTGGTGCTTAACTTTAATTTAGGTACTGCTGCTGGACTTGCAATCAGCCAACACTCTGCAGCTTTTCACCTAGGAGCAACATAAGGAAAGGGGGTTGGAAAAACATGAGAGCTGGAGAAGGATGAGGGGTTTTTTTCCCCTCAAGTGTTTTGAGATGGTGGAGAGGGAAAATCAGTTTTTCTTCAAGGTGCCTGCAGAGCAGGGAGCCAGTGTGTGCTTCCTGTCTCCAGCAGGAAGAATTTTCATCTTCTGAACAGAGTTCTGGTATGCCACAGCATTTCACAGCTTTCTTTCTTTCCTCATCTTTTTCATGGACTGAAAAAAATTGCCTGATGCTAAGAAAGCATTCTGCTATGCTTCCTAAAATGTCTTTCCACTCCAGGAGTCTTAGTACGTGATCATGCTTTATTTTCTTTTTCCTGTCTAAGCAAGCAGGCATACTAAACAGACCTCACTCAATAACATCTTACATTTTTGCATTTTAGGACTCTTTAAGAAGGATCACTCAGTGTACCTTCCTCTAGCAGTTGAAAGCTTTTCTTTTTATAGCTATAGCTCCACAATTTCAGGTTAACACTGTGTAATAATACCAGTGAGGAAATGGCATCACTGTGGTTCCTGTGAGAATTCTTTTGCTACACAGCTGAGGAAATTTATTCCAGTGATGGGCTGCCTGGTCAGGGTGACGAGACAGAATAATGCAGGTGTATTATACAGAGAATCATGCAAGTGTATCTGTGTTAAGCATACTGGTGTGTGATGTAGAAATCTTGGCGTGTAATGTGGAGTCTTTTTCATAAAAATATTTATATCATCCTTTTCTGGCAAGGTTGCTCTTCCTAAGTACGAGGATTTTAGGTTTTATTTTCAATATAACATAATGCAAATGGGGAACTAAAAGACTATCCTGTCTCCTAAGCTTCTGGCAGACTTTCCCTTCAACTCAGGTGTAATTCTTTGTAGCCCTTCATATACTGACCTCTGCTCTCCAGGAGATGGATTCACAGCATGATGTTAACATTGCTAAGATTTTTCTCCTTTATTCCTTAATGCTGCTTTAAATTTTCAGTGTTTCTTAATAGTTACACTACTCTATGTTGGATTAAATAAATAGATCTCACCTGCTTTTTATTACACAAGCAGGAAATGTGTTTGGTTTGTGTAATGTTTATGCTGTGCTCCCATTTAGCTTGAGACACTTCATGACAAAGCAGTTGATTCTTTTTCTCTGCACACTTTTGCCTTTCTGTTACGTTTCCCTACATCTCTTAAACTCCCTTTCCCTCCTTTGTCTTTCCTATCCATGTTCTAATTGCTTACACACTTTGCTTCCTTCTGGATCCTTTTTTTTTTTGGTCTTTCCATCCCAAGGTGCATAGGGACCCGGATTTCCTAAATCTCTGTTGTCTTTCCTCCATGAATTTCCATTCCTCTCCTAGGTTCCTATAACCACTTCTGCTGCATTTTTGCCCCTCAAGGGAGCAAGATTTCAACTTGTTGTGTATTTCTGTGTTTCTGCAGACGGGACACGTGCTCACCGGCCTGTGCTTCCTTTGCAGTGAGACCAAACTTTGAGGAAGGCGGGACAGTGACGGCGGGCAGGAAACACGAATTTATCCGCTCTGAGAGCGAGAACTGGCGCATCTTCAGGGAGGAGCAGAACGGGGAGGATGAGGATGGAGGCTGGCGACTGGCTGGCTCGCGGAGGGATGGCGAGAGGTGGCGTCCTCACAGCCCAGGTGAGAGAGGGCAGAGGCCCTGAGGAGAGGGAACCTCCAAAAAGAGCTTCATGGAGCTTGGGTCAGTCCCTTCCGGCACGTGTGGGGCTCTTGGTCCCCACGGAGTGCTGGGTTTCAAATTGTCTGCTTTGTTTTTGTCCCTTTTTAAGGGAGCAGTGCTGTTGAGGCACTGTGCAGTTGTATTGTGCACCTACCTGGTAAAAGAAAGGGTTTTTAATCGTGCTGTTTCTCCGTGGCCGTGCCAGTGAGGGACAGCGATCACCCACGGTAGGCAGCATAGCTAGAGCTGCACAGTGACATTGGCCTCTTCCTGCTTTTCCACATGGGTTTGCAATGCCAGGAAGCATCCTTGGGAAATCTCAAAATACGTTGCTCTACACATTTTGTAGTTAGTTACAGGATATCTTGTCTCAATCAGTTTCAGGCACGTGTTTGGGGCTGAGGTGGACAATTCTTTTCAATCAAAAGAAGGCCCAGTTGCTCTTTCGAGGGCTCTGTTGCCTTTTCAACATCCCAGCTTTGCAGTACTGTTGTTGTTGTTGTTGTGAGCAGCCATCACCTCCGTTCTGAGCCTTCTTCACAGCTTTGTGGAACTCTGCTCTCCAACAGCAGCTCTCTTGTACTAAAATGGAGCAGCGAGCCCAAGGCTTGATTTATCATCATCAGATGGTTTCTATTTAGAGCAAGCCCAAAAGGCCAGTTTTCAAGAATTAAGATTTTCTTTTCCCCAGTGTTTGGTCACAGTTGTTGATCAAACACTGCTGCTTTGTTATCTAGTTGAGGCAACTTCAGGCCAGCTACCTCATGATGCAGCACGATGCTCAGGAGTGGAGTGTTCTGGGAGCACAGCCTGCTTAAAAGGAACTGTAGACCTCCAAGTTCAGAAGTTCAAGTCAGGTCTTGAACTTCTTTGGATGTTCTGAGGAAGGTTTTGAAAATTCTTCTCACTTCTGCCCTGGAAAATGTTACTACTTATTTGAGTTTTCAGTGTAGTAGGAACTAACTGAGCTTCCCTTTAGGAGTTAGTTTTAGAGGTGTTGTTGAAAGCCTGTTCAAGGACTGACGTGAATCTGCAGAAAAGTTGCTGATTTTGAGATAAACTCACTGATTTTTTGAGATAGCCTGAGCTGACACCTGTATTATCCTAGTTCCAGCTTTCATCAGAGCTCTACGTGAATTCTCCTCTTAGCAGTAGCCACAGAACTATCAGAATTGTTTAAATGATATTTTTTTGCTTTAAATGAGTTGAACTCAAATTGGCATGGCTTAAACGGTTTCTTTGTAGTTATTCTGGTGTTAGGTAATAGTATAATCATATGTCCTCCTAAAACTAGAGAAGTGTCTTCAGAGGACTGGTGTCATTTGTTTCCTTGGTCCTTCCTGGGGCTTGGCTCTGTGCACTCCCTGCTGGATCTTTGGGATGTCTTTAATAACTGCTAGAAGAGTGTGATCACAGTTTAGATTCACTGGCTGCTTCCATGTTCTTTTTTTTCTTCCCCTTTTAATTTTTAACCGTGTTTTATAATTAGAAATGGTTAAAAACCCCCTCTTTCTGTTGTTCCAGTTGGTGCATTCTTACAACGATTGCCCTTCAAATTTGCAAAGCAAGTCTGCTTTGTCAGAACCATACAGACCCGTTTTGGTCTCAAAACTAGTGGCTGATCTATAGATGTTTATGGTTTTGCTTACCAAGTCAGCCTGAAGCAATAGGATTTCTGATATGATTTAGTGTCTTTGCTGAAACAGCTCTTCAAATTGGTCTTTTTCCTGAAAAGCATTTGAGAGAGGCCTTAGGCTGTACTCTCATATAAAGGTTTTTCAGTCGCTGCTTTGGTTGAAAGGCTTTTCCAGTTTGTCTTGTTCCACTCCACTTTCAGAATCAGGTGCTGTGATTCAACTAGAGTTGAATTTTTGGGCATTGTTCCTTGCGTTTCTTAAATATCTTGAAGCAATTGAAGTACATTGGAGAATCTTGCTCCACAATTGAGCAAAGTAAGAACTAGGTCTGTGTATAATTTATGCCAAAAAAAGTGTACTAGTCTTTTGTTAAGTGTTCAGTTTAGCATTTAGTATTGTTTTAGTATATACTGAAAATTTCCCTGCTGAGTTAGAGACTATAACTTTTAAGAGAGAAATTGCTATTAATGAGGCTAATGTGTTCTTGGATTTCATAAAATTTCATAAATTGCAAGGGCTGAATTAAGCACAATTTTAATTGTCCCTACACTTGAACTATTGAACATGTAGCCAGTGCCTAGTCATAGGATAGGGCTGAACTTAAAGCTGTAATTGTGTCCTAACTGTTGGTTAAAGAACTTCAGGTGAGATTGCAGGTTTATCTCTTCCTTTGGCTTGCTGAAAAGGTTGGCAGCCTGGTAATTTCAGGCCTGAATTAGGGCCTATATTCTGACTGGGCTTTGACAAACACATTTTGTTACTAAGAAACAAGGGCACGACTCTGCTACACCCGCCTCTATTTGCCTCTCCACATAGCTCTGAAAATGTGGGGGCTGGAGAAGGTGGTGGGACTAAATCTCTGCAGGCAGACTGAAGGGTTTTTCATAGTTAGGGTATTAAGGTCAGTGTGGAAACATTCATCAGTCATGAAACAGGACCATGTTTCTCCCCTTTACTTTGATTTTTTTCTTGTAGATATTTAATATTGTGAGGCTGCTCTGATTATGGTGCACAGATTCTTGGAGGAGAAAAAAAAATTTAAAATTACCTTTTTTTTTTAATTTTTAAAAACCCAGTAAAGAACAGCCACCGTGACAAGCACTTAGGTGCCTCCATTTTTGCTTTGCACCCTTGTGATAAAGATGGCTTGGATTGTATGGAAAGCTGTGTAGAGTCCTTTCACTCCCAGTCTGTTTTCCTTAGCAGCCAGATCTTTACAGCTGAAATAACACTATTGCACTCAGAATTTGAAGCTCGGCTGAATGAAGGTGTCTACTGAATATCAAGTTTATACATGAGTTGGGAGAGTTCTCCCACTTGTTATCTTTCCGAGTTTTGGTATTCCATGGCTTTAAAAAAAAGTAAATGAAGAGACTGACCAGTCCTTTCAATGGAGTTGTCACTCCGTTTTTCATGTGCATGCACAAAAGCATATCAGAGGGCAAGAGGCAAAAGCGTGGGTGTTTAGTTCAGGGTGCGACTTCTGCAAGGCCCCTGAAGGAAAATACCAAATTGGCACATGTTGGAGGTGCCAAAAAGACTGAAATCGGGGCTGGCTGGTCAATTCAGTGGTCAGCTAGTGATGCTCGTGCCCGTTTTAGATGTCACAGCTGAGCTTTTCCAGCCTGACGTGTTTTTTAGCGTTAATAAAGGGAGGCTACGCAGCGGGCGGCGTTTGAAAGCCTCCCGCTTCTTGGCGAGCCGCTCCTTTTCTGGAGTCCCTGACATCTCCCGTCCCGTGCGGGGCTCTGGGGGGGCCGCTCTGCCCCGGGGCCGTGTGTGAAGCTCCTTTCCCGCCTCAGAGGGCCCTCATTCCGCAGGCTGGCGGGAGCACATGGAGCGACGGCGGAGATTCGAGTTCGATTTCCGGGACCGAGACGACGAGCGGGGCTATCGGCGCGTGCGCTGCGGCAGCGGCAGCATGGACGACGACAGGGACAGCCTCCCCGAGTGGTGCCTGGAGGACGCCGAGGAGGAGATGGGAACCTTTGACTCCTCGGGAGCGTTTCTCTCGTTAAAGGTGAGAAGCCGCTCCGGAGCCCTCCTTGGCGCGGACGTGTCGTTGAGGGTGGGTCACGCGCTGTCGTCTCGGCTTTGCAGAAGGTGCAGAAGGAGCCCATACCTGAGGAACAGGAGATGGACTTCAGGCCTGTGGAGGAAGGGGAGGAAAGGTCTGATTCTGAAGGGAGCCACAATGAAGAAGCCAAAGATCATGAGAAGACCAAGAAAGAGGGGGAGAAAACAGAAAGGATAGCGGCAGGTAAGGGGGAACTTCTGCTACCGTCAGTGTAGAATTTGTGTTGATCCCGTTCCTTAGAACTGTGCCCTGTTACAGAAGCAGTGGAAGAAGCGGCTCAGGCATCATCTCCAGCTGCCAGGTCAGACACGCCACCGAAATCCCAGCCTCCAGACCCGCTGCAGACAAACCTTTTTGAAAGAAAGGAGGAGTCTGTGCCAGAAAGAACAGAAAAAACAGAAGATAAAGAGAATCGAGTGGAGAATGCACTGTCGGCCAAAATGTCCAACAGAGGGGAAGGTAATAAACCTGACAGATAAATTTAGTAAGTTTCCATTACTCACTGTGAGTAATCCTGGCCTCTTGAAAGAGGCAAGGACTGGGTTGTGGTGATGGAAAGCCAGAATTCACCAACTGGTCTCTAAATACGGGAGTTGTTGGGTATGCCATCTCCAAAGCTGGCAGCATACCTCACACTGACCTGCAGTCCAGAGAAACACGAGCTGGGTGTAGCTGTGCCTCAGTGTGGTACAGCAGAATAGTCTGGGCAAATGTGTGTGGCCACTGAATGGGATGTGCTCAGAGTTCTGCACTGATGGAACTGAGCTGTTGGCTCCTTGGAGTTAGGCTGGAAGCCTGTGCTTTAAGCAGGACATTCGGGAAGATCTGGAAACGCTTTTGCTTTGGTGCTAAATTTGAGCTGTCGAATATTGTCTGCACTAAGTTCTTAAGAGTGATTGTCACTGATGTTAAAAATCCTGAACTAACTTTAACGTTTTTCTTTAGATTTGGCTTCTCTTGCTCAACCTTTGCCACAGATTTCTGCAGACACAGCTGCTTCTGCTCATCTTTCTCCTCCTGTTTCCAATTCCAATCCTGCTCTGCGGCCAGTTCAAACACCTGTCACAGCTGCTCCAGGCATGGGAAACATTCCCGCTGACCCAGATGATGAGGAGGGCCTCAAACACCTAGAGCAGGTACAATTCCTCTAATTCCTTCCTTGTTGACAATCCTGAGACTGGAGGAATGTGGAATGCGAAAAATATTTGAAGCCCATAAAATCAGAAATGCAGCTGAAACTTTACACTCCACAGCGTGTTCTTGAAAGCTGCTTCTCTCAGGTTTGGGTGGGTTGGTTTTTTGGGTGTTTCTTGGCAAGTAAGTCAGGCTGTTGTATTTTTCTGGATCAGGGTGCTGTGCCCTGTGTTAAAGAGCTGGAGACTATAGTGCTTATGACCACTATCAAGTAGCATTTGTGTTTTAGCTTGAGAAATGATGTATGTCTGTTAAAACCACCAAACAAGCAAACCATGAAACAAACAGAAGCCCAGAAACTGCAGTGACTGCTGAGATGTAGAGCCTTTGTGCTCAGGCTCACATGCCTGTTTTTATTTTTCACTGTGGTACTGCATGGGACCTCCTTGGCCAGTTGCTCTAAAGCTTTTTGTAAGCAAGGTGAGCTGTGCTTGTTCAGGGTTCTGCCTGACAAACGTGGCAGACAGAGCTCCAGGTTTGTGCAGCAGTCACTCCTCTCCTGGGGCTGCCTGTCATTCCTGCTACACTCCGGAGCACTGGCTAGCACAAGGTGGCTGTGTTTGGTACACCCTTTTTCAAATCTCTAAGCCCCCATCTAACTCTTTTATTTCTTTTGATGTCTCCTGCAGCAAGCAGAAAAAATGGTGGCATATCTGCAGGACAGTGCCCTTGATGATGAAAGACTAGCAGCAAAAATCCAAGAGCACAGAGCAAAGGGTTCCTCTATGCCCCTGTTCCATGAAGCCATGCAGAAGTGGTACTACAAAGATCCACAAGGAGAAATTCAGGGTAGGTCTGTGCCATTTACACTTCCTCTTTTGTTTCACAGAATTGTTAAAGAGTCCTTCACAGAATTACTGCCAACAGATGCTGGTGCTTCTTTTTCCAAAAGCAGCACAGGGAATTAATTTACCGTTCTAGAATTAGGTTCTGAAAAGATCTCCAACCCATCACTGCCCCCATGAGCTCAGCAGGCCGAAGGTCCAGAACTGTGCTTTATCCTGGCTGAGGTTTGCCATCGTTTTGTGTTCCTGTAAATTAGGTTTAACTAAAGCCTGTTTCACGTGCCAGTAGCTACTCGGATTTCCAGATAACCTTGGAAGCAAACGAGGAATGTGACCACTCAAGTCGTTTGTTGTAAGGAATCCACAAGAAACCTTGAAATCATTTTTACTAGACTCAGAGGACAGGGAATAGTCAGGGAGGGTGGTTCGTTTAGAATTGAAGGCAAAGAGGAATTAAGTTTCATCCAGCCAGTGCTTGTGCAGAATCTCAGTTTAAAATTGCACTTGGCAGCCCTTGGCTGCTTTGTTAGTTCACATAATAGATAGGAACTGCTCCCTGCTTTCAATTTTTGCTTAAGAGTTATTTTTAAATGAAATTTGGAGCAGGCCTTTCATATAGATATTTGCACCTTTGCTTGTAGAAGGTACTTTTCTTTGGAGGTCCCAGGGCTCTGTTTTAGCAGCTGCTGATCTGATACTGTGTAGTGTGAATGACTTCTCAGCTGCAAACTCCAGATAGGATTAGTGGGGGTGTCCTTTGTGGGATCCGTGTCCATCTCTTGTCTGCAGGTAGTGCACACCTGTAGGGCTTTCTTCTCATCCCTTTAAGTTGAAAGAATGTTAACCATAAAGTGCTTTTATTTGCTCAGGGTACGTCAGTCCCTGCTCAGTGTTTATTGCTGGTGGCAATCTAAATATTTTCCTTGTTGGATTAAGTACTTCAGTGTGACATCAAGAAGTAGACTTCCACAGTTTCGTTTTTTTTTTTCCCTTGGGATAGCCTCTTGTGCTCTAGGAGGAGACAAGGGTTACTGAATGTTTCTGCTTTTCAGATGGTGTTTTGGAAAACTTATTTATGTGGTTCTTCCTCGGTTAAATGATAGTTTTACGCTGGCTTTGTATGTATTGGAATATGTAAAATGAATATAGGAGCCCTCCTTTGAAAGGAATGATTGAAATCTTTCTCAGAAAAAGGAGGAAGAGAGAGAAAAGTGTAGATTTTTACAAAGGAAACAAACTGGATCCTCATTATCTTTAAAAATGTAGTTGTTTACTAAAGGTGGATCTGTTTATCTGCTAAGTTCCCGAAGCAAAACTTGTGTAAAACATGAGAGTTCCTCTGGTTGGAGGGCAAGAGGTGAAGCAGGCAGGGACTGTTTGTTTGATGTTCTGTGCAGTTGTGGTTGGAACCCTGTGAGCCAGCAGGTCCCGCTGAGCTGGGAGTGGGGGGACAGCAGTGCCACTGGCCCCACGGAGCCCCACGGCCCTGGGGCTGCTCAGCTTTCACCCCAGAGCTGACTGGCTGGCTCCAGGGCCGGGTGAAAGCCATCGTGCCCTTTTCCCGAGGCTGTGGGGAATCCGTGGCCACTGCAGCCTGGCCTCAGGGCGTCCCCAGGAGGGGCTGAGGCAGGCAGGAACGCCGGTGCTGGGTGACCCTAGCCAGCTCCTTGTTCCCAACGTGCTGCACCCGGCCTTGCTGCCCCTTCCCCACAACGTGTGCTGCTTGCTGTGATTTCAGGTCCCTTCAGCAATCAGGAGATGGCAGAGTGGTTCCAGGCCGGCTACTTCACGATGTCGCTGTTGGTGAAGAGAGCCTGTGACGAGACTTTCCAGCCACTTGGAGACATCATGAAAATGTGGGGCAGGGTTCCCTTCACTCCAGGCCCAGCACCGCTCCCGCATCTGGTAATTCTGTGGCAGTCAGAGGGTTCAAACAGCCCTCTACCAAGCGGGAATGGAGTTGTTTAGGTGTCCCTACTCTGTCGTGGAACTGCTTGTGTTGAAGCACTGAAGTTGAATTTGGTGTTTGATCACTTTTGCAAGAGTTAGAAAGGACATGTAACTTAACAAAGCTTGGTATGGCTGGGAGGCTGAGTCTTGTGATATGTGAAGGTGCTCTGTATTTCACAGGCTTTGCAATTCTTGATATTGGTCTAGGTATTTTTCTGTTATTTTTTTCTGGTCAAAATACAGCCTTTACATTTCTGGAATTTGCAATCTGCTGCTCTTACTATGTATGTTACTTAAGAAGAATGCTTTATCTCTAAACACAGGGCGAGCTGGACCAAGAGCGACTGACTAGACAACAAGAGTTGGCTCTGATCCAAATGCAGCACCTGCAGTATCAGCATCTCCTAATACAGTAAGACTTCCTGTGTGTGGCTGTGTTCTGCTCTGCTTTTTCAGCATCTGGGTTCAGCTGCTTGTTGTTGTTTCCCTGGGCAGTGGGGCTGGGAGTGCTTCACCTCCAGCTGCTTCCACAAGCTCTGGAGATGTTGGTGTACAGGATTGGGCAGCGTGTCTGCCCCAGGCTCACCTGTCAGAGCCCTTTCCAGTGTCACACACAGCTGGCTTGGTGACACTTGCTTTGTAGGGAGCTGGTATGGTCAGACTGAATGCCAGGTGTCCCAGTAAGGACCTTCAGTAGTTTGGATGTCAGGAGAAGGCCGCACATCTTGGGAACTGGAGATGGAGAAGGCGGAACTTAGCTTTGGTCGGCTTGCTCAGCTCTTTGAGCATCGGTGGAAGGCCCTGCTGGGCAAAGCAGTTTGTCGTCCATTTTGCCAGAGCTGTCAGTTGTTCAGTTATGGTCAGCTCCTGACAGCTTTTTGTCCAGCAGCTTGAAGGAAGGAATGCAGTCAGACTGTTTCTCAAGGGATCCTGAAAGCTTGCATCGTGATTATAGTTTTTCAATACTGATTACCAGCTTATGATTGAATGAGGCACCAGCCTGCTCCTGTCCTAGGCAGTGCCTTGACATACTGGGGAAGAGACTGATTATAGGTGGGCAGTGATCAAAGCCAGATTAATCTGAGCTAACGTTACGGGATTTAGACAAAAAAGGAAGTAGTGTTGCAGAATTTACAAGAGAAACGTGGGGCAGTGATAGCTAGGTGACATAGCTGAGGGTGAAGAGGAGTCTGGTTCTGCTCATGTGAGCCAGCTGGCTGTGTTCTGGTGTTTGGCTTCTTGCCAAGCTCCTGTTCTGTGGTTTCCTCTAGTATTTAGCATGTACGTTATATAGGTCAGTGGGCATTAGTCCCAGAGCCTGAATCTGTCTGCAACTTGGGTGTAAGTGAACAAATACCGTTTGTCTGCTTCTCTTTTCAAGACAACAGTATGCACAGATGCTGGCTCAGCAGCAGAAGGCAGCCCTCTCATCCCAGCAGCAGCAGCAGCTCGCTATTCTCCTTCAGCAGTTCCAGGCCCTGAAGATGAGGTGAGAAAGCCCAGGCTTGAACTGAATTCTGTTCTTCCTGTGCTCCAGTCTGTGTGTAACAATAATTACGTCTTGTCAGCGGTCTAGCTAAGTTCGCTCATATTTTAGGATGACGTGTGTTAAAGATGGTTATGAGAATAAGAGCACGTTTCAGAATAATGGGAAGCAGTTTCAGGATATGGAGTACTTGTTTATATATGTCACCTTTGCCTCGGAGAGTGTCCCTGGAAAGGAGGAGTTGAGATCATACCTGTGTGACACACGCTGTGCTGGTCACCGAGGCGCTTTGCCAGTTCTGCAGTGCTGGATGCTCGCTCCTCACTCTGGCCTCTAAGCAGCAAATGTAAAAGTGTAGCTTAGCCCTTGACTTAGCAGCAGGGCTGAGATCAACAAGAACTCTGCAAGCAACTACTGTTGTCCACATGGTATTTTTGTTTTAAATAGAGGTGTGGAAGGAAAGCAGTATGTTACAAGTTACTGAATCTCATGCGTGTTCAGAGCACTCCTCTCCCTGGAAGTGGCGTGTTGACTCTTCCTGTTGGTATTGCAGAATATCTGAGCAGAACATGATGCCACCTGTTACAAGGTCTGTGTCAGTGCCGGACACTGGCTCAATATGGGAACTTCAGTCGGCTTCACAGCCTACAGGTAAGGTGCTTAGCCTGGCTCAGGTCTCTTGGGAAAAGTCCCTGTGTTGAGAGTCAGCATCTTTGAGGTGATCCCTCCCTTTTTGACACAAAGGGAGAGGATTTCTTCATCGTGGTGTTTAACTGGGTCAGTCTACTTTGCCTTGAAGTAGGAGTTCCATTTGAGAGCGGTGAAGAATGTGGTAATTTTTCCAGTGGCTGTGGGAAGTCTAGATCTGAAGGGATTGTTCTGTCTAAGGACGTTCTGCTCTGCTGAGAGGAGCTGGAATAGCTATGGAATTCTTCCATGGAATTTCATAGGAAACCCAGACCTTGTTCTCCAGGAAGATAAGGTGGCCCTCTACTGACTAAGACATGAGTGTTAACATGATTTTAATTCCCAAAACCTCGTAACAGCATACAGAAGACTCTCCCCTTTCAGTTATGTTTTGTTCATGTGCTTATTTTTGCTTGTCAATGTTTGTTTTTTCTACTATCTAGTCTGGGAAGGAAGCAGTGTCTGGGATCTGCCCATTGATACTGCAGCTCAGGGACCAGCTCTAGAACAACTTCAGCAGCTCGAGAAGGCCAAGGCTGCAAAGGTCAGAAACTGTTTTGTACTGTAAGAGGTTGGGATTGCTCTTCTGCAGTGTAATTGTGGTTCTTGAGCCAATGGAAGACCGAGCCCTTCAGTGGATGATTTTGCCTAGATTTTCATGGAAAACACCAGGAAGAGAGTAGGGGTTATAAAACCAAGTGATGAAATCCTTGTGGACAGCTGTTTGCAAACTGTCGCTGTGGAGGTGCTCCCCACCTCTGAAATAGTGCTGGTGTTCTACATTTGGGATTAAAACCTCTTCACTAGCCACTTCTGTTTTAAACCGAGATCATCACGAGCTGTCAGGCCAAACCCTGAGTTGAGACCAGGTAGTTGTACTCTTAATGCTTGTGCTTTTCACCAGAACTGGTTTGGGGAATCCCAAGAGTCCTATCTGCCAGGGTCATTCTACATGTACTCTTACTGTTAAATTGTTTTTGTGAGTTTGAAGCTGTAGGACTCTGTACATTTCCTGAAAATTACTATTTTACCATGTCTGCCAAGCAACTCGCTACTTGCTTCCAAAGTCAGAGGGTATTTTGAGGAGCTGATGCAGAAAGACTGACTAGAGAAGGGGTATTTGTTACAAAACTGAAATTGTCCAAAATTCTTCCAGGCTGTTTCAGGAATCTGACCTCAGGAGGCAGCCAGCTGATAGGTAAAATTGCAATTAAGGGAGAGCATCTGTCAGAGGCTTCATCTGTTAAGCTGTTACTATAATATCAGCAGAGTTGCCCTAAGAAATGGTGTAGGAATACGTTACCTGCATCTGAGTATAGTTTTATGTGAATTGTAGCTAGAGCAAGAGAGGAGAGAAGTGGAAATGAGGGCCAAACGAGAGGAAGAGGAGAGGAAAAGGCAGGAGGAGCTTCGGAGGCAACAAGAAGAGCTACTTAGGAGGCAGCAGGAAGATGAGAGGAAACGACGGGAAGAAGAAGAGCTGGCCCGCAGGAAGCAAGTGAGTTTCCCCGATGTAGTTAATCTCTAATTAATGATCATATTTTCTAAAACTCACTTTAAGAATCCTGTGGGGTCGAAGTAATCCTTGGTAGGTGTGTATGAAGACAATTTTAATATTTTTCATGTGAGTATACGAAATTATGATTCTTCCTTTGTTGATTTATTTTTTTTTTTAAGAGCCCAAACTGCAATCTGAGAAATGGGCTTTGATGCTTCACTTTAAGATGGTTTCTGTTTGTGAGCACAGGCCCTTTATTCCACGTGGAATATTCCCCTCAGCTTTTTAATGCCAGTGTTAGACTTCAGTTAGTTGCCCAGTTAGTGCATGTTTTGATCTTTATTTCCCATTTATGCAGTCAAGTGTTTTATGAGGATTTGTTCTGGAGTAGATGGAGCTCGAGTGGCTGTTTCAGGTGAATAAGAGGCAGAGGGTTATAGTGGGCAAAAAGTCATGGGACATTCAGCTTATTTTTCCCCCCCCTTTTTTTTTTTTAACTTAGTAAATGTTTTTTTTGGATAAATTATTATCTGGGTGATAGAGCCTGTCAGCTTTTTTACTGGAGTTGATACTTGGGAAAGGAAGGGAAGTAGTTTAATCAAGCATATTTCTTAAAAAGAGTTATGTGGTCAGTGTTGCAGTAGGGGAAGGAACGTAGGAGTGGTAGCACGTTCTTAATCGTCCAAGAATACAAAACGGAGACATTATTAGTTTGGCCTTTTTAGCATTTGCTTCTGAACTCTGTAGGTAAGAAAATGTAGTTGCTCCTTAGATGCTGCAGGAGGGAAAGTGCAATTTCAAGTTTTCACTCCGCTTGCGAAGGATAAGGGCAGGCACAAGGCTGAGCTTATTCACTAAGGAAGGAGTTAGTAAAGGTCCTGACAAGTACCACAGGAATAATAGGCAGAAGTGCTAAATAATTCTGTCCCTTAGAGCATTTCTTCTGAGCTTAGGTAGGCAGCTGGCAAGCCCGTTCCTGCTCCAAGGATCAGACCCTCCGAGGAAGCCTCGAGAATCTCTAGTCCTGTTTGGAAGTTCACTGTAGGTCTCTGTTCCCTCACAAGGTTTGGGGTTTGTCCCAGAAGGTCTCTTTGAATCGGTACAGCCTGATATGTAGATGATTTCATGGGATCTTTTGGAATCAAGCCTGCAGATGAATGGCTCCTTGCTGTAGTGTCCCTACTTGGTGAGCAGAAGTCAGTGTGCTGTACAGAAAAGCCTCCTCCACCTGAGGTCAAACTAACATTGAAGCAATAATATACTCCAGAGTTTCACTTTTGACATAGATTTAGGTCTGCTTCAAGAGCAAGAACCCATTTTTCAGCTGCTACCTCAATTTGTGTCATCTGTGCTGGCTTCAAGTAGACTTGAGTTGTTTCTTTTCACTCTTAACAGTTTTGCCTCTGTGTATAACGATGTCTGTTAAATTCCAAAGTTTTGTTGTCCACTTTGGATTTGTACAGTGAACAGTCTGTCTCTCTCCTGTTCTGAGATGCCATGGGAAAGAACTATTTACCTGAAGGTAGCAGAACGGGGTTGCAAAGCAGTAACAGCAAGTATCTTAGTTCATTATCAATGCAATAATTGCCACAATGCTTAATTCTGAGCAGTAATGTCTTGAAAAGGTATCAAAGAGTCGAAGCGCTTCTCTGGAAAGAGAAAATAACATTGTATTCTGTATTAAAAAAAGAAACTGGTCAATATTTGAATCTGACTTCTGTACTAAAAGGCATTGTAGAATCAGGGATGAACTGATTTATTAGCATGGATTTATGCAGAGGAGATGATGCTTAACAAATTTGATTAACTTCTTTTGAGGAGATGACAGTGAGAGCTGAGAGGGGTGAAGCAGTAGACTTAATCTGCCTGGACTTCAGGAAGGCTTTTGATGTAATACTGCATAAAAGACTAGTATATAAGGTTAGTAAATATGCTGTTGATGGTGAATTCTAAATAAAAAAAAAAACCTAACTAATAGAAATTCAATTCTGTAGGATGAAATGTCATACCAAATGTTGAATTCAGTTCTGTTCACAGTTTTAATCAATTACTTTGCACTGTAGAATTGCAAACAGTAATGCCCAGCTTGTGTAGCTCCTGTGTTTCGTTTTTGTCTCTGGTCTGGTATCTTCTGTTTTGTAATAATTGATTGCTTTCAGGAACAAAATTGGAGGTTTAATAACCAGCTAATAATTGTTTTCTCTGAATGATGTCTTTAGTTCTCCCCTTAAAAATAGCTGCTTCAAAGAGGAGAGCAAAAGATTTGTGAGCCCTAGTAACACAGACAAGCAGAACTGCAGTTGTCACCAACTGCGAAAAAATTCTCTCTTTTATTACAAAATCCAGAGTCTATTGAACTGGGGATTGCTGCTTAAGCTTATGAAACTATTTTAAAAGATGTGAAATAAGCTGTCTGTACAGCAAGATGTGTATGTTTGAAAACAATGACTAAGAAAGACGCTGAAGAGCACTGAGAATGTCTTGGAGCAGGGATCTACAAACGTGGGAACGCTGAGAGCCAAAGGATTGATTGTTTCCCATAGCAGTCAGTGGCAGAAAGCTGGAGAGCTCTGAATGGGTTTGGTCACGTGCTCAGACAAAAACATCCAATAATAAGATGCAGAAGTAAATATTGAGACAATGTGTTTATAGCTGTGAAGAGTCAGAAAAAAAGGCTTTTCCCCTGGTGTCAGTAAAGCACCGCTCATCTCTTAGCTGTGTTGAGGAGAGAAGTCTCTTACTGCTGTCACTCCGAGTGCCTCTCCTGGCGTGCCTGAGCCAGGAGGGGATCCCCAGGGCTGCACTAATGGCACTTCTGGCCTCGTTTCCCAGGGGCAGTAGGGCAGAGGGGTCCCTGAGCCGCTGGCCCCCAGCAGCGCTCGGTGGCTCGGCGCCTCTCGCCCGCGTGCTCCGGCCTGGCTGCACTCAGGACTCCTGAGCTGGGATCCTGCTCTGGGCTCCAGGCAAGCTCAGGAGACTGGCACCTCCTGAGCAGCCTTTTCAGCACCAGAGCCAGCAAGCAGGAGCTGGGGACACTGGATTTGTACTGGGGACTCCGTACAGCAAAAGGCCCAGAGCTCAAAAACCGCTCGAGGGGGCTGTGTTGCACTTGAAGCTGATTTGATTAATGAGAGAACCAATCTCAGGCTATCGTCCCATGTCCAGCTAGGGGAGAGACCCACTTACTGCACTTACATCTAGCACCAAACCACTTAAAGGAAATTCAGGAATATCACTGAATTGTTGCCTTGCAGCCAGCAGCTGTTCAGTGCCACGGGATTGCTTATAAAAGGTGTTCTGTCTGCTGACTGTTTTGTTGCAGACATCCAAAATTCATTGTCAGAGAAGAACCCAGGGCAGTCGTTCAGGGAACTGCAGTGTAGTTTATCCGTGCTGTGTGTACACGAAGCTTTGCTGTCAGATTGAATAAGAGTCTTAGTTTTCACAATTGACTCCCTTGATTTGCCAGAGTTTGCATCTGTGCTGCACAGTTGATCCCCGAGCTCCTATGAATAACGCTTATAAAAAAGTTGTACAAGTGTGATTTGTGGTAAGGGGTCATCTTAAAATGAAAATATAACATTATGAAAGCTTAAAAAGGTGTTGGTCCAAAAACTAAAACCGTCAGGTTGAGCTGGTAGGGTCAGTCAGACAACAGAAGGAGTGAACAGTAGGGTGCCCGTAACTCAGTTGCTGGACATCAGGGGCCAGAGAAGGCTGTTAAAACTCTGAAGGCTTTTTTTAATGCAAGGCAAAGTCAGAACCGGTGGAAGAGGTTCCCAGTGGGATCCCATTTAACAATATACAGGAAGCTGCTTGTCCCCTGTTTCTCAAAAAAACCCCAAGCAGCAGAATGGAAAAATTCTGTTCATGTTGATAGGAAAAGGTGCTGATGTTTAATTTTTCAGTTAAGTGAATTATTTACTTGGAAAACAGAATATAATGTTTTGGAAGCTATTTAAATAATTCAGGGATAGCCCAAAATCAAAACCCTTAAGAAACCTCTTGTTACCCACAATATTTCAATAGTAAGGGGAGAGCCCAGTCCAATCCCTTGAGACTCCAAAAGTAACTTGTCCTTAAGAGCACTGGATGATGTCTGGAGATGTAGTTTGAGTTTTTAGTGCTCTTGAACAGTCAGCACTGGGAAACTCCTGTAAGTAGGAAAAGTTTTCAACTGAAAAGCTGACAGCCCCCTCCAGAAGGAATTAACAATACTCCCACTTTGGAACAGTTATGGATCTAATGTTCAACTGCCAGTGCTGCGTAGTGAAAAGAAGAGTCTCACCTTTGGTTGTGCTCCTCAATGCCATTCTTAAAACCGTCGATGGGCAGTCGTGTCCTTGGGTTTCTCATGAAAATAAATCTCAGCAGTGAAATGATGCACGCTGTGTCAGAAATAGCTGTTAACATGGGGGTTTGCTGTGCTTAATGCAGTGTTTTGGTAGAGCTTAGTTTGGAGCTAGGGAGCTGCTCTTGAGGCCGCTCATATGGCCAGACAGTGCTGTAGATCTGTGTTCTGATGTGGTTTGTTGGTAAAATGGGATTTATAGACTGACATTTTGTTCCCAACTCCAGGAGGAGGCCCTCAGGCGACAACGAGAGCAGGAAATTGCACTAAGGCGGCAGCGGGAGGAAGAGGAGAGGCAACAGCAGGAGGAAGCACTTAGGAGATTGGAGGAGAGGAGAAGAGAGGAGGAGGAAAGACGTCAGCGAGAGGAGTTAATTCGTAAACAGGTGAAAATGGCAAAAGGAACCCCTTCTGTTTCATTAGGGAGGCTGCCACGACAAACTGGCTTTGAAACCTGCCCCGGTGCTTGAGGGACCGACAGTTTGGTGCAGGAAAGCAGAGCCTGCAGACAGTACCCAGCTGAGTGGGAAAAGGGTTGTTTGCCTGCATTCTGACATCAGAGAAAACATCAGAGTCCAGGGCACCCTTAGGTGAAGAGATGTGGGTGGGAGTCAGTGTTCTCCCTTCACGTTTAGCCGTAAGAACAGCTTGGCAGCACAGTGCTCGTACTCCTCTCAGGAGTGCAGTGTCAGAACGGGTGGTTTTGAATTAGCACTCTCTAGGCCTTTACTTTGTTCTCTTCAGTGTCACCCGAGATGATCGCTTTTGGAGGTCTCTCTGTGCAATACCAAGTCTATGTCCACTCCCAGAGTTTCAGCTTTTCTTCTTCCCTTGTCTTTTTTAGTAACAGATTTTTTTTTCCTCCTTGGGGTCAGCATTAGGAATCCTTATTGGGGAACTTGAGCTCCCAGTCCCCTAATTGATACTCTCACAGTTCCTTGGTCAAACTAACCTGGAAACATGATTGGCTTCACACTAGCTTCCAGGTCCATTTCAGAATTCCCAGTTAGTATTTCAAAATGTCTTTTCAGGGTTCTTCCTTGTAAGATGCCCAGCATTGTTTCTGTCTTTTGTTAGCAGAAGAGTCTTCTCTGGGACTCTAGTGTTGGGTAACAATAGTAAACATCTCCACCTTTGTCACCTGTGTCTTCTTTCCTGTTATTTCTTTCAGTTTTATTCCACTGGAAGCGTGGTGGCACCATAAGTAGTATAAGCAGGGAAAAGCTCAGACTGAGAGGCGTGTGTCTTCTAGAAGGGAAGCAGTAAGAAATGAGCTGGTGTGAATTAGGGACATGTCCTTCTCTTTCGGAACTTTTGGTGGAGCAATGGGAAACCTGTGTTTTCAGGGAATAAGGACTAGATTACTGGGAAAACCTGTGTTTTCAGGGAATAGGGACTAGATCACTAGTGAGAAATAGAAAGGTGAATGAACAACCCAGACAGCACAGATGATAGATGACACGGTCCCTCTCTGTTCTGTCAGAATATCAGTACCAGGGAGTTAAGAGTATTTGAAATTGTTGGGAGTCTCCTTAGACTTGATTCCTCTCTGTGTCCTGGGAAGGAAGAGGAGGCTGCCAAGTGGGCCCGTGAGGAGGAGGAGGCTCAGCGGCGGCTGGAGGAGAGCCGGCTGCGCATGGAGGAGGAGGCGGCGCGGCAGCGGCTGGAGGAGGAGGAGCGCAAGCGCAAGGAGCTGGAACTCCAGCGCCAGAAGGAGATCATGAGGCAGAGGCAGCAGCAGCAGGAGGCTTTACGGCGCCTGCAGCAGCAGCAGCAGCAGCAGCAGCTGGCACAGATGAAGGTAACCCGCGGGCGCAGCTCGGCGGGGCGAGGGGAGGCGCGCCTGCCGTCGGGCTGCTCTGGAGTGCCTGGAGCAGAGCAGGCACGGGGGAGCTGTCTGGAGAAGGAAGAGGCTCCAGAGTTGGTGTGAGAAGAAAGAGGAAGAGAAGTGGTAAATTAAAAGCACACTGGGAAGGCATCGCGCATGGGCACGGGTGGGTTTTTCTGCCGCAGTGGGCAAGGGCCAAGTGCAAAGTTTCCAAAGGTTGGAATTCCTCAAGTCTTTGAAATCAAAAATGGGTTGCTTTTTTTCGGGTGATGGTGCATTTTGATAGTTTTTGATACACTGTGTCAAAGACTGATGTGTCTGAGGGCAATTCAAAGAATGCATCGTTTATATTTTCTACCTTTTCATACTTTATACCACTTTGTACTTTCTAGGGTTTTGTTAAACTTTAACGGTGGCCTTTCTCATCCCCTGGGTTTCCCCCCTTTCTTTCCTGATGATACTCCAGCCGTATTCTCTAAAACTTTTTGTAATTCCTGGTGATGTCTGTTTTGGCCCAGCTCCCTTCGTCTTCAACATGGGGTCAGCAATCAAATTCAGGAGCTTGTCAATCCCAGACCACGCTGTCACTGGCCGAAATCCAAAAAATAGAAGAAGAGCGAGAGCGGCAGCTCCGAGAAGAGGTAAACACTGACAGCAGCGGAGTGCAGCTTGTTAGAGGGGACTCAGCTGTGGCACTGCTTAGCTGTCACTTCAGTTATTAGAAGGAATGGTGAGGATGAGGAATGTTTTTTTTTTTTGAAATAGCATAACTCAGAATCCTGTCCTTCAGGCGTAGGGTCCAGTAAGCGCCTCTGTCTGAGCCGTTCTCGCTCTCGGTAGGAGAATCTGAAAGGAGGGAGAGCTGCACCTTTTTAACACGGGGAGTGTAACGTGTTCACAAAACACTGAAATCATTTCACACCTGTGTTCTAACAGGCTTGAAGATATTCACAAGGCCAGGGCAGTTGAAGGGGAGGTGGGGGAAACCAAGTGATGGTGGGAGAGAAGGTCTTCTTCCAAGAAGCTGGCTGCAGTCATGGCTTGATAAATTTAGTCTGTCCCAGGCTAATAAGCAATTTGTTTTTAGTGGTTACCTAATGTCTCCCTTTATGGAGGAACTGTAGTAGCCTAGAACAATGATAGGTCAGCCAGAGTTCTCCAGAAGAAAGCAAATTCTGTTTAAAACCAGTTTCAAAGTTGGACTTTTGAATAATAATGACCATCTGGAAGTATTTACAAGCACTTTTGTCTTGGCACGCAACAGCAAAGGCGTCAGCAGCGTGAACTAATGAAGGCCCTGCAGCAACAGCAGCAGCAACAGCAGCAGAAGTTGTCAAGCTGGGGTAATGTCACCAAACCAACAGGCACCACCAAGTCCCTGCTGGAGATACAGCAGGAAGAGGCCAGGCAGATGCAGAAACAGCAGCAACAGCAGCACCAGCAGCCGAACAGAGTCAGAAACGCCACGGTGTGTTTATTGATCTGACCAGTACTCGGTTTGTTCTTGTCTTTTCTGCTGGCTCCCTTCTAATAACCAGCATCTCTTTGTTATGTCTCAACAGCACTCTAACCTGCACACCAGCATTGGGAATTCAGTGTGGGGCTCTCTAAACACTAATCCCAGCAACCAGTGGGCATCTGACCTCGTCAGTAGCATCTGGAGTAATGCCGACACCAAAAACTCCAACATGGGTTTCTGGGATGATGCCGTGAAGGAAGTGGGACCTCGTAACTCGACCAATAAAAATAAAAGCAATGCCAGCCTCAGGTAGGAACTGGGGAAGGAGCTTTTGCAAGGGAAGACTCCTCATGTGTTTTCCTTTCTTTTTCTGTGTCGTTCAGAATACGTTTTGGCAACAAAAATGGCTAATAGGTGACCATTCACAGTTCATTATGTCACCTGCTTTGAAAATTTTGTTCTTAGAAAGTGTTTGCATCTAGTAAAATAGTCTTACAGCACTGCACTGTATACTGTGGGTGAGCCTGGTAGCTGATAATCTAATTGTATGCATTTTCTTTACCTCAGTAAATCTGTAGGTATTACAAGTAGACAAAACAAGAAGGTAGAAGAAGAGGAGAAGCTGTTAAAATTGTTCCAGGGGGTTAATAAAGCCCAGGATGGATTCACTCAGTGGTGTGAACAGATGCTTCATGCACTCAACACGGCCAACAACTTAGATGGTAAGAGATGGGAAGGAATGGGGGAGTTTTGAGGGGCTGTCACGACATCAACCCAACGCTGGCAAAGGGACATCATTAAACGGTGGCCAGAAGAACTGGCTGCATCCTCCTGTAGGTTTTCAGTGTCCTAACTGTAGCAGATGGGTGGGATTTGAAGACGTTCTGAAGCCTCTCCTGAGGATTTCTGGTTCTCCTGGAAGCATTATCAGGCAGGTGGATGAGGATGCAGTTCCACCCTGTATTGTGAGAGAGGGCTTTATCTGGGGAACTGGGAAGGGCAGCAGGGGCGCTGGGGTTCACTGCACACGCGGGGTATGGCACCCACCCACAGGCACCCTCTCACCGTCTGCCTTCTTCTTGCAGTTCCCACGTTTGTTTCTTTCCTGAAGGAAGTGGAGTCTCCCTATGAGGTCCATGACTACATCCGAGCCTACCTTGGAGATACTCCTGAGGCCAAGGAGTTTGCCAAGCAGTTCCTCGAGCGCCGTGCCAAACAGAAAGCCAGCCAGCAGCGGCAGCAGCAGCAACAGCAGGTACAGCCCTGCCCTGCCCGAGGCTGCAGGCTCAGCAGCACCCTGGCAAACGCCAGCCAGAGAGCAGCCTTGGCTTTTGACCTCAAGGAGGATGATGGAGTTTCCTCTGTGATTCGCCAGCTGTAGATCGCAGAGTGTTTCTGCATGTGGGAAGATGAGGTGGATGCATCAGTGGCTTGTGCTGCCACGTGGATGCGGGAAGTGCTTTGGGCTCTCTGAATGTTTTCTGTGTAACTGAACCAGACTTTGCTGTGCTCTGTAAGCTCGTCTTTAATGTTTTCCTCTAGGATTCAGTGTGGGGGATGAACCACAGTTCGCTACATTCAGTCTTTCAGACCAATCAGAGCAACAACCAGCAGTCCAACTTTGAGGCTGTGCAGAGCGGGAAGAAAAAGAAGAAGCAGAAAATGGTTCGAGCAGATCCCAGCTTGTTAGGTCTGTTTCAGTTCTTAACAGTTAACTTTTAATTTTGTTTAGTTTGGTAGTGGTGGTTTGCTCTGGGGAATGCAGAGGTTCTTACTGAATGGTAATACGGAATTTGAGTAGAAAAGTTGAAATGTCTTTAGAATCTCTTCAGTAGAGTTATTTATTTAATGATTTGAGAAATTCTGTAGTGGTCTCATGGACAACTTTTGTTGAACTTTCCCTCATGTAATGGCCTCTGTGATACCTGGCTTATTACCTGGAGGCCTCTAAATAGTTCAGAAATGTCAGTTAAAATTCTTTCCTCTTTTGAATTGACTTATGGCTGTTTTATTACTTTAATGGTGATTCCTTCTTTTAAAAAAAGCATGTTTTCCTTTCTTTTATGAGGAGCAGCTTTCTGAGGCTGCCTTCTTTGCCTTGCCACCTTCTTCCAGGAGCTAACCACTACCCTAGTCAGGAAAGACAGCAAAGCTTGAAGTGGTCACAGGTTTTCAGTTGGACACTCTGGAGATGATGCCATCATTAGCAGCCCTTTATTTATGGATTATGTTCTAATTTTGCCATGAGGCTGGTTTTAACCATTCCCTGTGGCACCAGTAGCTTTGAAGGCACGATGGTGTGAGCGCGTGGCCACTGCTGTGCTGCTGAGGGGTGGAAGTGTCTGAGCCCTGGGTGACAGAGAGCAAAGCAGGGCACTGCCCTGGCCAGCCTGTGCCAGCTGGAGAGCACAGAGGTATTGTCAGCCTGAAGGTCACTGCTTATTTTAAAGCTCTAGCAGAGCCCTGCCTTGGCTTTTTTGTCTGTCTTCTTATTTCTGGTCTCGCCAAAATCAGTAGTTGAACTGAATCAGTGATTTCTGCACTGGGGTGTGTGTGTGTGGAGCTCCTTAGTGGAATCCTGCCTTAGGCCACCCCAAGCTGCCCATCTGCTGAGTCTCATCTGGGATCTTTAATGTGTTCTCTTGAATATATTAAAAAAACCAACTCGTGTAATGTGAAGAAGAAATCACTAAACACAATGTGGAAGTTCCATCTGTAAGGGGAGTAGGTGGTGCAGCTTTTTAAAAACACATTCTCTTGGACAGAATCATTTCAGGTGCTTTCAGACCACACTGCCACGTGAGGGAGCTAGAGGAGTTTTCCTAAACCTACAAGAGCAGCTTTTCTCCTCTCTCCAAGCGGAGGGCAGTTGGTTGTCTAGCACAGAGCAGACCAGTGTAGCCCTCCCAAGACTCTGAAGTGTCACCTTGGCGTTCAGCAGCCTCACACAGGGAAACTCCCCCTGTTCTCCTGCTCCAGACAGGGTTCCTACAGCCTTAGAAAGGAAGGGCATTTCAGTAGGGAAGCTGCAGTTGATTTGTTGCATTTGTTTCCGTGCTGAAAGTGTTTTCACTCTTTCTCACATTTTTCTCTCGTGCATCGTGTCCTCAGCACGTGTGGCTGAAGAGGTGGGGTGGAAGTTTGAGTGCTGAGCCACCTGCGTGGCCCTGGGTAACTCTGTACATTTTCACGTGGTGCTCCTGAGGTGGCAGTTGGTAAAAGAGCTTGGGAATAGATGTCACTGCTGCTGGATTGCATGGGTACATGCACTGAGACTGGAAAGTGGAGGGTGAGATGGCTCCCAGCTCCTGGAGCGTGGCAGTGGGATTCCAGGGCTGGATTCTGCATTCTCACAGTGCCCCTTTCTGCCTCTCCCACCACGTAAGGATGGTGCTGACAGCCCCTCTCAGGAACAGCTGGCTCCAGCACGTTGCCACCATGTGTAGCTGTGCCTCCTCCTGGCTCTGCAGGTGACATCTTTTAAAGGGAACTTGGAAATCCTCTTCTGGTCTGGGTTTAAAGACCAAGTGATGCTTGTCTGAATAGGCAGCTGATTATCTTTAGTTTATTCAGGGAAAAAGCCAGCCCGTTTGGGTGAGTGCATCTGTGGCCTTGCTGAATTACCCCAGGATTCACTTTCCCTGACACATGGTACCGTGTAACAGATGTTTTGTATCAAGCTCACAGCCGGATTTTTAACATCAGTCCTCCTTGGTTCACAGGGTTTTCAGTGAACGCTTCATCAGAGCGGCTCAATATGGGAGAAATAGAGACTTTGGAAGACTACTGAGCATGTGCACATCAACTGGCTTTTCCTGCATCTGTTAACCGTGGATTCTCCGTTTGGACACCGCACTCTCCACCTCGTGTTGTTCTTTGCCTCGCAGTGAATCACAGGATCAATCATCTCAGGCTGCTTCCTCTGGCCCCAGCAAACCCCTCGTGCCCAGGACTGCACAGGAGCTGTTCCCGCTGTCAGCCCGCTCCAGGGGACTTGGAACAGAGTCCCGGGAGGAGGGTGGGAGTTAGGCTTTGTTCACAACAAGGCTGAATCGGGCAGCAAGCTTTCACTGTGCTGTGATTCATTCTGCTGACATACCTTGGAAAAAAAAAAAAATCAATTGGGATTCTGCAAAAAAGCATTGCTTCCTTCTCCTGGTTACTCTTACCACATCCAACGTGTGCAGTCATATGGAGAGAGAGAGAGAGAGAGAGTGAGAGAGAAAGATTGAGAGAGAGAGTTTGTGGTTAACAGATGTTGGTCAAAACCAAAACGCCACACAGATACTGACTCGGCTGCTCCTTCAGGGCAAGAGGTGCTCTCCTGGCCAGGAGGTGCATTCATAAGCTACCCTTAGAAACTGGCAACAGGAGAGGGGTGGTAGCAGGCACAGTTTAGCTTGGGTTGGTTTGAAGTTGCACACCCCCTGCCAGCCCTTCTCAGCACATAATTTTTGGAGGGAAAGCTCGAGTCTGTCTTCATTAGGTGGTGATGCTGAAGCTGGTGGAGTTCCCGTCGGCGTTCTCCGGCCTTCCTGGACAAGTGGGGACTTCCGCTCTGGAAAAAGGGGGGGTGGCATCTCTTCTTTCAGGCCGAATCTACCCCATAAGTGCTACCTTCAGAGGGTTAGGACCAGTTTATTTTGAGCTCTTTTGCTGCAAATTTGTCTCGTTTAAGAGACAGTGGGATCTTCACAGTGTGGATCTGTAGTCTCTGGAGAGGGTGGAGCCCGGCTTTCAGCGACGTGCCAGCAGCCTCGGCTGGCTGTCACTCGAAGCAGTGCTTGGGTATGGAGCAGAGACGCCCTTTGGTCACGGAGAGAGACACTGGAGGACGAAGCTTTGTGCAATGATGGCCCTGCCTCTCTTCTGCACCCCCGACAGTACTTCACGCACCTTCGCCGGGATCCGTAACCTCGGAGCGTTTATGGAGCCGTGCCCTTGCCCTGTCCCGGAAAGATTGGCACCGCCTTCCCTGCTCCGCCCGCCCGCCCCGCGCCGCCAGCGCCAGAGAAGGAAAACTGCCAGATGCACTTAGTGTGACCCCCTGCTCCCATCTCCCGTCCCCCGAGGGGTGTCACCTGCCAAGGGAGATATGCTGCAGTTTTGGTGGAGGTGTATAAAGGTGTCTGTTGTTCTGTCATCACTGCCTAAAGAAAACAGTTTGAGTTGCTCAAGAGCAGTTTGGCTTTGGATTTTATTTTGTTTGGTTTATTCATTTTTTTGGGGTCACCTTCCCCCTCCTCTTCCTCCTCTCTCTTCCCCCCCGTCCCCAAACATGTACAGTAACTATACAGAGACTGCTGCAGACTTGTATATAGTTTTTGGATCCAATAGCATGGAGAGACTTGGAACTGTTGCAAATCTGGTCTCCCTGTCTCCTTTGCTTTGTAAATTCATAAAAGGGGGAAGAGGGGTAGTTAAAATGTTTACAAAACTTTCAACTCCCTCTGAACTTTTGCCAGTGTGGGGTGGGGTGGGGGGCGAAAAAAAAGAGAGAACTTAAATAAAATCTGGTTGTATTATATCTGAGAGAAAACTTTCTGCTTGCTTTTGTCAAAGCTGAGTATTGAGATAATTCCTGGTGCTAAAACTCACCCAAACTCGACTTGCATCAGTTTTCATCCAGAAGCAACAAGCAAACACACAGGATCTGGAACAACAGCCGCTGCTTTATTTCTTCCCCAGTGAGGAATACCGGTTGGTTTTTCTACGTGATAATTTTAGAGTTCAAATAAACACCAGTAAGTCGATATTGGAAATTTCTAACAAGCAAGCTTTGATTTTCCTCCGCTGTCCGTGGAGAAACGCGTGCATTCACGCTGCTGCTGTTTATGCAGGGGAGACCGAGCTGTGGCCGGGTTGCTCCTGACACAAACACTTGGCCACGGAGCCTCCTTTGCCCCTCGGTGCCCACCCCGTGCACTCCAGCGCACTGCCCTAAATGAGAGGTTTCATTGCTCTCCTCAGCCCCAAGTCCACAGGGATTCCTTGTCGGTTTCTCTTTTTAGACTGATTTTCCTTTTTTTCCTACTTGTTTTTGTGTGGAAAATCCCAGGGAAGGTAATGGTAAATGTCCCGCTGTTCACGTAACCGTGGAAAACAAGCGTGCTAAGGCCTCACTTGCTCGGTGTTTAGCTGCTGTCTGAGAGAAGAGTTTGTGTTTGTTTAGGCTGATAACCTCACTTTGTTTCACTGTCTTCTGTTTTCAGCATCTAAGGTGTGTGGCTCATCAGTGCTTTCTGGTTTTTTAGTGCTGTTGATCTAATTTTGGACTGCTCTTCACCGTGTTATAAGTACACTAAAGCCTGTTGGTTTCGAGCTCAGCTGGGAAGCGGGGAAGGAACGGCTCGGTTGCTAAATGGAAATGCCAAAACGCGAGCAGGGAAAAGGTGGAATAATTTGTGTAACCCGTGAGGACCTCACTTGGCTCCTGAGAATTTGTAGATAATGGGCCCGGTGGGGAAGATAAACTGATCTTCATACTGAAACACTCTGGGTTTCTGTGCTGGGTATGAGGGGAGGGCGGTGGCACGTGTGGCTCGCGCGCTCGGTGACAGCCGTGTCACCTTCTGTGACAAACAGGGCCCTGCTCCGTGGCATTTGCATCAGTAGGGATGGGCAAAACGGGGGCTCCGAAAAGCAAAGCGATCGCTGCAGCGAAATCTGAAATGTAAGACAAAACTCCTTGTGTCATATTTTCAGAGTATAAACAACGGGCGTTGGAGTGTTTATGTATGCACTGCATGATGGGAAACCATTCATCAGCACATCAGCTCCAAAATACGAATGAAATTCCTTCTGTGACAATCGGCTGCGAGTGTTCCCCTCTTTGTACTCCTCGTCCTTTCCCCGTTCTTCCTTGCTGCGGATGTGGTTGGAAACAAACCTGGGTTTTCTTGTGCTGTGGACTGTCAGGAGCCGGCGAGGCAGGCAGGGGCAGAGCGGCAGAGGCTGGCAGGAGGAGGTGGTGGCCGAGCAGTTGGGATCTGAGCAGGATGCTGGCAGCGCCTGCCCGAGGAGACTCTCCCGGAACGCTTGGAGACGCCGACAGCGGTTCTGAGACCACCCGTGGCTCCCAGGCCAGCTCTGTGAGTATTCCACCAAGGAACAAGGATGCCATGGAGCTGCTCTGGCTCCGTGTCAGAGCATTTTAGCCTCGGAAGATTGAGGCCCTTGTTCTTTGCTCTCCCACCCTGCGCCGTGAGGGAGAGCAGAGCCCTGGGACGGCCGCTCGGGCCGGGGCTGAGCTCCCCAATGGCTCCTGTGTTATTTCCCGAGGGGAGGCATTCCAGGAGCATCCTCCTCGCCTCTGGGAAAGGCTCACCCACAAGTGCTGTGTGTGCTGTGGCCTGGCAGGGCCCCGAGAGCTCTCCTGGGCTGCCTATGGCGTTTGAGGCACAGCTTTGGGAGGGTGGAGCTGCCTCTGGGAGGGGAGGTGTGCTCCTGGAGCCACAGTGAGGGAGGCTCTGCTGGGCTTTGCACTCTCTGCACAGTTCCTCTTGTGAAGGACTTTTTTTTTTCTTTTTCTTTTTTTCCTGACTGAACACAATTTTTATTACACGAGTACGGTTTCTGAGTTGTTTTTGTGCTTTGAAGAGTTTGAAGGATTCCTGCTGATGCTTTTCCTGAGGGAAGCCATGCCCTGCCACAGAGTCCTTCGCCTGGTCCTGCTAACCCTGTGCAGCATCCTGGTGCCTGCTGTGCTGGCAGGTAAGCTTTGTTTGCATTTAAAGCCCAAGAGCATGGGAGATCCTTTCCTACGCTGCCTGCCTCTCTCCTCCCTTCCCCAAAACCATCCCTAAATATCTATTGAATTATAATTAAGGGAAGCTAGCTTCGGTGGCTGCTGGTGGGCAAGAATATATTTTCAGTGGAGAAAATCCCTGAACTTTTCGTGAGCAGAAGGGCAATAGCACCTATGTGAGTGTTGGTGGCTGGGGTCATCAGTCGGCAGGAGATGGAAAACCTGAGGCTTTGGATGGCAGGAAGAAGTTACAGTTACCCAGAGAAACATTTTTCTTTGGCTCAAGCATTTGTGCCAATTCCTGGTTCCTTCTGCGCTCTCTGCCGCTGCAGGGCACAGCAGCTGCTTTAGGCACAACTCGGGGAGTGTCCATGAAAATCCCAGCCCAAAGCCAAGGTGTGAGCCCATCCTGGGAGGCTGCTCTGGAGCTGGGGCACGGGGGCAGAGCTGGGAAGGTCCTGGCTCTGACCTGGGTTCAGCGAGGCGATGGGAAGAACAGTGGGAGAGATGCCTGTTGTGTAAGGCGCTGCTTTCCTGGGGCTCGTTCTTGATTTCAGCTTTGTCTGCTCCTGCCTTCAGCAGAGCTGTGCTGGCTGCAGGGAGCCAAGGGAATTCCAAGGCTGCAGGTTTGAGGTGGGTTTTACAGCTGGGAAAAAACCCACCTCGCATCCCACTGCGCTGGGATGGGCTCTGAGTGTGCAGGTGGAAACTCTTGGGGAATGGCTTCCCCCAGAGCCCTCCTTGCCGTGGAGGCGAGGCTGAAGGGATGGCTGGGACTGGGATAACGGGCACAGCAGTTGTTCTCCCAAATTCCTGTCCTGCCTTCCAAGGCCTGCAGCTACGTTGTTTTGCAGTTCTCTCCCAATTTCTTCCTGAGCATCTTGCCTCACGGGGAGATCCTGGCCAGCTGTCTAGCAGACCAAATTATGGAATTATTTTTAAAGGAGCTTTCATATGGGATGGGGAATTCACCGCTGTGCCTGGCTGGAACATCTGTGGGTGGAGCAGCAGAATTAGTGCAGCTGGGATCTTCTCCTTCTAGGACACCTTTGTGCTGGGAAACCTTCAAAGTAACTAAGAAATGGGCACTGAAAAGTGGGTGCTTTCCTTCTCTCAAACCATGAGCTTTTTTTGTACAGTGGGACATTAATTATTCTAGCACAGTTTCAGTTTGTGCCTTGTTCTTGCTCTCCGAAGCACTGGCCATGCTCTTCCCCCACGCCCAGGTAAGGTCTTTTCTTAATCATTAGCAGCATTTCACTCTGCAGAAAGTGATTGATTTCCAGGGAGAATTCAGTCTGCTTCCTCTCCAAGCTGGGATCTCTTCCGTGCTGTTTTAAATTGCCAATATCTGGTGCATTTGCTCTGCCTCCCCTCCTTGCCAGCTTTTCCATGTGCTTGCTCCATCGCAGCTGTGCTTTGTGCCTGGTGCTGCCTCCCTGAGGCACTCCCAGGTGTACCTGATCCCGTCACTGGGTGAGTTGTGAGGCTTGAAGGGCTCTGTGCTGGGGCTGTAGGGGAGTTTCCATGCTTGCTCTGCAGTGTTTCGCAGATTTAAGGCCTCTAACGGGTTGTTCCCCTCGGGGGACAGGAGGAAGCAGCCGGGACAGTGAGCCATCCCAGCAGCAGAATGATTCTCCGCTGCCTTAGACACGGAGAGCTCCTGCCCCCAGTACAGGTGCTTGCAGGAACAGTGGAATTTTTCTGCCTCTTACCCCGTTAGAAAAGGAAATTTCCGGCCCGGAGCAGACAAAGAGGGGCCGGGCGTGCAGACAGCCCTCTGGTTTCAGCACACACACAGAGCCCTGCCTTTCTGTAAACAAGTTTACCTAGGATCCCTCCGAACCGCAGCTCTGCGCTGCTGCACGCGGGAGCTGCTGGCCCGGCCCGCCACAGGCTGCCCTTTGTGCCGCTGCTGAAGGGCTCCTTTCAGCCCTGGCCTGGCCCCGTGCCCGCCGTGGCCACCTGGGGCTGTGCAGCCCTTGCTGGAGTTCACCAGCCCCTGCCCTTCCGTGTCTGCACCTCTGGCTCTCCCCAGCAGAGCCCTCCAGCGGGAACGGGAGCGGCTCTGCCTCGGAGAGGGCTGCAGCTGCTGCTGGCCTTGCAGTCCCCGTGGCCGGGATGGCTTTCCTCTCCCTCTTGGCTGCTTGCCCAGCTGGTCTGATTTCCTGGACAGCATGGTCAGGGCTCTGCGAGTGTTCGGAGTGTGAACTTCTCCCGGTTACTGAGCTCTCTCCAGCATCCCATTTGTCCAAGACGGGGAAGCAAAAAACCATGAGCTTAACCCCCTGGGCTGCATCATCTGGGTGCCAAGGAAACAGCCAGCCCAAGGATCTGGGACAAGTCTTACCCTTCTCCACTTCCTCGTTCTCCAAACACGAGTGGCACAAAGGCCTAGGGCACGGGAGGATTGTGAAGAGCTGATTTTGGATTTTTTCCTATCAGCAAACCCAGTTTTAATTCCTGTAAGAGATTCAGAGCTCTGTGTGAGGGGGAAGTTGGTACAAAGCCCTTGCAAGGCATTGGCTTCTGAATCGTGTGTGTCTTTGGTATTTAAACTAATGGAGAAGACACAGGAAAACACCTTGAGCAAGAACATCTTTCTGTAGCAGCTTGTGCGTCTTTGTTTTCAGCTACAGCAGTAGAAGAGATCATTGGGAAGCTTTTTAAAGCTCAAGTACTAGAACATGGATGGCAGCAAATAGCTTTTGTGTAGCAAATTGCAGGAGAAGATGTCATTGCTCCAACAGATGTGTCCAGACTTTAACCAGGACTTTGTAAGCCATTGCTCAACCTTGTTTTGCTCCAACAGAACAAGGTTGTCTCTACAGCCCATGTGTCTGAAGTTCCACTGGCCCCTGCATCACTTGGAAAACTCATCATTTATTTCCTTATGGTTACTGATATTTTCTTCCCATTTCCTCACCTCAGTTCTAACTAAGCAGTGCTGGGGAGAGGGAGAAAACAGTGCAGCAAAGGGATTTCCCTAAGGCAGTTTGTAGTGTTGACATGTGGGAAGGAAGAACTGCCATCATCCACTTGGCCTTCTGCAAAACACTCCAGTAATTTTAGTCCATTTTGTCCAGTTCCCTCTCCAGTAGAGCTGCAATAAGATTATTGCATCTGGTTCTCCTGCGTGTTCTCCGACTGTATCTCTCATGAGAAGGCTTTTACTGTTAGCCTGAAAGCAACAGTTGCCCTCAGCTTGTGCTTCAGAGACAGCTGATTCTGGGCAAGAGCTCATTTGTGCCAGGCCTGGAGGCATCCCCGCCTCTGGAACAGCTGGCGCAGCTGGCACGAGGCACGGAGCCTGGCAGTGTGAGCCTCAGCAGCCCCTCCTGGGCCAGCAAACCATGCCAGTGCACCACAGGAGCTCCCTGGAGGCAGCACTGCTCCTGAGACCCTGCCCATGCCTTTCTCCCCGATGGGAAACATCTGGCCTGGTGATGGGTGATGTATTTTGAGCCTGTTTCTTGCCAGTTCTTCATTTCTCCCAAGTTCTGGGGTGAACAGGGGAGCCGTGCACCGCCTTACCTTGGATGTTGCACTCCCTCCCTGGAGATGGCAGCACGTGTGGGTGTTTGTGGAAGTTTAGAATGCTGTTTCTTGCCCCCTGGCCATGGAGCTTCCCTTCAAGCTGCCCTTTCCTCGGGAGGGGCTGCTGCAGAGTGCAGAGCTGTCACTGAGGCCTGGTTGAAGTTCAGGCCACGTCCTCCTCCTCGCGGGCAGAATGAGAGCCATGGTGTGGGCAGGGAGGCCTGGCCACTCTGGTGCTGCTTTCTCTGGAGATCATCTTCAGATCCTGGTCTCCTGCTCACGCACAGAGAAACAGCCTGGGAGGAACAGGGCATGTGGTGGCCACCCAGAACAGCAGAGCAGAGAGCTGAGCTCCTGGACTGGGTGCTCTAGCTGTACATGGAATCTCTCCCGATTCCCCACCCAACAGGGGACTGCAAAAGGCCCTCGTGTCTCACCTGGAGATGTGAGACCTTACTAAGGGTGTGCAGATGTTGGAGTTTGGTACCTGACACAAACTCTTCCCATGGCTTTCCCTGCTTTTCCCAGGGGACTGGAATGGGATTGTGGCATTTGCTGTGGGTGCATTAGAGTGCTGCCACCCGGCCAGCAGCAGAGCAGTGTGGGTGACACTCGCTGGGACTGGCGGGGGGAGGCAGGTGTGAAACCTCTGCTCGTTAAAGAACCCTGCTGGATGCCCGAGGACGTGGATGGGTGTGCTCGGCTTCTCAGCTGGCAGGAGTGGAGCATGTGAGGCCAGGGATTTTTAGGGTAGGAGGGAAAGTCAGAGGGGAGACATGGAGAGAACAGTGCTGGTTATGAGCAGACATTGTCCCAGGCTGCAGGAATGGGCTCTGGAGGAACCTGCCCCTCTTTTGGTGTTCCCCCACCTCGTGTGCCCACGGCAGGGCCCTCAGCACCTGCCCCAGCAGCATCAAGAGCTGAGAAGGAGCCCAGCATGGAGCCCTGGCTCCTGAGGAGCTCAGCTGCAGCTATTTCAGTCCCTGCCTGTGCAGGAATCCACTGCTGCCTCTGAGCTCACAACTGTTCCCGAGGCAGCAGAGCCGACTGAAAGGGGTTGTGTTTCCCTGGGCTGAAGTGCTGGCAGGGTAAAACCACAAGAGCTCGGGACAGCAAATGCATGTTAAGCACGTTCTGCCCTTTCTGTGCGGGCAAACTGAAAGTGTGTGTCAGTTGGATGAGGGGAATTAACAAAATACCTATCCAGCAGCCATCCAAGTTTTAAAAAATCACGGGGATCATAAATTAGACTGCTTCCTCTGTCTTTAGCTATCAGAAATGAGCTCTGTGCCCTGCTTAAAGAGAGCTGCCAGAAATTTTTCAAAAGTTAGATGCACTGAGAACAGGAGAGACTTTCTGGCACCTCTGAGTCTGGTGACACCTGTGGGACCTTTGCACTGTGGTGGGAAGAGAGACGGTGCTCCCTCCTCATCCCTTTGAGAGCAGGGGTTGGGCAGACACAGCACATCCAGGTCACAGAGTTTCCCTGCATCTGTTACAGATCATCTGAGCTAGCACGGGTCCCTGGTCACAGCAAGGCATCGGCCCAGCTCTGCAGTGAAAACCATCCTTGGGAAAGGAAGCAACACTTCAGCACTGTGTCCCTCTGCCAGGGGGGACAGTGGCAGCGTTGGTTCTGGTCCTGGGGGCGTTGACAGAGTCAGGAAGGTCTCCACACTCTGGTGTGGAGTTTCTCCATTACAAAAGCAGCCTGGAAGCAGGGCTTCCAAAGCACTGCGTGTGTTTGCTCAGTTCCTAAACCAACAGCTTCCCCGTGCCACTTTTTCCAGCTCTTTAGCCCAGCTCTGCTTGGTTCTTTCCTGCCCTAATTACATTTGCTCACTGAATTCTGTATTTCCTCCTGTTCCGTTCCCTGGCAGTGAAAGCACAGGAGTTAAAGTAGAGAGGTCCATGGAAATGGCGCTTTGTGGAAGAGCCACGGGATGGGGTATGAGTCTTCAGCTCTGCTGGCTGGTGTTGCAGCACAGGTTGGGAAGGGCCCTGCAAAGGCTCAGGTGTTTGTGGGGAGCTCTTGTGGAACACAAACCTCTCTGTGCTTGTACAGGGGAGCCGAGATGCTCCTCTGGTGAGACTGTGGGTGTTCCAGGTGTGTGAGGACACGGTGTTCTCTGCTGCACCCAGCTCTGGCTGGGCTCCTGCCTGGGTCTGCCTGGCACAGGCTGCACGCTGGGGACTTACCCGTGTCTGTCCGTGCTCACTGGGCCAGGGTTAAACCTGGGAGCTGTCTCGCTGGACACCCTGGAGCTTTTCTGCCTGTAGAAAGAGCTTTTGGAACTAGTCTAGAGCTTTGCTGTGTTCCCGAGATGGTGGGAAGAGCTCTGGGGATGGTGGGAGCTGCTCCGTGATGCGAGCCCTGCACTGAGTTCTCAGCGGTTTGTACCAGCAGGAAAGGTGAGTGTTTTGGCCCTCCTGTCCCAGGGAGGGATCTTAAGGGAGAACAAAATGTGGTGCAGCCCATTAATGAGGATTCTTTGCTCTCCTCCCAGGCGCCTTCTATCCACAGGAGGCGAGGAGGGCTCCAGGCTCTTAAAGCTGGGGCTGGCACTGCCAAGTTGTGCTGCTGCCATCTCTCTTTCTGGGCCGCAGAGAGCCTGGGACAAGTGTTCAAGTGCCCCTGGTACACCGAGGTTCACGTGCCAGGGCTGGGGTGCTAGGGGCATACATCTGGGCCTTGCCCCAGGGAGCCCAGGCTGCTTGCTCCAGCTCTTGACTCCCTGTTTGCCAGTCCCGATGCCCATTGTGTCAGTTTAGGTGGGCCTTGGCAGTGAATGTTGTTCATTTTTCTCCCTCTGCTTTTTTTCCCCATCCCAGTGCAACATTCCCAGCGGTTTCAGCAGGGAGCTGTGGAATGTCTCCTGCTCCTGCCAGAGCCCACCTGAACAAGGCTGGGCATTGACAGGGAGCGCTTGGTGAGCCACACACAGGGAAGGCTCTCTGGCTCGGTCTGTGACCCACGGCAGGAAGGAATAACAGGAGACGAGTGGTAACATTAAACACGGCCTGGCCCGGCTTTCATCTCCCCGCTGTGGCGGGGGTGCAGCAGGGGGAAGTTGAGGCTCTGGGCTCCTGTCTGGGGGGGCCATGTCCTGTGCTGTGCCAGCACCTCCAGCATCCTGCACTGCATGGGGCTGGTGCTGCAGGACCTTGCTGGGAATTTGGCCAGCACAGTGACCCGGTGGCCTCCTCCTGTTGGTGGTGTGACAGCCCTTCCCAGCCCAGTCCCAAGGGCATCCATGAGCAAACCGGCTGTGGATATTCCCGTTTGTGCATGAGCAGAGGTCGAGGGGTGTCGGGGCGCTCTGTGCTGTGCTGGGTGTGTGCCAGGCTGCCTTTGGCCCCTCTGGCTGTGGCTGGTGTCCCCTCAGAAGAGGGCTCTGCCATAGCGAGCTTCTCCATCCCCGTGTGCACCCCGGGGGCAGCCAAAGCTCAGGGATCTGCTGAGCTGTGCTTGTCCCTGGTATCCTGAGCAGTGCCACTCCCCCCCTGTGCCCGTGGGTGCTCTTTTCCCACAGAGTACCCTCCGGAGCCGGTGCCCACCCTTTGGAACGAGCCACCCGAGCTGCCCTCCGGAGCCGGTCCCTTTGACGCTGCCGCCACCACGGCCCGGCTGTCGGATGCCACCGCCTTCCCGCCCTACACCTCGGAGCTGGAGCCCGAGGACAGCACCCAGCTGCACCGGCTGGACGCCGGGGATGGTGAGGGGCTCGAGCAGGAGCTGCTCCATCCTGGGAGGGGTTAAAGCCACGCAGTGCTGGGGAAAAGAGGGAGGGTTGCCTTCACTGCCTGCTCCTGGAAACCAGCAGCATCACATCTCAGCTGGTGCTTGTTGATGACAGGAGCCACGAGCCATGACAGGGCATGGG